>OX123191.2:24316897-24916897 GCA_944739405.2 Euclidia mi | reverse complement strand
TACAAAACAATCGTATTTGTTTAATAGAAAATAGGTAGGTTATTTTTTTAACCTACATCTAGAAACAATTCAAGATAATGTTAAAAAAGTATTTTATGTATATCCGCTGCGTCGTTTCGCGTAGGTACCTAAAAAATCCCAAGTGCTTACAGCTCAACGCGCCGCCGAGCACTTGACGGGCGAGCTCAATAAATCAGTCATTGTTTATTCGTTTGTAGCGTGAGGGTGCTGAAGTGATGTTTTTGTTTAATTTAATGAATTATTCTTTCATATGATCCTAAATACACTACGTTTGAATGAAGAGTTTACTTTATGCGAGGGGCTGAACCGGATGCTATGTAAACAATTACGACTTTTATCGACTTAGTCGAAAAAATTGCTTATCGTGATAACAATACGAGTTGAACCTTGGTTCCTTTTGTTTTGTTATATACCTGGTGATATTATCTTAACAAATATATAAAATTATAGCAATACTTGCTTGAAAAGTTATTTAGATATTAGCATGTGAAAATATATTATGTCGCTGACTTTGCATTTTGCGCGCGGGGCTTAATTATGGATTAAAAACATCATTGTAATCAATTATTACAATTATATATGATACTTTAATGTTTCTATTGTGAATAAACTAATTAATTACGAAGTTACAGCAAAAAAAATTATAAATATTGTGTATTATTTTAATTAAAGAGATTTTTATATACAATTATCGTAAAAACGGCACTTCTTTTTTATTGAATGTAAATACATATGTATGGTGATAAGGTTACATTTATGCTCTGTGTTATTTTTTATTATGAGTATATAAATAAACCTATCATATGATATATAATACTCATATTATTCATGAGATATTGATAATCGAAAAATTTTGCGGATCTTCAGGTTATTTTTGGCGGGAAAAAGTAAAAAACTGTGCACATTCCAGTAAGAGTATTTCTAGTCGGATTCTTATCGGAAATGGTTCTTTTGCTTGGAAATCTAATTGATAAGAAACTTATGTAGGTTTGAATCAGATATATAACATAAAAAGGTAACAATCAATTCTTTGTTTTATTTTTTTATGTTTAAAATTAAAATGTTTCTTTTAATTATATTTAAATCCTCTAAAAGTAAATAAAATAAGCTTTCTAACTTATTATTTCTAACTTATATAATTATACTTATATACCTCTCTTTAAAAAAAACAACGAGAAAAAAGAATATGTCAGAAGCATAAAATCGCGCTCAAAAATGGCGGGAAAATATTTCTAATTTTCAGTTTATACTGCTCTTGCGTGGACTACATGTACATCATTTGGTGTTATTTGTATCATTCAAAAGCTCATTTCATTACGCGTCTATTGATATATAATATAGCGCTATCCGTTAAGTTTTAATAAAAGGGACATTAGTTACTTGCGCGCAGTCTACGGCTTCAGTAAAAAAGGACTTTTATCCCTTGGAGCAATCAACGGATTTGGAAAAAAGGGAGTTATGTCCCTTGAAACAATCGACGAGATATAATATTATATAAAAAAAAGATTTTATTTATGATAGAAATAAATATCATTTTTTACTTAATCTGAGATATAATTTAATTGCAGGTATCAGTTGGCAATTGAAAGATAATTAATGACAACACTAAGGGAAAATGTCTACATTGTTAGTATCCCTAAATAATATTATGTCTATCTATGATCCCCATATAGCCTGTGCCACGAGAACATAGACTTTTTGAAACAAAGAATTTCTACTAAGTAACTTAGCGACAGATCTGTCAAAAACAAATTATGTCAAATCCAATGAGCGCAACGGTACACAAATATGTGTCATTGCAAAGTAATATGTCAATTGATCAGGTTTTTATCGATATATGCGCTGCCAACAGTGTTTTGTGGTGCTGGAATATGTCAGACGTCTGGAACTTCAACATTTTGCGTAAATCCATAACTTTTTTCCATTCTTAGTCATTTATCAGAGGAAAAACATATTTTTTGGATGTTAAGAATATTTTTGTTGTCTCAATGCTCGTCCTACGGTCAGCATCTCGGAAAAGTGGGTGCAGAATTGCAGATGGCGAACTATTAGTCTCAAAAAGATTCTTTACATCCAATTAAAATAAATAGCTTCTTCTGACGAAGGTAACCCCAAATCTTATTTCACCGTGACTTTTTAATGGATTTTGTTTTATGTTCATTGTGACGTTTTTATTCATACACAATGTAAAATGTCTATGCCTAGACAGTTTAATGTAATGTACTAGCTAGTGGTCTGTAATATTATTCATTTGTGGTATTTTTTTATTTATTTTACGATAGCTTAACTATTGACTATGATTAAAAAATCAAGTCAATAATAGAGTACCACACTACTACAGTATCATTGACATACATGGCTTTCTATTGTTGTCTTGCATTTACAGAATTACTTACGTGTAAAAACTAAGAAAAATCGGCAAATTCATGAAAATACTTCCGGAAAATTCGACCACTCAAACACAAAATAAAGTATGTTTATTTATGTAAAATTAGAAAAAATTTGGTCACGACAAGAAGTCATAGATAATAAAATATAAATTCGAATACTTAGTAGCATAATTGAGCATTTAAACAAAAAAACTACTGTTCAAAAAGTATAAAAGTTCACTAAAGCATAAAATCTCAAAAACAACTGTTTGAAACAAAGGTTGTGAAGCCCTGAATGTGTGTTTACAAAGAATCTATCTTCTCTTAGCACCAACTATAGTCTGTGACATTGTCAACGTTCTTTTCTTTCCGAAAAGCTTGTTTGTTTCTCGTTGTTTTCGCAGTTTTTAGTTGAAATATTCTTATTTTTGACCATCGTTAACCCCCTGGACTTGATTCGCTGCCCCATACGACGACTTGGGCTTTCTCACGGACTATCTGCGTTCAAAACATATGGACCTATAGCTTTTTCTACACGGACTTCGATTGTGCCTTAAGATTTTGTTATGATGCGAAGTATCAGGCCTACACGCATATTGTGCGTGAATTGTAACATTTGCGTCAATACTCTCCGTCCGTCAACAAAAATTATTAAGGCAGTCAATGATGATATTTGCCACCATCTTAGCCATATTTTAAACTTGAGTATATCAACCGGTAAATTCCCAAACGATCTTAAACTGACCATTGTAAAGCCAGTGTACAAAAAGGAAAACAAGCAATTAATGGAAAACTATAGGCCAATTGCATTGATACCTATATTTTCAAAAATATTTGCAAAATATATCTACAACGAACTTAATGGCTACGTAGAAAAAGGTGACATATTATGCAAGGAACAAAAAGGGTTTCGTCGAAATAAAACGATTAATATGGCGATATACGATTTTATATACAATGTCCTGCCGCATGTGGATAAATAGTCGCCCGTTGGTGCCCTTTATTGTGATATGTCACAGACTTTTGATCTCGTTGATCATAATATTTTAGTAAAAAAAATTGAATCCTATGGCATAAGAGGCAATGGTTCAAGTTTAATTAAGTCTTACTTATCTGAGAGAAGACAAAAAATAGAAATAAGTAAATTTAACTTTAAAACAAAAACTCAAGAAACATACTCCTCGAATGAGCGTTATACCTCGTATGGTGTTCCCCAGGGCAGATTACTGGGCTCACTGCTTTTTATAATATATATAAATGACCTACCAATCGCTACCAGACAACCAATGACTTTATTTGCAGACGATAGTACCGTGACTATAACGTGTAACAATATTGACAATTATCAAACTGACATTACGAATTCACTGACATCAATTATATCATGGCTTAATAATAATAATTTAAAATTAAATATAGATAAAACTAACATAATGCATTTTAGTCAACGATCACAGGAACGTTCTAATATAAATATAAGTCATAACGATAAAACCCTAGGTGAAGTGAATAGTACTCGATTTCTTGGTTTAATAATTGACAAAAGACTAAATTGGAAGGATCATATTGAAAAACTAAGTAAAAAAAATAGCATTCTATCTTACGCTCTTCATAAACTCTTTTCAACAGTTAACACCGACGCTATACTCACAGCATATTATGGTTTGGTTGAATCAGCCCTGCGGTACGGGTTCATATTTTGGGGGAACTCTACGAATAAAGACATGATTTTGAAAATACAGAAACGTTGTATACGGCCTATGTTCAAAATTCGTTGTTCTGATAGCTGTAAGCCATTGTTTAAAGAACATAAAATTCTTACACTTCCGTCACTATATATTCTAGAGGTTGCTTTATTTGTAAAAACACAATCCCCATCTGTTTCCAAAACTATCAGATACAGTAATACGCAACAGACGAGATGAATATAGGAAACGTTTACACAGTTCGAGAACAACGCTTATGCGGAACAGTGTTATCTGTATGGGGCCGATTGTATATAACAAACTGCCAAATCATTTAAGGGATATGAATGTCCAACTATTTAAAAGAGAGGTCAAAAAATTATTGGTTGAAAGAGCCTATTATAAGGTAACAGATTTTTTAAATGACAGATTGTAATCTCTATTTTATATAATTATACTGTATTTAATTTTACTATATTTAAATTGACATTTATTATTATTGTTTAACATTATAATTTCGAATAAGTTATGACATTGTATGTTTTATCTTGGCTTGACATCCTCTATATAAGATCTATTTATTTCTAAGTCGTGTGGTTGACGGCATAGAATACAAGTGTCACCATCCCCTATCTTCCCGTGGGTGTCGTAAGAGGCGACTAAGGGATAACACGATGCAAATACCATCTTTGCGTAGAGACGGAAAACTCGACATCAAACCCTATACGACTGCCTCGTTGGTCTCGCGGCATAAATGTGCGCGTGGGATCGGGAGGTCTCGGGTTCGATTACTGGGTCGGGCAGTGTTATTGGGTTTTTCTGTCACGAAATTCTCAGTAGCAGCACGGAGTCTGGAAATGTGCCCGGTACGGCAATAGGCTCGCCCCTTATTACGTGGGACTAAAGTATATCTGGCGAAAAGTGGGTGTAGAAATACACCTCTGCCTACCCCTTCGGGGATAAAAGACGTGACGTTATGTATGTATGTATGTGTTATTTTAATTCATTGATTCGTTAAAGAGAATATTATCACTCTACTGTCTTTTTTGTGTAATAGATATATTTTTTATTTTTTATTTTATGTGATGTATTTGTACGCTACACAGGTAAAAACATGATGAATAATCCTGTACTTTTCAACACCTTGCATGCTATCATGTTTATACCTACTCATGTTTTAACAAATAAATAAATTTGATTTGATTTGATTTGCAATATCGCATCTTAGATCAGCACACAAGAGTTTGTACTTTGCTGTGCAACTGGGTTTATCCACAAATCGTAAGTTTTTAAACATTATTATGCTTACTTACCAATTTAGCATAAGTAAGTTTCAGTGGATTTTCAAAGCAGTATAAAATATTACAAAATTCGGTAACATTAGTCTATCTAGATGTAGTGTGATGCGTTTTCTTTGCCTGTAGTAATAATTGCTTTTCTTAATTTTTAGATTACTGATGATGATTATGTTTGTGAAGCATGTTGGGAACTCGCTATGGTTTCAGTAATTCAGAGTTTGCAGCAAGATGCTAATGAAGGTGAACAAGCTGGACCGCGTCCACGAGGCCATAGAAATGTGTGCCTTCTGTGTGGATGTTCATTAGTACGAGGGCAAAGTGACAAAATATTGAAAGATAGCCCGACCGAACTACAACAGAACATAATGAAGATGGGAAGATCAATAAATGTTAAAAAATCCTTACAACTTTTTTATTTATCTTCAAAAGGCTGTGATCCCATATCCTTATCCTTACATATATTATAAATGCGAATGTTTATTTGTTTGTCTGTTTGTTACGCATTCACGAAAAAAACACTGAACCGATTAGAATGAAACTTGGCACATAGATAGACCATAACCTGGAATAGGATATAGTATACTTTTTATCCCGGTATTGAGTTCCCGTGGGATAATTTTCGACTTTTACGCTAGCAAAAGCTAGTTCCTTTTAAAAGTAAGTGGGTAGGTACATAAAGTGGACTGCTTTCCATACAAACCTCTCCATCTTGAGTGAACTGAACATCAAGATCAGACTGTCTTCTACCTACATGCGCAGAGTACTGGAGTTCTTTGGCCACATTGCCAGGAAAAATGGCCACAACCTTGAACAGCTCATCGTAACTGGCATGGTTGAGGGCAAACGACCAAGAGGCCGCAGCCCAAAAAGATGGGCAGATCAGGTCAGATCCACACTGGACGCCCAATTGCACGTCGCACTTCATGACGCTAAGAACCGTCACAGATGGCGAGATACCATCCATAAGAAGCTAATCCAGAGGGAACTTCACGACCCTCAGTAATGAGGAACACGACTCGAGGAGGAGGAGGTACATAAAACTGACTTGTACCTATTTATAAGAGAGATCTAACGTCATGCCATGACGTCTTATCTTTAGAGTCCTGCCTCACTTGTTTGCCATGGTGACGTCGCCGGCTGCGTATCCAAACAGTTTATATTGAAATGTACCAAAAACTGCCAAACCGTGGCCAAGTGAGTTAGGTACCATACATTTCAATATAAATTGTACGGTAGCCGGCGACGTTGCCATGGCCTCCTAATGAGGCCCACCTCATAACGCTTGAGATTTGATGTAGAATTTATCAAATAATGTTTGATAAATCCTACATCAAATCTCAAGCGCCAGTCATCATCATCATCCTTGGGAAGTCTCAGAAGACTTTCGCTCTGGAGAGACCTAGATGACAGACACCGGGGTGTCTGCCATCTAGATTAGTGATTGATCACAGCATGTTAGCTTTCTACAGAGCGACTGCCAACTGACCTTCGCAATAAAATGTAATCTAAATGGATAGCGATATGCCACGGCTTAAACTAGTCCAATGTTCAAGGGTACTTTGCCCCCATAAAAACTGTCAAAGATCATCATAGCAGCTGAGACCGATGGTCTAACGTGCTCTTCAAGGTAGGGATAAGCAATAACTTCGGAAAGACAGTGGTGCGCACCGTCAATTTGAACTCGAGAACTCTTGCGTAACGTTAGTTGATCTCTGCACTAAGCTGTCGCTTATGCATCGCAGTTCGCGAATTCCCATTCTAAAAGTTAACTTGCCCTCCGTAGCAAAGGTAACATAACTGCTTTTCTCTTTCAAGTCAACGAGGTATCCGCTTAACTTATTTAAACCGTTTATTTCCCGAGAAACGAATAGCGGCAACTTGCTACGTGATTCTATTTCACCGCATTTGAATCTTCTGCTTAAAGCTTAAAAAATAAAAAGTCCAAAGAAGTATTGCAACCAGCCATTACGCAATTTTGTTTTGAAATAGCAATGCCAAGCTGCAAAGTTGTATAGTATAAAAATGTTTTAATAGAGCTAAGAGTATATTCAACTATACGACTGTGACGGAAACATAATATATAAGACGATTCCTAGTGCAATAAGTTCACCTTTTGTTCCATGTTGGTTGCAAGTAAAAGTATATAGCTATTATTTCTGACTGGCTTTGAATAATCAGATTTAGTAAGAAGTATCGTTGTCCAGAAGCTACCAGCCCCATTGTCAGAAAGGTCCTGGAATGGTGGCCTCTAACTTGACGCCGCAGTAGTGGTAGGTTTCCCATAATGAGAACCGACGATTTGGTTCAGATTGCGGGGTGCTCGCTCTGTGTGGAGAAGGAGAGATCTATGTTCAGTAGTGGATGTCTCTAGGCTAAGATAATGATAATCGTACTTTTATGTTCTATTAAAAAAATTAATACTTAGCAAAAATAAATATCTTTAAATATTATGAATATGGTTCATTTAAAACATGCACAGATTGACGCTGAAAAGCGGAATTGTGTAAACGACCATGAATTCATAATTTGGTGGTTATACAATTTGCCTATCTAGCGTCGATATAATAATATGTACATATCAAAACGATCAAAACGATTCCAAATATCAGTAAATCACACAACGCTTTTTCTCCGTAGGATGATTGCAATCACAACGCGAGCCGCATAGACGCGGCGTGGCGAGGTGACTCCTTAAACTACCAGTTAAGTGATGGGTAAGTCTTTTGCATTACATTGACTTTGATCTAATCATTTAGACCTCTCTAGTCACAATCTTGCTTCTACGAATATTTCCTCCTCTCATCATGATAGGCACCGACTAGAATGATCTGATCGGTATTTCTGTACCACTAAAACACAACAAGGTTTACAAGCCACTATAATGATTTACCATCATGTGTCAGCTTGGCTACTACAACAACTTGAGAAAAAAAGAAATAATGTAATCAAAAGCGCACTTTCATGTTTCAAATACTTGTATAAACTCACTTCTATACTACGAGTAAGTAGGTATATTACACAATAATTTTCGTAGCAGTGTTGACCCGCTGTAGTTTCAAGTAGAACACGCAACAAAGATGTCTCTTTGCAGCCAATAGGCTTTTAAAGGTGTTGTACACACAAGTAAACGATGCTTGCATTTGAATTCATAAGAACCGTGTATTTTCCTGCACTCTACGAATCGTAGCAATGCTACATAGGACTGTGCGACAGTGCTACGTGATTCTATTATGTAGACTTAAAATCTTGAATGTAATGGAATGAAGCTTTAGTGTATGTATCGTTAGAATGGAATTGTTTTCGAAACTGTATATAAAAATGCACTATATAAATAAGTCGCTGCATTAAGTGTTTTATTGATGAGTTTCATGTGTCATTATGGTTTGTGAAATGGAACTTATTTTAACTGATTGAATGTCTTTTACTTCTCTAGGAAATATTTTATAAGGTTTTCCGCGAGATATTTTTACTGCGTGTATATTTCTACTGGAAATAATCACGAGAACAAGTCAAGACTCAGGTATATTATTAGTACTCTTACAATGTCAGAGTTATGAAAGTAGAATAAATGCTGTAGAAATGCGAGCACTGAGAAATATTTGTGGTGTTTCTGTGTGATAAGAGAGTGTTGTGCGTTAAAAGAAGATGTAGTGACAAGCATCGAGAAAGGTATGCTAAGATGGTTTGGGCACGTGGAGAGGATGGATGACGAAAGACTGACCAAGCAGATATATAAGGCAAGTGTGGAAGGGACAGAACGAAGGGTAAGACCCAGGCGGACGTTCTCTGAACAGATTGGAGACATCCTAAAAACAGGACAGGTAAGAAGTACCCTAAACAGAAAAGCATGCATGAGGACTCTGATGAGATTGAATGAAGCAAGAGAGATATGTCAGGATCGTAAAAATGGCGTTCCGTAGTCTCTGCCTACCCCTCCGTGAAACAGGCGTGAGTCTATGTATGTATGTTTGTATGTCTTACAATGTATATTATGTGAGTTATTTCCCCGTGGGCCACTCTATCTTGTGAATCACGTACATTTTTCACGAAACTATTACCTAAACCTTTAGGCTAATAAATTAATAGTTTAAAAAACACTAGAAAAACACGCTTTTATAAATGCATGTAAAAACATAAAATAAATTATGGATCGTTTAAGTTGTCTCTATTTTTTTACGATCTATAATTAATTTTTTTGTTTTTACTTGCATTTATAAAAGCGTGTTTTCTAGTGTTTTTTAAACTATTAATTTATTTTGTACTTTTTGTTCTTTGATAACGAAATATTTTTAACATTTATACATTTATTTTAAGTAGGCGAATGAACCCGCATCCTCTCTATATCCGCCTGTGCGTCTATATTTAAGCGAACGAAGTAATGACAGTACATGACAATGTATAATGTGCCAGTAGGTACTGACAGATATACGCACAGGCGCAGCACTCAATTATTACAGCGCATGCGTTCTTACTGTCAATAGGTAGTAGGTTTGTCCCTACAAACTTCGACCCTCTCTAAAATCCCTCCCAGCTTATTTTTTGCAACTAATTGTATCCTATGTGTTTTTCTTGGTTCTGAGCTAACTCCCCACTAATTTTCAGCCAAATCGGTTCAGCCGTTCTTGAGTTATAAATAGTATAACTAACACGACTTTCTTTTATAATACAATAAAGTTAGTTTTTTTGAACTTTTTAAACCTTTTGACTAATATTTGCCTTTGATATTTGCCATGTATATGATAGTCATATTTTTTGCTCATTTGTTATTATAAATTTAGATATATTTTATTATTTATTATTAGAATAAATTATTTGTCCGTGTGGTGACGGATTGTGAATACGGAATGTCACACACATGGTGTTTTATCTGTCAGCTTATAAAAATCTAGCTCTTCAATCAGGGGACCACTAAGTGATTTTGCTCCACTCAGGGCTACATACCCGTGTCCAGCCGGAAAATTACGAACCCTAGCTACACCACTGCGTGGTCTTCAATATATAATTGGTTTGTTATAACCTTGAAACCTGATTGTGTCCAAAATCCATTACATGACCTTTCTCACAAGTGCAAACACGACTATGATACGATATTCCATCATGGAATGCCAGTGCCTATCTTCCGGCTTCATCATCAGACCTTGAAAATTAATTGTAGTCAAAGTTCATTTCGTGGCCTTTCTCACAAGTGCAAACACGACTATGATACGATATTCCATCATGGAATGCCAGTGCCTATTTTCCGGCTTCATCATCTGACCTTGAAACATAATTGTAGTCAAAGTTCATTACGTGGCCTTTCTTACAAGTGCAAACACGACTATGATACGATATTCCATCATGGAATGCCAGTGCCTATCGTCCGGCTTCATCATCAGACCTTGAAACCTAATTATTTTAGTCAAAGTTCATTACAAGACTTTTATAAGTAATCCAAAACAGCTATGATACGTTTTTCCATCATGAAGTTCCAGGTCATATCTTCCGGCTCCATCATCAGATCAGTTCGACAGTACCATATTATTAAATTATCATCAGAACTACATACAGCTGCCAATTTTCATCACGTTACGACCCTTGGAAGATGGTTAAATTAGTTACCTAAGATTCCATTACATAGTTAGTTACATACACGATGACCTAATAAAAGCGTGTTAAAAAACCTTATCTTACACAGACGTAAATGTGGGTGTGAAAATATTTTTGTTCCACACACAGATCAACTACCTCCATGATCTAGTCTAGTGGATAGCGTATGCGACTACTGATCGGAGGTCATGCGTTCGATTCCCGGGTCGGGCAAGTGTGTTACTAGGTTTTTCCGAATTCTCAGTAGCAGCACGGAGTATGGTGATGTGGAACCTAAAAATTCATGTCGAAATGTGGGTGTACTATTACACCTCTGCCTACCCCTTCGGGTATACAGGCGTGAGTTGAACGTGGTTTAAACTTTCATAGCTTAAACACATTAGTAAAAGTTCATAAGTCATCAGCCCTCGCGATACAGCTTTATTCTTATTACTAGAGTTGTCTAAAAATAAAGGTTCCTGGTAGGTTACTAAGGAACCCTAAAAAGAGTGAAAGTAAAATTATTTTAGTGGTTAGTGTTAAGCAACTTTTACTTAACGTTTAATATCGGATTTAGCTACACTTTCTGCATTTTGGATTTTTTTAATTCACTTGAAATATAATACTTCTTCTTTTTCGTGGGAGGGCTAAAGTTAGTGTCGTAGTTCAGACGCCGCCTGAAGGTCTCCGACATGTCTTACCATTATTGTAATTAAACAATACCCAAGATGCCCGTTGCTTCTAAAGCACGAAAATGCTCTGAAATAAGCGCCACAAGCAGTTACCCATCTAAATGCTGATCTCTGTGAAAGTTGCTTAACTTTGCTGATCTATTACAAACGGCAAGTTAAATCATACAGTGAACTCTACAAACAACTATCAAACAACGTATATTCTATAGTACCACTAAGACGTACATCACGCAGCCCGGACGTGTATACGTAACCTAAAAGCTTAAAGCTTTTCAAACCTACAAAGGAGTGAAAGGCCAATAGAATGGCATATGTTGACAGATTTATTGAATACAATGCTATAAAAGACTGTTACCTGCCGATCGAATGTAGGCTTCGGCGTTATGTGACGAAGGATTTAATTCGTGGTTAGGGTGTGCTCGAAATTGGATTTAATTAGACCCGATGCTTGTTAGACTGTGTTTTGTGTGGAAAATGAAATGGTTAATGTGTACGTTTAAATATTTATACTCGTTGAAATGAGGCGTATTGTAAATAAGTGATGATGTTTTGGTACTGTATTAGGTGTTAGGTCTTGTTTGAAGGTTGTTTAGTGGAGGACAGGGACGAGGATGTTAAGAATATATATTTGAATAAATATTTGATTGTATTGCGATTCTCTTTTTTATAACATTTTAAAGGTTAGAATACTATTACTACTTCATTAAGAACCGATGGCTGTTGGGGTGAAAAAATTCTAGTGTGGTGGCCCGGCACCGGATGATTCAGCATTGGTAGAGCTTCCACTGGGTAGACCGAGGATCTTGTTCAAAGCAATTGGATGGGTGTGGATCAATATTGTTATGAGTCTTAGGGAAAATCTATATTCAATAGCGGATGGATGTGACTATGATGAAGGCCTATTAAGAAACTTTTTGGCAAAAGCCACTGCAAAAGAGCTTTGGCCAATGCAGAAGATTTTGCGAACTACTGTCAACTAAATATAGCATGACTGCCACTACTATTCGAACCAACATGTGTCGACCAAATTGCCTAGACAAAATACTTGGCAAAATAAGTCCTAAAATCTGGTTCACTAACATAAACGAAAGTCACAATACAGTCTGTATAAAATATCTAAACTCAAACCCAAAAACCAGTGTCATCTATTTGGGATCCTATCCCTCAGCAGATAACGCAGACAGATATTGCGCTACGTTAACACGTTGTTAGTTTTATCTCGCTCAGTCATTATTCAATGGGGAAACGCTTTTAGGGATCATTACAGTACTATAAATGTTTATTACGATCGACTCTACTTTTATGAATAAGAATAAGAATAAGAAACCATTTATTTTCACAACATACATAATTATTTTTTATGGCACAGGTTACATATTAAGTTGTAAAAAACAGTGAACAAAGTGAAATGCATGCTGTGAAAATGAGGTCACCACTCAGGCTTATTGTTGATTTGAGGCAACACCTCAAACCAACCCTGATTTTATTTGGTGACCCCAAGTGACGATACAGATATCACATACTTATTCGTAAAATACAGAGAAAAAATAAAAAGAAAACCATATCCTAATAAATATCGTCGCCTGCAATGATTTTATGTAACACCTATGAGCTACGTAATAAATAGAATATACTTAAGATTTAATCAAATATATAAACAAATATACTTAAAATTAAGATAAATAAGTACATAGAAAAGTATACGTATATATATATATATAAGACCAACATATAATTATATATAAGTACTCATGCAATGTAGCTTAACGTACATACATATATATGTAAACAACCATAAAAATATAAGTAGGTATAGACTCTAAAAAAGTACCAGCACCCATTTGCACGTTACGAAGCGGCCAGACGCCTGAGCAAACCGGTTAGGTTCGTCTTAATCAATTGTCTCGTCTCACTCGCACATAGCGTCGACACGCTCATTCGGTTACGCAACCTAGAACGATGCACATGACTCATTTCACTCGGCCGCCGCGCCGCGCTTCCCAAGTATGTGTGTCTCGTGATCAAAACATTATGTATTACGTAATAATTATTACTGTTAGTGGGTACAAATGAAGTGTTGCATATCCAAGAATATGTGAGACCAAAGGAAAAAGAGTAAAGAAAATGCTGCGTTTGATATAAAAATGTTGAAAATGCTATTTGAATACTGCAATTTTCATAAGGGATTTTATTTTGAACATAATTTTTATTTATTTCACTATATAACCTACTATTTTTACAGGTAAATCTCCTAATACAATAGTGGTATAGTGATTAATAGACACACAAAATGACTTAAACAACTAGAAAAAACAAAATACACAAACCATTAAATTCAAGGAATACGATCATCCAATCTTCCAAATAAATCTT
The DNA here is from genome assembly GCA_944739405.2 of Euclidia mi. Classification (NCBI taxonomy): domain Eukaryota; kingdom Metazoa; phylum Arthropoda; class Insecta; order Lepidoptera; family Erebidae; genus Euclidia; species Euclidia mi. The sequence continues at coordinate 24,902,894 of OX123191.2, read as the reverse complement.
ACAAATATATAAAACCAATAACATACTATCATTAATTCATTACGTATATGATACTACAAATAATATACACGTTGCGAGCTCACTCTTTGACGCAGCAAATATATCAATTTTATCGTGTACTTTATTTATAGTCTTTATAACACGCGTTAGGGGAGCTTTAGCCAGCAAATTGGTTCTAGCTATTGGCACTGCGAGCAGAGGTGGGCGCCGTCGCCTCCACACATAGCGATCCGGTACCGCTAAATATATTCTGCCCAGCACTCCCGGATTCGTCTCTATGCCTCGTAGTAGCCTTATTAAATAATATACTAGTGCGAACTCTCGTCGCACTCGTAACTCATTGTACCCTACCATGCCTAAGACAAATAAAGTAGGGTACATTAAGGGATATAAAGAGTATACACCGTATAGTCTGTGATAAAGGTGCCGAATGAATTTGTTCTGCACCCGTTCCAACATCATCATATATTTCGCCTCATGTGGAGCCCATATTATTGCACTATATTATAGGTGACTCCTAACTAGAGCATCATATAATACTTTGACAGCTGTTATGTTCGTAAAGCCTCGTGACTGTCTTAGTACGAAGCCTAGATTTCTGTGCGCCATTTTACATATATTTGTGACATGTTCGCGAAATGTCAGTTCCGGTGTAAGATAAACCCCTAAGTCCCTAACTTGTGAGGCTCGTTGTATAGGCTCCGTGTCCATCTTGTATTCGTATTGTATTGATTTTTAGCCCGCCTAAAACTCATTACCGTACACTTAGACACATTGAAATTAAGTTTTTTACCTTACTCCACTGAACTATCTTGTCAATATCGTCCTGCATGCGTTTACAATCCGACTCATCTTTAATCTCAAGCAGCAGCAATTTAAGGTCATCTGCAAATAGTAAACATGTTCCATTTCTGATGACTTGCGGCAAACTATATATCATTATAATGAAATTCAGCGGCCCCAAGTTGCTGCCTTGACTCACATCTGATCTGGTGTAATACGGATCAGATTCATAACCGTTATAATCCACGTATTGTTGTCTATCTCTCATGTAATCTACAAAAAAATAATAGATGAGGAGTAAAACCTATTTCTGCGAAACTATGCAATAAAACGTCATTATCGACGGTGTCGAATGCTTTTCTAAAATCAAGGTATGCTGTATCAACCTGTATTTCAGCATCCACCGCGGGAATTACTTGTCCCATAAAATTAAGTAGATTAGTAGCAGTGCTGCGGCCTGATCGGAACCCATGCTATGTGTCCAAAATCTGTGAAGTTACTTGCACATTCCGTTGAATCGCAGATTCAAACACCTTAGCTGGTGATGACAGCACTGCCACTGGTCTATAATTACTGACATCTTGCCCTGTTTTCGCTTTCTGTATTGGTATAACGCGTGTAGTTTTCCACCAAGCTGGGTACGTCGCGTTTTTTAAACACACGTTGTAAATGTAATGAAGTGGTTCAATCAATACTCTGCTACAATCTCTGAAGAGGAATGATGGGATTTCATCTGGTCCAGCCGAACGATTAGGTTTTAAGGATGCAAGCGTTTCTGCCACCTCCTTTAAACTCAAACTGTCAAGTTGTACGCGTGCACTACTTGTACTAGCGCCTGCGCCAGCAGCTGCTTCCGCATCCAACTTCGGTGCTTCGCAGTTATACACAGATTTAAAATAATCTGCGAATCGCTTAGAGCATTCTTCATCTGTTAGTTGCTTGCCGTTCTCTGTCATGTTTTGTTTTCTTGTAGCTCTTCTCTGCGATCTGATATACTGCCAAAATGACTTAGGGTCCTTTGTGAATTGATTTTCCATTTTTTTTAATATCGATTATGAGCAGTAGCTATTCTTTTTTTTACATTTGCTCTAGATTTAGAATATTTTTCATAATCATTGCTTAATTTACTTTGTATATACTTCTTATGTAGTTTAGCTTTATTTTTTTTGTCTCTGATTATGTCACTCGTATACCACTCTGGATAACAGTAACGTCTATTCTCTATAACCGACCCCTTCTTCCTCGGTACACATGCATCTATAATGAAGTTGAAAGTGGTGTAAAAGAAACTTAAGATCTCCTCTAAATCGTCAATTTCATACAGTGGACCCCAATCTGTGGAGGCTAACATCGCATACATAGACTGATAATCCGCCTTATAAAAGTTCCACTGCGGCCGTATGTTATATGTCTTCTTACCAGCAGTATGCGGTTCGCGGGAATATTCAGCCCCGCTCTCCATCGAAAGAAAAATACTCACTGCCAGCGGCGGATGATGTGAATCCAAGGGCACTAATAGATCCTCTGATAATATTACTGATACTCTCCCAGGAAATTTCGTATTCAATACCAAATCCAACTGGCGATCTAAACAATTCGATACTTTGTTGCTTTTAGTGAACTCGCAATACGATAACAAATATTTAGAATAATTATTTACGTTAACTGAACATGAATATAGATTAAAATCGCCTATAACTACAAGTTTCTTATACCTAATGCACAAATTTTCTATTATTATAAACAAAAGCATATACTCATTTTCGGAGCTACTTGGCGGTATATAAATTACACAAGTCAAAAATAAAAATCTATGTTTTAAGTGAACCGTTGCGCAAACCATTTCAAAAATGCAAGTGTCTATCGAAACGTCCGGTACATGAACTTGCCGTAGCTCGAACCTTTGGGTGGCCACAAGAAATGTACCGCCCTGTTCTCGGCCATCAGCTCTATCACAGTGTATTATTTTATAACTCGGTGGATCGATTTCAGCATCCTGAATGCACTCGTTACAACCAGATTTCGTATTCGTAGAACAGTGTATAAATCATAGTTAGATGCTTCTACATTATTTCTAAAATCATTTAACTTTGTTCGTATACCTCTAACATTTTGGTACAATATATCTATATTATTACCTTGACGGCTGCTACTATGCGAGGAATTCTTAATAACGAAAAAAATTCGATTCTTTTTTTTGTTCTACATAATTAAAGTAATACGGAATAGTGTCACGTCTCGCTTTCGAAGAGATAAAAATAGTGACGTTACCTTTAGCCTTAGCTTCTATATTTTTGCTTTTAGAATAGTACGGTATGGTGCCGCGTTTATATTGGTCAGATTGTTCCGAATACCACTCATTATTATTTTGTTGACTCTTATCTATTTGTTGTATTAATACTTGTAGCTCTTTGAATACCTTCTTAATTCCTATATTGTTAATTGAGCCAGTGTTCTTCACAAACTTTTCATAAGTGTAGTCAATATATTTATTTGAATCAAAAGTATAAGCATATTCGTGACGAATTACATCCTCATGTAAGAGGGCATAGAAAAATAGATGCATAATTATTTAGTTTGAAATTAGGTACACATATGGTGACATTGGTATGTGTTATTAGGGTCTATTGAGATTTTATGTACTCTATTAAACTTTTATAATTTTTTGATGTTTCAAAATCCCTTTATAAACAATGCAAAGGTCGTTCATGTTAAAACACTTCACTTTTGCATTTATATTTGAGAATAGCTGTTTTATACCCCTTTGCGGTATGTAGTAGTGACATATATCAATTTTTTTAAAGAAATTCATCGCTGTTTTCGTTATATTGTTAACATTAATACTACTAATAATACAAAGACGTTTACGACATTTTACTGCGTCATTTTTTAATAAGTTTTGCCCGTTATGCTTGGTAGAGGTGCAATTATTTACCTGTTGTTTTGTTTTCTTCATCATTATTTCAGGAGTTAGTTTTTGTTTTCTTGAGGCATTCTTATGTCCTAGCGTGACATTGGACTCTTCCGGTTGCAAAGGTGATGCCTGGTTGCTCGCAGGAAGAGGTGATATTATAGTTCCAGAGTTGTTTAATGTAAAATTTGTAAAGCTATCGGTTAATCAACGTCTACTGTTACGTTTCGCTCTTGTCTTTCTTATCGATGACGGTGGACTCTTACATAGCTTTGTTAATAATTCGATTTCTTGGTTGAGTTGACTTATGTGTTTCTGTAAATCGTTCTTTTCCAAAATAACATTTTCCAGTTCATCTTGTGTCGACAATAATGAAGATTTTAGACTTATAATCTTTTAGATCTTCTATTATGTTTAAGTGACAATGTTCTGTTAAATCCAGACATTTTGTAGAATGGTCTTGGGACATAGGACTGTCCAGGGAACTGTTGTATAGAAGACTTTCATGCAACTAAGTTTTGGTGATTTGTTGACGTCTAATGTTATCATCGTGTTCCATCATTTTGAGTGTGTTATGATATGTTTAATAATAATTAAAGTAATAATTATAATTATTATTTATTAATAATGTTTGTAAGATAAGAGCTGCTATGTATGATATTAGACCGCGAGGTTTGTTTTCAGAACATTTTTACCTGGAACAATTATTTGTGTCATTATAGTCTTAATTCTATCGTAATCCCAAAGAACCAAGGCTGTCTTTTAAGATAGCGTATGCAACTGCTGGTCGGAGGTCCCGGGTTCGATTCCCGGGTCGAGCAATAATGTTACTGGTATTTGCCGAATACTCAGTAGCAGCCCGGAGTCTGGTGATGTGCCCGGTAACGGCAATAGACCTAAAAATTCATGGTGAATTGTGGGTGTAATATTTACACCTCTGCCTACCCTTTCGGGGATACAGGCGTGAGAATATTAAAAAATGTTTGACACTAGTCTTAATCATGGAATATAGCCATCCCTTTGGGTTAAGGAGGTCAGACAGGCAGTCGTTCTGTAGAAAAGGTAATATTAAGTCATATCGAATAAGACTAGAAAGCGGAACGCGGGTTCTAACTGGAATAACGTCAGGACGATGTTGATGAAGTAATGTAGTTGGTGGTAGCAGACATCGTGACCAGGGCTGGTGTAGCCCATGCTGAACCTGACTTTAACTGCACGTTTAGCGTAGTAAGCAGACGCCTCGCTGCTTGGCACTGGGGCGCTTTGATTTCCACACGAGACAAAACCACGTGTGGTCCACAAGTTGTGCTTACGAGTTAAATTTTTTCAAAAGTAACCCACGAAGGGAGATCTCTTCAAAAAACGTCGAGGTTAATATAATTTTATTATTTTACCATTTCATCAAGTATTTACGGGTTGAGACCTAATAGTAAAGTGAGTTTTATGCTGTGTGCCAATCGAACCCACAGCACATGATGCTGGGTAGAGGTGAAGTATACATTTGCTCATCCAACAAAATATTTATATAAAAGGTTTAAATATCGTACTCACATCGCCCGCTTTATAGCTGAATAAACTTTCGAATCTAAGTAGCAATGTGAAAAGTTTTAAGTATGTGAAACAATTTGCAAAGATTTTCTCGCAAATTCAAAATGAAAAACAACGCATCAAAGAACGGCGCCCTCCAACAAAAGTACGATAACATCTATTACTTTTTGGTAAACATTAACATTAGCTACTCGCAAAAATAACGTTATTTCTTTACAGAAACGTTTGTTGAAACTGTTAACAAAAAGTTGTAGACAAATACGTGTTTTGCTATACACATTAATAAACGCTTTGGATGAAAAAAAACTTTGAAAAACAAACCAGATCTATTGGTTCATACATACATTATGTTAAATCTAATACACTATATTATTATATTCCTTTATATATTATAAACAATATTCACTACCCGCAGTTAATATTATTTTACACATTCTTCATATGAATAAAATATAATCTAGCGGTAAATTGAAGTGTGATAGTAATATATATACATACACATACACACACACACACACACACACACATATATATATATATATATATATAATAATTTTAGCATTAATGCATTTACATTATATGCGATCAACTCATCTCTCCCTTGAGAGAGCAATCACTACTCTTCAACATAATATAAACAAGATTGTTCTAAGCAAATTTTAAGTGTTTACCCAAAAATGTCTTTAACCTTAATATGTAGTATAGTAGCATATTTATTTAAATAATTAATATACAAGTAGAAAGTAAAAAAAGCTTCTCAGCATCAATTTATTCTCCAAGTATTCAGACGCGAAACAAAAGAATATATTTTCGAAACTAAACTTTGTTTTAGTCTGATTGCGTTAAAATGTGTTGTTGAATCATGCGTTGAAGCGTTCTCTTTATTTACAGAGTGAATGTCCAAAAATCTTTTAGAACAAAAACATTTATTGTAACAACAGTTATACAAACTCATTTTTGTTCATACAAACGTATTTCAAAGAACAAAAGCAAAACTCTTTGAGACAACAAAGAGAATACATTATTAAAAAAATCTCATGTTCTTTAAGACTACCTTGCTAACCGCACTAATTCCCTTAAACGTTGGTCTGCTCCTTTAGTGAGACTGTTATTTGTTATTCAAGAACCTTGGCATTTAACCTTCATTATTTTCAATAACCTTAAGCTCCATTTTGATTAAATGCCATGTTTCAAAATAGTATATTGGGACATTTACAGACGGTCATTACAGAGTTTGTTCTAGAGTAAGCAGATAATTGATTAACATAGTTATATAATGTAATAGATAGTAGAGCCTTGCTAATCCAGAATAAATCGAATAATTATGACGTTTCTCTAGGTATAGAACTTATGATTCTCAGCATAAAACTTGAAGTGATAATGATTTTAAATAATGGATTAGTGCTTAACATTGTGATTGTCTACTTAGTGAATTTGTTTGCCCTACAAAACAAAACTTTAAAACTTTATATCATTGACGTGGAAAATTCGCGTCCCGTAATTTTATTCAATAAACGCCGGCTGAATTTTACATGCTTTTAACAAAATTACGGTAGGCTAATTTACACATGATCCCTACACCTACGTTTGATGGCTCAAAATAAAGTTATAATATTTTGGAAATTACTTCCAAACATATATTTGTAGGTCAGATGGAAAGGCTTGTGGCGCTTGACCTAAATTCGGAAGGTATTGGGATGAAATGTGCTAGGTACGGACAGTTTCATGGTCGACCCATGGGCATTAGCTACCATTAAAAAACTACTGAAAGTTATAGGAAGACGCCTTAATTTACACAAGTTGGGACTTGGGTGCTAAATATATGGTACTCTAATCGACTTAGAGGTTTGAAGTAGGAACAATACATATGTAGGTCATCATCATCAGCCTTTAACAATCCACTGCTGGACTAGGCCTCTCCTTTGAAAGGAGGAATTGGCCTACTATACCACGCTGGCCAAACGGGTTGGTATAGGGTTTGTATCAAGTTTTCCTTCTCTTACAGTGCTGTTCTCTGCATAGTATGCTCCCTCTGTCGGCTCTTACGACACCCATGGGATGATATGGGGTGGTGACATTCCGTATTCTTAATCCGTCACCACACGGACATATGTAGGTATGAGACATTAAAAACGTGGTTGCAGATTGTAATGTCAAAGTCAAAGTCAAAGTAAAAAATCATTTATTCATCTAGGTCACAACGTGACGCTTATGAACGTCAAATTTTTAAAGTAAATTAATAATGCTTCTACATTTACATTTACTGCCCATTCGCAAAGCAATAGGTAGAACCACGAGAAAGAACGGGCAATAAAACTCGTGGCCACTCTTTTTAATCGCCAGTGTTATGGTACATATTTTGTTTTTGTAAGGAGCTGCAACTGTTTCACATTGTAATTAATTACTTGTAAATAGTAAATAAGAACATACATATTATATACAAAATATGTAGTTATTAAATTAAGTGCTGTTGTAGTCTTTAAATGTGAATCTAGTGTAACAGGAGCATCCACTTACGCTTTATAATGTAGACAACTCGCGATCATGTTCAGAACCATGGTGGAAAAGTATGTTACAGAAAGTGACGGTATATGAATACACGAAATTTACAAAAACGTTAGTATCCAGCCCATGATAACGAGTTACCTTCATCTAACACTGTAGCAAATTTTAATAAAATTTGTGGAACAACAATGAAAATGTAAATGTAGTAAGTTGAATGACCTAATAATGCATGAATATTAAATTAATAGAACTAGAGATATTATATAAAAAAAACTGAAAAGTAAGGTATCTATATAAATTAAAAAAATCAAGAGTTGGCTAGTGTAAGTGACCACCTATCCTTATCACTGAAATAATCATTAATGGTATAATAACCTTTCCTAATAAGGCAGTCTTTTATTTTACTTTTGAACGTACTAAATGGCAATTCTAAAAGACTAATTGGTATTTTATTGTATATACGAATACCTAGCCCTACAAAAGAATTATTAACTTTATGTAAACGATGATAAGGGGCATAAATAACTTATGCCTGTTTCGAGTATTTATGTTATGTACATCACTTTTTGTAGTAAATAAACCTATATTTTGCCTAATATACAATATATTAGGGACAATATATACTATATATTGTATACAATATATAGTATATATTGTATACAATATAATATATATTTGCTAATATATATTATTATATATTAGCAAATAAAAATTGCGAGGCTACTGTAAGAATCCCTATAGACTTAAAGCGTTCCCTAAGAGTATCTTTTGCACCTAACATGTATATTGCTCGTACCGCTCGTTTCTGTAGAACGAAGATATTCTGAATATCCGCAGCTTTGCCCCATAACAAAATACCGTAGGACATGACACTATGAAAATAGCTAAAATAAACTAGACGAGCTGTGTCAACATCAGTAAATTGTCTCACTTTTTTGACAGCATACGCAGCAGAACTGAGCTTACCTGCAAGACATGCTATATGTGCACCCCATTGTAACTTATTATCTAGTGTAATGCCTAGAAACACTGTCGAGTCAACTGTGTCAAGTTCCTCCCTATCTAGCCTTATATTAGGTCCCAGTTGTCTAACGTTAGGTAAAGCAAATTTAACGCATTTAGTCTTTTTAGAATTAAGCACTAGGTTGTTTGCTGTAAACCATTGTGTAACCTGTATAAGTGCATTATTTACATCATCAAATTGATTCCTATTCCTATCTACTATAAAAATAAGTGACGTATCATCTGCAAAAAGTACGTGTGTGGTAAAAGTATGTGATGAAAGATTTACATATAACAATAAATGTTAACCGAAAGAAGACATGAAATAGAGACATCCTAAAATAGGACAGGTTGGACGTACCCTTAAACCGAAAAGCATGAAAAATTTATGAAAGTGAATGAAGCAAAAGATATATGTCGGGTTCCAACCCCTTCGGAAAACAGGCATGAGTCAACGAAGGTATGTATGTAAAAAACTAAAATAAACTCATTTATCGTTATCCTATTTTAATATTTTAAAAATAAACTAGGAGTATTCTATACCGATTTACCTTGTCAACTTGACATCGAACGTTTAAAAGTTGCTATACACCTACTTGTACTTTGAAAACAAACTAAGCGGGTGAGCGTGCCGTAGCTCTTCCCTCGGAGCAATTATTTCGAGTCAAGTTTTACGTGAATGCAAGCTTGCCTGTTGCCAAATATTCTCCTTAACCCCGACTAATTACAAGACAAAATAAACATCCAACATTTTCACTTGTGATGTTAGAAAAACTTACTCAGGTTATGTGTCTTTGTCATCGTCTTTGTCTTTTTCATATTAATTTACCATATATTTTGGGCCACTTTTTGCAGATGTGTTTAGCTATTATCACTGTTTACTAGGAAACATGAAGAGGCTAGTTTTTTTTCAACTATTTCTTATTGAACGTGTTTTTATCAGCTGACTACTAATACTAGAAGTAAAGTCAAATATATTTAATTTGTGATAATTCTAATTATGTGAGGGCAAATAAGGCAAGTAATCTTTGAAAGACTGTATGGGGATGAAAATGTGACCTACTACGTACAACATTGGACAGATTATTAATTGAGGAGCCGGCAAAACAGGTATATCACTCGTAGAATCAATAAAAGAGGTAAAAAAGATTTTACAAACAGGTAAGTACCAACAAAATAATATGACAAAACTGATCTATGCATTTTAAGCAAACATTATTCTGATCACTCCAAAATACTACCGAGACTAAAGTCGACAACAGATTTGCATAGGAATCTCGATTTCCCTGAAAAATAATTAAACAAAATATAACTGGGAACGCTGCCAGAAATAGGCCAAGCGCCGGCCAATCACATTTTGAACTAAAGGTTGCTCGCGTAAAATAAGCACATCGTATAGTTAAGAGCCCTGTTTGGCATAAGATACCCTATCGGCCCCTATCATTCAAAAGTTTTAGACCCATGAATAGATAATGAATGTATAGTTTAACCTCTTGTATGCCGGAATACCAGACACAATTAAAAAGCTTTTGTGTCTCGCATAGATCTGCGTTCCGGCATACAAGGGGTTAATGTGTGTTTAGCTATATGTCTTATGTCATATGTGTACATGTACTATGCTCGTTAAGATTGTGTGATGTGACATCTTGAAATGTTGTGCATTTAGTAACAATTTAAGCGCTTTTTTAGGTACTGGTCGTAAAAATAATTAAGTACTTACTTTTCATTAACGATTAATTAATAACATTCAGCAACAAGATAAGAGTGGAAGATTCTCAAACTTCAAAAAATACTGTATCCGTTTTAGAGCTAAGATAAATTATCATTAAAAAACTTTTGCGTCAAATATATTCTCTAGAGCGCCCGGCCACCGTTTTACGGTGGACTCTCTTACCCCCGATAAGCGCCCGCCGACCGTTATACGGTGGTCTCGTCCATGTTCCATTCAATGTTCAAATGAAACGCCAAAACAATTTTTGTCTCTTTTCAATGTACACCATTTTGAAGCGTATGAAACCATTGCCAGATCTATGCAATAAAAATGTTTATTTTCAACGTCAGTAAAAACAAACAGTCAGCTGAACTCATCAGCTGTTAGTACATTGCGAGGCGTGCTTACACTATTTCGCTTTCAAATCAATTTTTTCCATATATTTCTTATTTTACGTATTTAAATTAATAGAATAGCTCATAAATAATATTATAAGAATTTTCCTACGCTATGAATGCCTCTAATTGGTCAATACATTATTTTTTCTACAATAATATGTATTTTACACATTTGTTTGATAAAACCGTTTGAATTACTTACGCTTGTTTACAAAGTTAGTTAATTCTATATACACAATAAAATAAATTTCATGTAGATTCTAAATATATATGTATTGATTAGTGTTCTGAAGTAAATTAACGTCAAAATCGGCATTTAAACGCTGCCCGCCAACTTTCATACTTACGCTAAATTTGACGTGGGCTCTTATCGGTTATATGACATTTGACGTTTGGGCGCTCGAGAGGAATTCTTATATTCTAAATGTATATTTATTATTCTTATAATTATGTTATAAATAAAAAAAGTTCAATTACACCCTTGAATTTCTATAAAGTTCTATATAATCTAAATACGCTAAACAAATATCACATTACATTTATACAACTTAAAGTAATGTTGTATTTACAAAAATATTCATAAACATAACTTAAATAAAATGTTATATTCTCGCAGGTACGAGAAATCAAAACATTGAAATGTCAGATTTGTAATAACGACTGTATAATTAGACATTCAGAGATGTCAGAGTTATTTTTATGCGCATATTATGTAGGTATGTAAAATAAATAAAATTGATGTCAGAAAAATTGAAAGTGACGCATTGATTGTAACTACTAGCTGTGCCCGCGACTCCGTTCGCGTGGAATTTGTCTTTTGTGCTACGTAATTGATATCCAAAATGTTTCAAGTTGCATTTAAAACCTATATTGAATAGTGTAGACCTGAAAATTGCTCAAATTACTTTCATTTTTACTCGCTAAGTTACCAATCGCGAGTAAAATATCAGAGGATTTCTGGCATGTTCGTTGCCTCATAATCGCGCTCGTATATTTAATATCAAATGCATAGCGATAATACAATCCCATAGTTATGTACTGTTTAGACAGGCTCTCATTTCATCAGCTCTTGTCTCATACTGGATGGTGGTATAACAGACAGAGCCTTACAATAATCGACACTAAACAGTACGGCTATAACGCCCATGGTTTTGTCATTTTGCTTGATTTCCCAAATCACTATCCACGCTACGATACACACGACCATAATTATATTAAACGCTGTCCTTCAGTAAGTCTCAAGACATCATTTTGCAGGCTTTCGGCTAGTTCTAATGGTAATAGTTTATTTCGTGTATGGCGTAATCTTTATTTATAAGTACACCAGCAAATGATGATTCGGGCAGGCCATATTGGGTAATAGGATAGATATAATTACATATGTCTACTGTCAAGCAACGGTTAATTAGATTGTTGTGGGAAAATAAAATGTCCTCGGCCAATTTGTCTTCATATTTATGCCATTACTATGCAGCATCTCAAACCCATGGCATAATCGATGAGGATTTTTACTAATACTTGCTTCAGACAATGTTATCTCAGTGTTTATCCCCATCCAGTAAAATGCAATGACTCGCCACTCTGCGAGCTGTTATACATGTGCGGATACGTACAGTCTAAGCTGAACCCTATTTAATATAATAATCATACAGATTTAAGTTCAATTTAAATTGGAAAATCCAAATGTTCGAAAATATCCTATTTTTAAACTTTCAAACCTCGTAACTTTACGTCAAATGACTGATTATAATATATTAAGTTTCAACCAATTCAACGTTAATGATACTACATTGCGAATAATTATGTTTAATTTAACACAACTTTTTTATTTATGAATCGCTTCGTATAAAACAAACACTAAACATTAAGTGGGGCTTACCACAATACATTAGTGAAAACCGCATGCCAATTCGATTAGCCGTTTCTGAAATTAGCGTGCACAAACGCACAGACAAACAGACAAAAATTGTTATAATTATATTGTTGGCTTCTCCTAATATATACCCCTTAAAATAGATTTCTCCTGAATATCTTCTATGTACAGGCATCGATCACTTACAGATTTATTATATGTATAATATATATATTTCTTGTGTGCGTGTGTATGTCACTGAACTCCTCCTAAACGACTGGACCGATCTTGATGAAATTTTTTGTGTGTTCAAGGGGACTTGAGAATGGTTTAGATTCACTATTTAGTCCACTGGAAAATGTTTCTTTACTTCATTTTGAAATTGTAATTAGTTATGGATTTTGGAATGTTTCACATTGGAACCGACGGACTGCACTGCTATCACAGTGTCAAATCTTATATTAATAATTTCATCAAGGAGTACATCGAAACCTTACCTGAATAATAAAACATTAAAAAATAAAAGATTTCAAGTAGACAACATATATCCGCTAAATTCGGATTGTCGAGTATTATGATAAATTCTAATGGCTCTGACAGACAAATCGCAGTCGCCATATTGGCACTCTAGCGAAACGTCACTGATACCGGACAACATTTTGAGTACTACTTAGAAGGGTCCTACTAAGTCTTAACTAAGACTTAGTAGGACTACTACTACTAGTACAAAGTAGTTTGTATGTGTTAATACTTTTTGCAGTTATATCACAATTAAAACGACAATTATAGAAGTATCTACCCAATAAAGGAGATTTGTGTTACCCCGAACATAGATGATATACTATAACTAGAGAACCCCGAATTTACGCGAGCGAAGCTGCAGGCAAAAGCTAGTATGTATATAAAGATGGCCGTTACGCGCGTTAACCAAAAATCAACCGTATAACCGTACCCGTACTGGCGCGGCGAGATTTGGATTGTTTATTTCATCTATAGCTTGTGTGTTTATAAACCGATTTCTATACGTTTTTTTTTATAAAATACATATTAAAGTGTACGTTTTGATTATGGGAGTTTGATAAAGATATTCTGATATATCTGTGTGAAATACAATATATTTATGTATTTAATACACTTTCAAGAAGTGCCTAACGATTACACAAGTTATTGTGGCTAATTCATAAAAGATAGATATATACTATAAGGACTTTATTGTAGATCTTTTAAACACCTTCATCTTTGTAATACATACTTTTGGTGTATGATCAACGTTTGTGAGGATAAGAGCTCGAAAGCGCATTTTCATCGGACTTCCTTCAAATTTATCGTCACTGCTCAGCTTCTATTTGTCTTAGCGTTATGTAATATAGCCTATAACCTGCCCAAGAGTATGGACTACAATCGTGCTAAGTTTGGTTAAAATCTGTTCAGTAGTTTTTGACCCATGCGTGCACATACATACAGACAGACAGAAAAAAATCTACTGATTGCGTTTTTGGCATCAGTATGGATCACCATTCATCCTCCAATATTTATTTTGAACTTGAACTACAGTTTTATTAAGTATAAGTATCGATAAGTTCTGTTTTGCTATCACTAGGTTCGAGACCTAAATACTGTGCTATGAAAAGTGAAAAATATTTCATTTCCTACATACATACATAGACTCACGCCTGTTTCCGGAAGGGGTAGGCAGAGACTATGGAACACTATTTGCAATGATTCTGACATATCTCTCTTGCTTCATGCTCTCTCATCAAATTTCCCATGCAGCTCTTCGGTTAAGGGTACTTCTAAACTGTCCTTTTTTAAGATGGATTTCACCCTCACTTCTCGTTTCCCAGGAAGGCTAAAAGCAGCTTACGGAAAGCAATTATATAGTTTCGCAACTTTATACACAAAATAAAATAGAAATACTTGTCATATCAAAAAGACTATAACAATAAATTTTATTGCCAGATCACCACTTATGCATCAATAAATTACAGATTACCAAATTATAATTATTACGTTCAGTAATGTTGCCAATATCGACTTCTGTTTAATTATTTTGACTCAATGCTATTCTCTGTGAAGCTGAGCGCAATTATGATGATGAGGCTATCACGTCATGGAAAGTACCTTGAAAGGATTAACGACTTACTTCATATTTCATAATTAAATGGCCTTTTGGTTTGCTGCGATATTTACTTAAGTAGCACATTATTATATTTGTAAATTCTGCAAGGTATGAAGAAAGAATTGTTGGATTTAAAATTTGCCATGTACATATATTATGTTCGAGCTCTGTTATTGTGGTAAACTAAAAATAACAAACAACTTTTTTTAATAATAACTATAAATTAACATATACAACTGCATATCGATGAAAGGTTTTGTACACATCTCTTTGATTTGTATAATACTAATCTCGCTATACTACACTTACATTCAGCTCAAATTTAGGAAAGGACAGAGGTAGTTTTGTTTGGTTCCGAATTGCCCATTGCTGGCCCGTAATACAAAAAAATAAAGAAAGAGAAAATGAACACATTATATGAACATATTTGTAGGCATAAAGTTATATAGATAAAATAACGTATTTTCTATTGTGCAGCTAATATTTTGCCTAAGAGAGAAACATGTAACCGATGGACAAAATTAACACTAAGACTCAAAACAACAATATTTGGAACATACAAAGTGTTAAACAAAAGAAATTAGCGGGTCTTAATCGTGACACCGAGCGTGGTCGCGGAGACAGTCTCTCCGCGACCACGATCGGTGCAAGACGAGCGAAACGTCGGAAACAAATAGGTATTTATACCTTAAATAAATTATTTGTACGCGATTAAGACCCGCTAATTTAATTTGTATGATGTATACAAATCGTGAAAGTTTAAAATCGATTAATACAAAGTGTTGTCTCTTGAGGATTTCCTCTATCTCGTTGTTTATTGAATATTTGCTCTGTCCAGTCTAAGATTACTTAACCACGTGTATGTATTCCTGGAACAAAACCAATATAAACATAGCAGCAACACAATATCTTTCAATAATACCCTCATACTTTTAATGTAATAAGCGACCTAATTATATCGGGTGATGTATATCGGCATCGGGCCGGCAAAAATATCGTTTCACTAGGTTAATCGATTCGCCATTCACGCGTAGTAATTAAGCCACCACACCCTTCCGTTCTGATTGCGTTGTTTTTTCTTTCGAGGTTTTAATAGCTGTTTGCTATAGAGTAGAACCTTTTAACTTTCAAAATAAAACGAAAAATATTAAAGAAAGACTGGCTAAAACATAATATATGTACTGATAACAAGGATTGATTGAAAGTAAAATCTTTTAAAATAAGTTGATAGACATATAAGATCAAAGTAGTCGTTAATCCGAATCAAATGAGCCCATACTCGGTGGGATGGTGTCGTTATATTGGGGATTTCCTATTGCCACCTTCCAGCTCCATCATCAGATAAACTCTACGACATTATAAAATTGCATTCGCACGTGATATACACATGCAAACGAAATTTCAACTCAATAAAAAACCGGAAAGTGGTTCAAATTTATTTTGCAAGAGTTCATTACCGACACGGGAGCAGATGAAAGTAAATAAAAAATTATAAAACGATCGTTTATATCCCGTTTTCACGCCAAAATGGCAAAACTGAATTTGCTTTATTTTACCATTGCATTATCAGCCTTGATATAAGTTACTTTGTCACAACAATATCTACAACAAAAGGAGGTAGAAATAGGTGTTGCAGGTTACTAGGAAAAACTTTTCCCCGAAGGAGTAGGCAGAGCTGTAATATTGCACTCGCTATTTCGCTATGAATTTTTAGGTCCCACGTATTAGGGGGCGAGCCTATTGCCGCTACCGGACACATCACCAGACTCCGTGCTGCTACTGAGAGTTCGGAAAAACTCAGTAACACTTTTGCCCGACCCGGGAATCGAACCAAAAACCTCCGATCAGTAGACGCATACGCTATCCACTGGACCACAGAGGCAGTCTTAAGCAGCTTTAAAGTTAGGAATACAAAACTCTAAATGATCATACAGCCTTTTCGTCGCCATTTACAACAGAGTAACATTGTGTACAAAGCAGCGATAGCCGAGTGGAGAGACCGACAGACTGCTATGCAACGGGTCTCGGTTTTGAATCCACGGCACGCACCAATGACTTTTTGGAGTTAAGTGCGTATTAAATTGGTAATTATTGCTTGCTTATCGGTGAAGGAAAACATTGTGAGGAAACCTGCATGTCTGGGAGTTCTCCATAATGTTCTTGAAAGACATGTGAAGTCTGCCAACCCGCAATTGGCCAGCGTGGTGGAGTATGGCCTTACCTTTCTCATAGTGAGAAGAGGCCTGTGGCCAGCGGTGGGACAGTACATAGGGCTGTTGATAATGAACATTGTGAGACTTGGCCTACTATACCAAGTTGGGCAGACAGGTTGGTATAGGTTTCGGTATCGAGTTTTCAGTCTCTATACACACTACATAAAATTTCAATACTAAATTATTTTATCCTCTTATTGGAATCCGAGGCAAAAGCTGGTGTGCAAAAGCGAGTTAAAATAAGTTCTAATAAACATTTTTAATCAGCAAAGCATTCATAAATTACATACATTCACCATCTATCTTAGAACCCATTTATGCTCCTCTCTCCAGAGAACACAAGCAACAAGAATATCAATATTTCTAAATAGAAACAGACGGTTGCTAGGCATATAATCGTAAATCTAGCTGAATCTACGGCAGTCGGGTTTGCGGTCCTGGCATCATTTATTTGTTAGCTATCCTGTATTAGATCCTTTATGTCGAGGAAGGCGGTTTGGCTTTAGATCAGTGTTTTGACATATTTATGAATCGGTACAAATAATATAATAATAACTGTTTCCTTCGTGTGTAGACTGAGCCATCCATTTCAATATTATTTTATATGAGCATAACGGTCTACATTTCACCTCATCTACCTACTCACACACAAATAAATGAATTATTATCAAGTACCCTATCTATAAGACCATGCGTGTCATAACAGTGTTTTTAACGTATATTGGCTGTTACCTGCAATTTTAGTTGCGTTATATTCTACATCTTATGACAAGCACTGTCTACTGGGTGGCATTGTAAGCGATATAAAAACAACACATCTAATGTCATCTAAGATATAAACGTTGGTAGAGCTATTTAGGAGGACCTTGACGTACTTTTTAAGCTAGTCCAAATGTTGTCATGTAACTTCTTGAAAGAACAAAGTTTTATTTTGCATAGCCATCGAAACGATGAGCTTCTCAATTTATTGAATCGTAACCACGTAACTAGGTCCGTGCAGACGTCTTAAACAAAGGTCGCGTTAAAATCTGGCAAGCCATATTGTTGATTGTCATCATAGTACTACATAAAAAAGGAAACCTGTACTGTAGTGCAAAAGTTCTGTACTGGAATACTACTGTGATAAGGAAGATTATTCTTCCATCATTTTTCATGTGATGTAGAAATAAACAACCAAAACTTTGAGGTTGAAATTATAAGGCATGCATGTTTAAGGTCAACGTCATTGGATGTAAGAGAAACCACGATAAAACAAACTCACAGATACCATCTGAACGATGTATTTGCTGAAAAAATTACTGTAAGAATACAAACAATTTTACGTCTTATACCGCAGTGAATAAAGTCCACTTTGCCACAAACAGAAACATCTATATCAGAGTAGTCACAAAGCCTCAAAAAATCCTCTTAACACTGTTGGATATCAAAATTCACAGAGAAGGTTTTGTTTTCATAAGCCATCTCTGGTGTTTAAAAGGCTGCGGTGTTTTTCATTTAACCCTCGAAGTGAAATGCGGTCAAAACATTAGTGGAGTTAGATGCGGAGCGATCGTTATGAGGCCCTAGTGACCCGTTAAACGTTATGCGGTCCCCCTTTCTAGCATTTGAAGGGTTGGCCTATTGAGCCTGACTGGCATGAATGCCGAAAAAAAGATATTAACTCTTTACATACATTTTTGAATAGAATCGTCACAATAGAAGGATGGATGACAATTGTTGTACCAACACGTTAATGAAAACATTATACTTATTTTTGCTCAGACACGTAGAGAATATTAATATACTTTTTGTTTTATCAAAAGTAAGTGGCGGTTTGAGAACAGTAAAATTGGGCACTGTAGTATTTTTCGCCTGAATTTCCCCAAAGAGCTAGAACTGGGTATGGCTATTTACATTTTCATCGCTCACGTTTAGGTTTCAATTAGGTACTAAAGGCAGAGACAAATAGTAGATGTGTATAAAGCATCAAATAAGGTAGAGTAGCAAATGTTGTTCCTTTCTCATTATTTACAATTCATTTACTCCGAACGTCTAAACATCGGGCATTGGAACCTCAGGTCGCGAGTGGTTTGATAAAAGCAAAGTAGAGTATTATTGGGGGTTTCTGCGTCAAAACGCCCCCAATAATACGCTACTGTTGTTATCTGCGATCCATCTTATTCACGATATAGATTAATAACATTATGTTTTCAGGTTAGGAACTTAACTCCTTGTCTTAGTGACCAATGTAACTGTTCGCTTTGCTGAGTTTTTTATTGTACTTATGAATGTGTATCAATTCATGTAATATGCCAATCATAGTATCTATTTAAACTAAATGGGTATGTTAGTGAGTATAGAACACGATTAAGTAAAATGAAACAATTCATATTGTGTCTTTTTAAAAAAGTTTATTATCAAAGCACCATTTTTTTAAGCACATAACATTTTTTAATGCACATATTGAGTCATGATAGATACAATTGTACAAATCTCCGGCATATTTATAGCGATCATATAGGGTTAACAAATTATGACAACCTTTATATTCTTAATTAATTACATTAACACTATTTAAAATATTTTTCAACCATGACACTTTTTCAAGACCTTTAACGAAAACACACTTATCTTTTAAGATATCTAAAACTAAATATTGATAATTTGAGTAAGGTATAAATCCTTCGCTCCAGTATATTTTTCTATTACGTTCAATCCAGCAAACTTGTTGTCTTTCTGATTTAGTCAAATCGTAAAAAGGAAATGGCGGTTTGATTAAAAACACTTGCAGGCTTTGATTACACCATATAACATTTTTTTTTATTATAAATTCATTTGCTTCTGTTTTAAAGCCTTGGATGTCTACAATGGCAGTCATGATAACCTACGCACGATGTTGCTCAGAGGTTTGTATTCCACAAGTCGGTCGTTTATAATCAAACAATACGCAGTTGTCTTATCTGGTATTTGTGGTGAACATTCAAATTCCAATCGTACATCCACTAGACCAGTTTTTAAACTATCGTTTTGCCTCGAGCAGTCTAAGATAAAGACTGGGGCCTTTTCTTTGAAATCTTGCAGATCAAGCAACGGGTCTACCGGAGAGTTGTAATATGACTGACAAAATTTCACATACATTTCATATAATATACTATATTTATTCTCACAAAACTTTAAAGATAAAGGCTCATAAGGATAATATTGCGAATTTAAAAAGAGCGTAACATTTGTCACCTCACAATGATCAAATACCGAACTGTCTTTAGTTCTATTATTTTTTCTATTAGTTTGCAAGCAAAAAATGACATACCGAGGCTTTTCTAATTGAGAAGCAGTCTTTACTGACCAAGAATGCTTTGTGATTTTAGGTAGTAAAGGATACTCATATAAATCCCAATTTCTAAAAGCCATCTGAATAGGTTTATCTCTTTCTAAGTGCTTTAAAAGTATAAAACGTTCTCGATCGGAAACTTTTATATGTGGTACTCTCCATTGAATTCTCTGCATATCTATTTGAAGCTGAACGACTTCATCAGTAAGAAAAATACTACTTAAGTTAGAATTACTCCTATTCAATATAAGTTCGTGTTTACAATTTATCACAATTTTATTGTAATCCTCTGCAAACCCTAAAATCTTATTTAAGGGCACCACAACGCTAAAATGTCCATCACTTTGGAATCCGTTTAAATTCCAACCCCATAATGCAGAAACTTTACTTTCTGCTTCATTAAATGAGATGTATGACTTTATCGTTGATGTTATTCCAGAATTTTTTATACGATCTATTTCAATTCCATTCATTTCGTACCTGATGTATTGGAACAAGTACATAACAGGGTTATTAGTAAACGTAACAGCTTTCTTGATCGGATGCCCATCCTTACCGAACAGCTTTGCCTGACCTTCGATGTAGATTGAACTGGCTGATGGTAGCACGTATATATATATATATATATATATAATAATCTGGCAACACCACGAATGTCAACGTGCTTTTTTCATCAAAGAATTTTAATTATTAATATTTCACGAATTTCACTTTATTCAAATTGTAATAATATATCGCATCTAGATTAGTATATAAAACTCAAGCAAAAGAAGGAAATATTTGGTAAAAACCACCATAAATAAACAAATAAAGAAAAAGTGAAGAGATGACAGCCGTCACAACAAATATGACACGTCAACCAATAACAATAACAATATTAACGAAAATAAAATGGAAAATATTAGCACTCTAGTATGTTGACGAGAGCCAGAAGCAAGAGAGCACGACCAACACCTCCGGGCCCGTCGCTGAGCTCCGCCTCGCAGCCGTCGGAACCTACGCTGACAACACCGACGGCTGCAGTTGCGTCGAGCTCCAGCGACGAGTATTTCTCTCCGCCGTCAACACCGTCACCTGCGCGGCGGCGTGGGAGAGGCCGGCCACCAGCGTGCTTGGGACCTCGGGGCCCACCGGCCCCAAACAGGGTCCTCGCTGCCGGGGGTAATGTGCAGCGCATGAAGTGGACGACATTAATAAACGAACATGTCATGCGCGCATATTTTGGGGCGACAGAGGGGGGCACTAACCTCACTGCGTACCGTAGTCGCATGCTGTCTTTGTTTCAGGCCTTGGAACCAAGCATCAACGTCACGGCTCAACGACTATCGGATCAGGTACGGGTTATCCAGCGCAGTGGCAAGTTGGATAATGCCGTGCTTGATAGGATTCGCTCAGAGTACATACCTTCGAGCCATGCCACCCCCGTCCAGCCTACACAGACATCAGCACTGACCGCACCGCCAATAGGCGGTTGTACCGTCAGGGAGGAGGATGATATGGCTGATAATGTAAGTACCCAGTGCAATGAGGAGGTAAAGGACGCTTTGGAATGTGCTATTCGGGACTACCGGTACACTCCACTAGGTATCAGGCCTCGTCTACCGAGGTTGCCTATGCATAGGCGAAATATAGCGCTGATAAGTGCTCTTGACTCGTTATTATCAAATTATTTAGATAATAGCGAGGATCTCGGTGATACGCATTCAATCTTGTACTGTACCGCCGTGGCGGCTTGTCGTATAGCTCGTGTTAAGTTTCCAGAAACTGATATCGTTGTACGACAAAAGTCTGTTGTACCGGCGTGGCAGTGCAGGATTGAGCGCCGTATTGCCGAGGCAAGGGCACTTATTGGCAAGCTGATCTGTTTTAGGGAGGGGAATACACGCCCTAGGGTAATGCGCTTTGTGAAACGGGCTTTTTCGGGGACTAACATTAGTCCTCAAGATTATATAGCCCGGGTCACAGAGCGCATTGACTACCTAAAACAGAAAGTCTATGCATGGGCAAACCGAATTCGTAGGTTTAAGAAACGTGTGGACCGGTACATCATTAATAGTGCATTCCAGAGGGACCAAAGGTGGGTATATAGAAGTTGGGAACGACCAGATCAATGTGTGACTAATGTGCAGCGGCCAGATGCGGACGCCACAGGCATGTTCTGGCGTAGCATCTGGTCGATGCCCATTGGTCATAACGAAGGTGATTGGATGCGAGACATCGAACGTGCATGCGAACATATTCCCGAAATGGAATGCGTGGCCATTTCTAGCCAGGACGTTTCACAAGCAGTCCGTCCATTATCTAATTGGAAATCTCCAGGATTGGACGGATTGCACAATTTCTGGCTGAAATGGCTACGTAGTTCGCATGAACGTTTGGCATCTCAATTCCAATCAGCCTTGGAATCTGGATCGTTGCCAACCTTTATGACGACTGGAATTACCCACCTGCTCCATAAGACTGGCAGTACTAGCGAGCCCGGCAATTATAGACCGATTACGTGTTTACCATCGGTCTTTAAACTTCTTACATCTATTCTGAGAGCTAAAATAGCTAAACATGTAGAAGACAACTTAATTATGTCAGCCTCTCAGAATGGATGTAGAAAGAGGGCTCGTGGTACTAAGGAGCTCCTCTTCATTGACATGGCCATTAGCCAACAAGTTCGCCGTAACCGATAGGATCTGGTGGCATGTTGGATAGATTATAAGAAAGCGTATGACTCCGTGCCGCATACATGGCTTTTGAGGGTGTTGGAGTTGTATAAAGCAAATACAACTCTACGCACCTTCTTGAAGTCATGTATGGGGCAATGGAATACGATTCTTTGCTATCCAGGATGCCAAAGGATCCAGGAGGACGGCGAACGTATTAAAATTGAGCGGGGAACTTTTCAGGGCGACAGTCTGAGTCCCCTTTGGTTTTGCCTAGCCATGAACCCTCTCAGTACTTTACTGGAGGGTTCAAGGTTAGGCTACAGGTTACAGAGAAGTGGTCAGGTCATATCTCACCTGTTTTTCATGGATGACCTGAAGTTATTTGCCCACTCTGATGCCCAATTGATAGATTTACTAAAAGTAACCCAAAACTTTAGTAAGTCAATCAATATGGAGTTCGGTGTGGATAAATGTGCTGTCATTCATGTGAAGCAGGGAAAGATGGTGGAATCTGAAGGGATCCAACTCTCAGATTCCATTAACCTAAGAACGCTTCTCTTGACTGATACCTATAAGTACTTGGGTATGTCATAGGCTTTAAGTATCAATGAAGCCGTCATGAAGCAATCGTTGCAAGAGCGTTTCTTTGGCCGCCTGAATAAAGTACTGAAAAGTTTTTTATCAGGTGGCAACAAGGTTCGTGCTTGCAACGGTTGGGTCATGGCACTTATTGTATACTCCTTTGCCATACTCAAGTGGACTCAGTCTGAATTGGACGCCCTGGACAGAAAAGTCCGCACATTGTTGACGGCATATCGTATGCATCATCCACGTTCATCCGTGATGAGGTTGTACATCCCGCGGAAGTGTGGGGTCGTGGCTTACTGAATGTCAAGACCCTACACAACCGCGAGGTGTGCAATCTCAGAGAATATTTTCTCCGGGCGAACGTGGACATGCATCGAGATGTTGTCGCAGTGGACAATGGACTCACCCCGCTCAAGTTGGCTAAGGAGAACTGGCGCATACCTGTAGTACTCAGTACTGATGATCGCAAGCGTGTATGGCAGAGCAAGGAGCTTCATGGCAAGTTCCATCGGGCTCTGTATGGACCCGATGTAGACCTATTAGCCTCGGTGAACCGGCTACGCTTCGGTGACCTCTTTGGGGAAACCGAAGGGTTTGTTTGTGCAATCGCTGACGAAGTTATCAAGACGAATAACTACCTGAAATATATCCTGAGGGATGGCACTACCGATATTTGCCGTGCGTGTCACCAGCCTGGTGAATCCCTCAGGAATATTGTTTCCGGTTGTTCACGTCTTGCTAACGGCGAGCACTTGCACAGACATAACCAAGTAGCCAGAATCATTCACCAGCAACTTGCTCTGAAATACAAACTTGTAGACATCGAGGTACCGTACTACAGGTATGTGGCAGAGCCAGTTCTCGAAAATGGCCATGCCACATTGTACTGGGATCGATCTATCGTCACAGACAGGACTGTTATGTTGACATTTATGTTTAAATTTCTTAAAGAATTTTTGATATAATCATGAAATAAAATAAAAAGGATCATCTAAAAGAGTTCAGTATGCAAGCATGTCTACTACGGTTACCATCTCTGGAAATAAATCGCAACTGATTTCGTATTTTCAACCACCTCTTCATTTATCTGATCAGTACGAGTGCGGTTTACTATACTTTTCAGTATTAAAAACAAGACCGAATGTGCCCGTTAATAACAGCAGTTTAACAGCTGTTATCAGAATTGAATGTGACCTTGTACACGGTTCATACTGCAACGGATTACCGACTCATTTTGTTCATGAATTTATATCTGATACTGCTCCAAGTCACGGCTACATTATTTACTTTATATATTTATTCTATATTTACTCAGAACGTTATTTACTTTCCAGTTAACAAAAATATAATTTCATCCATATCTGTTAGGATTGTAGATCAGTTTGGTTACCATATTGACTTTGGTGAAGAAAATATTCAATTACGTCTTCATTTAAGAAAAGCAAAATGATAGTATATTATAAAAACCCTTCAGTGAAAATAAAACGTCCTATTCTGCCAACGACTATAAAGGTGCACAGACGTAAGAAAAACGTGAAGAAATTGACTAAATCAAATAAAGATTTTCTTAAAGCTTTAGGGTTTAAAGTATGAGTATACTACAGATTACCGATTTACCACACTTTGATAGTTCGATCGAAAGTTATGAAATCCATTCATACAATCCCTACAATAACAGTTTTAGAGAAAACGATGAAATCAGAATTCCCATACACCAGCAAGATATTCCTTTTCCCCGGGACCTCGATATCGAGCAGACGTGTGCTAAATTCATGCAGTTTTTATTTAATATTATTTAAATAAATAAAATAAAAATATCAGCTTAAATAATAGGAATGCATAAGTAACGAAGAGTTTTGCTGTACAACTGTTGCTGCAAGCACCGCCCACCATCGCTTACGCAAGCTCCTAGGCACCGCCCTCCCCTCGGGTGAGCAAGACAAGCATATTCCATTCCAACAAAACATAGACAGTACCAGGACAGCAGAAACTACCAGGAGATTACTTACCAAAGTAACAGAAGCATTAATTCGTCATCATTGCTAACTACAAAAGTGGCGCAACACACCAGGCGACTGAAGTAGGATAAAATTGGGGCTTCTGCATCACTTGCTCTCGCGTCGCCTCTCGAGCTGCGTGATACAGAAGCCCCAATTTTTCAATCGAGATCAATTAATATAAATGTGATCTGCATCACTCAGAACAAAGTGAGCTGACGCAGACGCTCCCAATAATACCGTAGTTATCTGCGATCCGTCTGATTCATGATATAATATTGTATTTCATTCACCGACATATCATTGTAGTAGCAATGCAATGGGACAACTTACTGTCGTTTCTAGTTTGAGATGCTAATGTAACAACATTCTCAAGTTAGACTGCTGTGTTCAGTCGACGCGATCAGTCCGATCGGTTGTTGTGTGAATCATAATCTGGTATGGTGTCGAACTGACATAGCCAAGCAAAAATTATCGCGCGCACTTAAATAAGTACAATAAACAACAATGTTCGATCACGGCACATCGTTGCATCGAAACGATTTGGTGCACATCTTGTACTAATGAATGCATAGGCCTTCCGTATAATGAGAGGATAGCTTTTACTAGCAACTATAACTCAATAACAGAGTTGTGGACACTACCACAATGCAACAATATAGCTGAGTGTGCACATCAAGTGCACATATTTGTCACAGACTAATGTTATGCCTTGCAATGTTTTCTTTTATATGTAATACTTTTTCTGTGTCTGTGACAAATAAATAGCTTTTTCTCTTTCTTTCTTTCTTAGTAAGTAGCCAACAGTATTATGGAGACATAATAATTGATTATAATACAAAAAAATAAAGTAAAAAAAAACATAAAAACAAAATCCAAACCGGAACAATACGCATTTGTTCCGTGCGGGAATCGAACCCGCAACACGTTGGTGCATTAGTTGCTGCGTCTATTATACCTACTATTTACATTGTGATGCGAGTCATACTCTTAGCCAATGCGCCAAACGTGTCGTCAAAGATGTGATAAAGTATTGGACCACTTTGTCTTAACATGATGTGTATAGAATTATCCAAGATAATCAATAACTCAGTACAAACGTTTATTTTTTATAATTACGATAATAAAATCTTCTAATATATAATATATTTAAGTATTAGACAATTAGGATTCTTGATGGATGATTTATATATCTTAGTCTTAAAACAAATAGCACTTTAAAATACACTAAATGTTAGATTAGGAATCACTTATTTCTTATAACATTATTTAATTACTCTTTTAATAATAATAATTATGCATTTCATTTTCATCTACTACAGGCATTCAATCCAGCAAACCTGCCGTCTTTCTGATTTAGTCAAATCGTAAAAAGGAAATGGTGGTTTGATTAAAAACACTTGTAGGTTTTTATTACACCATACAGCTATTTCTTTTAGTATACATTCATTTGCTTACTGCATCACTCACCTCGCTTCGCTCCGTTCGCAATGCAGAGCGCCCCAAAAATCACACTATTAACATGATCTGCGATACGGACGGTTGGCATTAGAAGTATAATATTATTTCATTCATCGATGCATCGTAATACTGGTAGCATAGTAACAATGTTTTTACTTGGGATGACATAATATAAACAACATTCTCAAGTTCGTTCGATGCGCTCAGTGCGGCTCGGGCACAGCGATGCATTCATAATAATTTATATGTACATACTGTTATCTTTGCACAGCTCGTTGATAATTTTAATGAATGAATGCAAAATCTTAACAATGTTGAAAGTAGGATCGGGTGGCTCCCGGGTTCGATTCCCGGGTCGGCCAAAGTAATATTGGGTTTTTCTGTTAGGAATTTCTCAGTAACAGCATGAAGTCTAGAAATATGCCCGGTACGGCAATAGGCTCGCCTCCCTATTACGTGGGACTTAAATATATCTGGCGAAAAGTGGGTGTAGTAATATACCTTTACCTACCTCTTCAGGATTACAGGCATAAGACTATGAATGTATGTACTTATGAATTATATAATTGTTTTATCCATAACTAGCTTTAGCCTCTGACTTCGTCTACATGGAACTTGAACCCACGGTCACTCGGATTCCAGGTGATGCGGACGTATCGAGATAAAGCAGATTGACTGCACGTGTAGTGTTCGATCGATTAATATAAATGTGTTCTGACTTCTGCGTCACTCAACTCGCCTCGCTCGTTTCGCGACGCAGACGCCTCCAATAATACCCTATTTTTGTTATCTGCGATCCGTTTTATTCACGATATAGATTATTAAAATTATGTTTTCAGCTTAGAATAATAACACCTATTCTAAGGTTTTCAGGTTAGGAATTTAACTCCTTGTCTTAGTGACCAATGTAACTGTTCTCTTTGCTGAGTTTTTTATTGTACTTATGAATGTGTATCAATTCATGTAATATTCCAATCATAGTATATATTAAAACTAAATGGGTAAGTTAGTGAGTATAGGAAACGATTAAGTAAAATGAAACAATCCATATTGTATCTTTAAAAAAAAGTTTATTATCAAAGCACCATTTTTTTTAAGCACATAACATTTTTTAATGCACATATTGAGTCATGATAGATACTATTCTACAAATCTCCGGAATATTTATAGCGATCATATAGGGTTAACAAATTAGGACAACCTTTATCTTCTAAATTAATTACATTAACACTATTTAAAATATTTTTCAACCATGACACTTTTTCAAGACCTTTAACGAAAACACACTTATCTTTTAAGATATCTAAAACTAAATATTGATAATTTGAGTAAGGTATAAATCCTTCGCTGCAGTATATTTTTCTATTACGCTCAATCCAGCAAACTTGTTGTCTTTCCGATTTAGTCAAATCATAAAAAGGAAATGGCGGTTTGATTAAAAACACTTGCAGGCTTTGATTACACCATATAGCAATTTCTTTTATTATAAATTCATTTGCTTCTGTTTTAAAGCCTTGGAGAGGTTTGTATTCCACAAGTCGGTCGTTTATAATCAAACAGTATGCAGTTGTCTTATTGGTGTTGAACATTCAAATTCCAATCTTACATCCACTGGACCAGTTTTAAAACTATCGTTTTGCCTCGAGCAGTCTAAGATGAAGACTGGGGCCTTTTCTTTGAAATCCTGCAGATCTAGCCACGGTTCTACCGGAGAGTTGTAATACGACTGACGAAATTTCACATACATTTCATATAATATACTATATTTGTTCTCACAAAACTTTAAAGATAAAGGCTCATAAGGATAATATTGCGAATTTAAAAAGAGCGTAACATTTGTCACCTCACAATGATCAAATATCGAACTGTCTTTAGTTCTATTATTTTTTCTATTAGTTTGCAAGCAAAAAATGACATACCGAGGCTTTTCTAATTGAGAAGCAGTCTTTACTGACCAAGAATGCTTTGTGGTTTTAGGTAGTAAAGAATACTCATATAAATCCCAATTTCTAAAGGCCATCTGAATAGGTTTATCTCTTTCTAAGTGCTTTAAAAGTATTAAACGTTCTCGATCGGAAACTTTTATTTGTGGTACTCTCCATTGAATTCTCTGTATATCTATTTGAAGCTGAACGACTTCATCAGTAAGAATAATACTACTTAAGTAAGAATGACTCCTATTCAATATAAGTTCGTGTTTACAATTTATCACAATTTTATTGTAATCCTCTGCAAACCCTAAAATCTTATTTAAGGGCACCACAACGCTAAAATGTCCATCACTTTGGAATCCGTTTAAATTCCAACCCCATAATGCAGAAACTTTACTTTCTGCTTCATTAAATGAGGTGTATGACTTTATTGTTGATGTTATTCCAGAATTTTTTATACGATCTATTTTAATTCCATTCATTTCGTACCTTATGTCTTGGAACAAGTACATAACATCATTAGGCATCGCCAGTATTAATCAAGATCTTGTTGCCATATCAGAATGGACTAAAACGTATGGTCTCAAGGTTAATCCTGTTAAAACCCAGGCTAAAATTATCGGCAGCTCTCGACTTATAACTAGGATTAACTGGTCAATGCTTCCCCAGGTGTCATTTGCAGGTGTTTTTATTCCTTTCAGTAAAGATGTTAAGAATCTGGGGATATACATAGACACAACACTTTCTTGGACCGTCCAGTTACAATACATCAGCCGACGTCTTTTTTCTGCCATAGCATCATTGAAAAGACTCCGTAATTTCCTTCCGACTGCCACTAAAATTGCACTTGTGCAATCTATTCTTCTTCCCATTCTTGACTATGCCGATGCCAGCTATCTCGATCTCAATAATGATCAGCTTGATAAACTTGAGCGACTCCAAAATTTCTGTATAAGATTCATATACGGTTT
This sequence comes from Euclidia mi, assembly GCA_944739405.2. Lineage (NCBI taxonomy): Eukaryota > Metazoa > Arthropoda > Insecta > Lepidoptera > Erebidae > Euclidia > Euclidia mi. The sequence goes on along the minus strand of OX123191.2, from coordinate 24,872,937 downwards.
ACGCAAATATGATCATATTTCTGAATTTCGCATGAAGCTCAAGTGGCTGCCAATCCGCCTTCGCCGGAATACTCACATTCTCTGTCTTCTCTATAATATTCTTTATAATCCTGCTTTTCCCATGTATCTCAAAACACGTACGATTGTGGAATTGTTTGCTACTTGGCAAATATTTCATGACTACTCTTTTTAACTTGCACTGATATTGTATATATTTATGGTATCTATTTATATTTTATAATATTTATACCTATGTATGTGGTAATATTGGTATGTAAGTATATAAGTATTATATATATATATATATATATATATAAGAAGCATTGACCAGTTAATCCTAGTTATAAGTCGAGAGCTGCCGATAATTATAGCCTGGGTTTTAACAGGATTAACCTTGAGACCATACGTTTTAGTCCATTCTGATATGGCAACAAGATCTTGATTAATACTGGCGATGCCTAATGATGTTATGTACTTGTTCCAAGACATCAGGTACGAAATGAATGGAATTGAAATAGATCGTATAAAAAATTCTGGAATAACATCAACAATAAAGTCATACACCTCATTTAATGAAGCAGAAATTAAAGTTTCTGCATTATGGGGTTGGAATTTAAACGGATTCCAAAGTGATGGACATTTTAGCGTTGTGGTGCCCTTAAATAAGATTTTAGGGTTTGCAGAGGATTACAATAAAATTGTGATAAATTGTAAACACGAACTTATATTGAATAGGAGTCATTCTTACTTAAGTAGTATTACTCTTACTGATGAAGTCGTTCAGCTTCAAATAGATATACAGAGAATTCAATGGAGAGTACCACAAATAAAAGTTTCCGATCGAGAACGTTTAATACTTTTAAAGCACTTAGAAAGAGATAAACCTATTCAGATGGCCTTTAGAAATTGGGATTTATATGAGTATTCTTTACTACCTAAAACCACAAAGCATTCTTGGTCAGTAAAGACTGCTTCTCAATTAGAAAAGCCTCGGTATGTCATTTTTTGCTTGCAAACTAATAGAAAAAATAATAGAACTAAAGACAGTTCGATATTTGATCATTGTGAGGTGACAAATGTTACGCTCTTTTTAAATTCGCAATATTATCCTTATGAGCCTTTATCTTTAAAGTTTTGTGAGAACAAATATAGTATATTATATGAAATGTATGTGAAATTTCGTCAGTCGTATTACAACTCTCCGGTAGAACCGTGGCTAGATCTGCAGGATTTCAAAGAAAAGGCCCCAGTCTTCATCTTAGACTGCTCGAGGCAAAACGATAGTTTTAAAACTGGTCCAGTGGATGTAAGATTGGAATTTGAATGTTCAACACCAATAAGACAACTGCATACTGTTTGATTATAAACGACCGACTTGTGGAATACAAACCTCTGAGCAACATCGTGCGTAGATTATCATGACTGCTATTGTAGACATCCAAGGCTTTAAAACAGAAGCAAATGAATTTATAATAAAAGAAATTGCTATATGGTGTAATCAAAGCCTGCAAGTGTTTTTAATCAAACCGCCATTTCCTTTTTATGATTTGACTAAATCGGAAAGACAACAAGTTTGCTGGATTGAGCGTAATAGAAAAATATACTGCAGCGAAGGATTTATACCTTACTCAAATTATCAATATTTAGTTTTAGATATCTTAAAAGATAAGTGTGTTTTCGTTAAAGGTCTTGAAAAAGTGTCATGGTTGAAAAATATTTTAAATAGTGTTAATGTAATTAATTTAGAAGATAAAGGTTGTCCTAATTTGTTAACCCTATATGATCGCTATAAATATTCCGGAGATTTGTAGAATAGTATCTATCATGACTCAATATGTGCATTAAAAAATGTTATGTGCTTAAAAAAATGGTGCTTTGATAATAAACTTTTTTTAAAAGATACAATATGGATTGTTTCATTTTACTTAATCGTTTCCTATACTCACTAACTTACCCATTTAGTTTTAATATATACTATGATTGGAATATTACATGAATTGATACACATTCATAAGTACAATAAAAAACTCAGCAAAGAGAACAGTTACATTGGTCACTAAGACAAGGAGTTAAATTCCTAATCTGAAAACCTTAGAATAGGTGTTATTATTCTAAGCTGAAAACATAATGTTAATAATCTATATCGTGAATAAAACGGATCGCAGATAACAAAAGTAGGGTATTATTGGAGGCGTCTGCGTCGCGAAACAAGCGAAGCGAGTTGAGTGACGCAGAAGTCAGAACACATTTATATTAATCGATCGAACACTACACGTGCAGTCAATCTGCTTTATCTCGATACGTCCGCATCACCTGGAATCCGAGTGACCGTGGGTTCAAGTTCCATGTAGACGAAGTCAGAGGCTAAGCTAGTTATGGATAAAACAATTATATAATTCATAAGTACATACATTCATAGTCTTATGCCTGTAATCCTGAAGAGGTAGGTAAAGGTGTATTACTACACCCACCTTTCGCCAGATATATTTAAGTCCCACGTAATAGGGAGGCGAGCCTATTGCCGTACCGGGCATATTTCTAGACTTCATGCTATTACTGAGAAATTCCTAACAGAAAAACCCAATATTACTTTGGCCGACCCGGGAATCGAACCCGGGAGCCACCCGATCCTACTTTCAACATTGTTAAGATTTTGCATTCATTCATTAAAATTATCAACGAGCTGTGCAAAGATAACAGTATGTACATATAAATTATTATGAATGCATCGCTGTGCCTGAGCCGCACTGAGCGCGTCGAACGAACTTGAGAATGTTGTTTATATTATGTCATCCCAAGTAAAAACATTGTTACTATGCTACCAGTATTACGATGCATCGATAAATGAAATAATATTATACTTCTAATGCCAACCGTCCGTATCGCAGATCATGTTAGTAGTGTGATTTTTGGGGCGCTCTGCATTGCGAACGGAGCGAAGCGAGGTGAGTGATGCAGTAAGCAAATGAATGTATACTAAAAGAAATAGCTGTATGGTGTAATAAAAACCTACAAGTGTTTTTAATCAAACCACCATTTCCTTTTTACGATTTGACTAAATCAGAAAGACGGCAGGTTTGCTGGATTGAATGCCTGTAGTAGATGAAAATGAAATGCATAATTATTATTATTAAAAGAGTAATTAAATAATGTTATAAGAAATAAGTGATTCCTAATCTAACATTTAGTGTATTTTAAAGTGCTATTTGTTTTAAGACTAAGATATATAAATCATCCATCAAGAATCCTAATTGTCTACTACTTAAATATATTATATATTAGAAGATTTTATTATCGTAATTATAAAAAATAAACGTTTGTACTGAGTTATTGATTATCTTGGATAATTTTATACACATCATGTTAAGACAAAGTGGTCCAATACTTTATCACATCTTTGACGACACGTTTGGCGCATTGGCTAAGAGTATGACTCGCATCACAATGTAAATAGTAGGTTTAATAGACGCAGCAACTAATGCACCAACGTGTTGCGGGTTCGATTCCCGCACGGAACAAATGCGTATTGTTCCGGTTTGGATTTTGTTTTTATGTTTTTTTTACTTTATTTTTTTGTATTATAATCAATTATTATGTCTCCATAATACTGTTGGCTACTTACTAAGAAAGAAAGAAAGAGAAAAAGCTATTTATTTGTCACAGACACAGAAAAAGTATTACATATAAAAGAAAACATTGCAAGGCATAACATTAGTCTGTGACAAATATGTGCACTTGATGTGCACACTCAGCTATATTGTTGCATTGTGGTAGTGTCCACAACTCTATTATTGAGTTATAGTTGCTAGTAAAAGCTAACCTCTCATTATACGGAAGGCCTATGCATTCATTAGTACAAGATGAGCACCAAATCGTTTCGATGCAACGATGTGCCGTGATCGAACATTGTTGTTTATTGTACTTATTTAAGTGCGCGCGATAATTTTTGCTTGGCTATGTCAGTTCGACACCATACCAGATTATGATTCACACAACAACCGATCGGACTGATCGCGTCGACTGTACACAGCAGTCTAACTTGAGAATGTTGTTACATTAGCATCTCAAACTAGAAACGACAGTAAGTTGTCCCATTGCATTGCTACTACAATGATATGTCGGTGAATGAAATACAATATTATATCGTGAATCAGACGGATCGCAGATAACAACGGTATTATTGGGAGCGTCTGCGTCAGCTCACTTTGTTCTGAGTGATGCAGATCACATTTATATTAATTGATCTCGATTGAAAAATTGGGGCTTCTGTATCACGCAGCTCGAGAGGCGACGCGAGAGCAAGTGATGCAGAAGCCCCAATTTTATCCTACTTCAGTCGCCTGGTGTGTTGCGCCACTTTTGTAGTTAGCAATGATGACGAATTAATGCTTCTGTTACTTTGGTAAGTAACCTCCTGGTAGTTTCTGCTGTCCTGGTACTGTCTATGTTTTGTTGGAATGGAATATGCTTGTCTTGCTCACCCGAGGGGAGGGCGGTGCCTAGGAGCTTGCGTAAGCGATGGTGGGCGGTGCTTGCAGCAACAGTTGTACAGCAAAACTCTTCGTTACTTATGCACTCCTATTATTTAAGCTGATATTTTTATTTTATTTATTTAAATAATATTAAATAAAAACTGCATGAATTTAGCACACGTCTGCTCGATATCGAGGTCCCGGGGAAAAGGAATATCTTGCTGGTGTATGGGAATTCTGATTTCATCGTTTTCTCTAAAACTGTTATTGTAGGGATTGTATGAATGGATTTCATAACTTTCGATTGAACTATCAAAGTGTGGTAAATCTGTAATCTGTAGTACACTCATACTTTTTTACACATACTGTTTTTCTTACGTCTGTGCACCTTAATGGTCGTGTACGGAATAGGACGTTTTAGTTTCACTGAAGGGTTTTTATAATATACTATCATTTTGCTTTTCTTAAATGAAGACGTAATTGAATACGTTCTTCACACTTCTACAATCCTAACAGATATGGATGAAATTATATTTTTGTTAACTGGAAAGTAAATAACGTTCTGAGGTATTTCTGTGTAGCCGTGACTTGGAGCAGTATCAGATATAAATTCATGAATAAAATGAGTCGGTAATCCGTTGCAGTATGAACCATGCACAAGATCACATTCAATTCTGATAACAGCTGTTAAACTGCTATTATTAACGGACACATTCGGTCTTGTTTTTAATACTGAAAAGTATAGTAAACCGCACTCGTACTGATCAGATAAATGAAGAGGTGGTTGAAAATACGAAATCAGTTCCGATTTATTGCCAGGGATGGTAACCGTAGTAGACATGCTTGCATACTGAACTATTTTAGATGATCCTGTTTATTTTATTTCATGAGTATATCAAAAATTCTTTAAGAAATTTAAACATAAATGTCCACAATTGAAGGGGTGATCACGTTGTATATTTTCATAATAAAATTGAATGTTAGAACCTACATATTTTATAATTTCCTTCGGAGGTTTAAGAGTTCCATAACTGTCAAAATACTCAACATAATCATTATATTTTGCATAGGCTACCCAATGAGAACCAAGATTTTTTGAACTATCCAAATTAATAACTCCACATTCTTTTTTAGAAGCACATTTAGGGAGTTCGTCTCTCATAAAGACACCTCTAAAATAAGGAATTCTATTCCCGTATTTATAAATGTCAAAGTTAGTTAAGGCTCGTTTGGGTAGGCGATATCTTCGTTTTTTTCTTTTGATACGAAAATTCCAAGGCCACCTTTATGTGGTTTAAGGTGTAGCCCTTTTCCAATACATAGAGCTTCCATTTTTTCATTGTATCTTCTCGATTCTTCATACAGCTTTTAAGCCATTTTGAATTCATTTATGGTTTTAGCAATACCAGCTGCACCGCCTGCTAAAGCTCCCGCAGCTGATAATCCCGCAAAAATAGGAATCAAAGGTAATACTCCCCCACTTTTTGGAATAGCAATAACGCGAGGGAGCTTAATCGATGAATCATCAGCCAATTCTCTAGGAGCGGCAATAGCTAATTCTATTGCCATTTTTAATTTTTTTATATGCCTTTTTGCTTTTGTAATAACAGATTTTAATTTACTTTTTAACCCTTTTCCAGGTGTAATTTTTCATAATGAATTTGCATACTTTTTCCGCATTTGAATACATATTCTAATTTTGTTCTGGTTTTGACTTCTCTTTTTTATTTACACAAACGTTAGGAAGAACCAATTAATTTGCAGTTCTAGATAATTGCAAACCCCAAATAGGGTTCGTAAATAAATTGTACAGACGAACATCTTAATGTTTGTTGTATATTTTATGTTAAAAAACATTCGTGTAGATGCAATTAAAACATGTCAATAATTTTATTGTTACGCGTTTAACACGTCTCTCCGTCATCGTTTCAATTGCTAGATGATGCTATTGTAATTAGGTCGGTATGTATACAGTTGTACACTTATTTAGGCATGCAATTTTATTTAATGTGGTTAGAATTCAATGTTTTACGTACCCCCATTCAACGACTTCAATTGTTAACACTTATCTAGCAATAATCAATACCAGCAATAGTCTTATGTAATTGAAAATGTTTATACAATTTAGCCCCACCATCAAGCTGAGGCCTTTAGATTACAATTCTAAGAAATTTCCCTTGCGGAGTAGAATTATTGAACAAACGTATCCAAGCTTACCCATCCAGTACGACTTTGATTGACATACGCCATTCTGCTTGTTTGCAAAACCCTTAACCATAAAAGTCACTGAAACCGCTAATCTCATAATACCATCCATATTGGGTTACTGCTAAAATCATAATTTCCAAAGTAATCCTATGGAAACTTCATTGTTTTCCTAAAGACAAGAGCCGTAACTTTAACAATGAGAGAAAACAAAGTCTTACAATAAGAAGATTAAGTTTATAAACGTACGTAATATTAGTATGAAATATTTCGCTCAAAATCTCAGAGAACGTTAGGTGTACCGCAATCTAAAAGTATTGGATGTTTCATGAACGAAGCTACCTGTTCAAAAGGCAGCTTAAACGAAGTAAAATGTATGTAGTTTCTGAAAAAGTAAGTAAATCTTTTTCATACATGAAGGATGAGGAATTCAATTGAATAGCTTCAGGTTTGTAATCGATTTTAAACTTTCACGATTTGTATACATCATACAATTTTATTGAAACGGGTCTTATTCGCGATATTTAATTAATTTAAGGTATAAATACCTATGTTTTACCGACGTTTCGGCCGTCTTACAACAGCCTTGGTCGCGGCAGGACTGATGTCATCTCAGCGTCGTCCTTGTGAAGCGCGGGTTTCGGCAGCTACCCTCACTTGTTTTTTATTTTTATTTTATCTGGATGGATCACTTCGAAGAATCCATAGACATGCAGGCATCAAATGTAAAGCTATGGAAGAGGTATGTCGACGATGTATTCTGTATCGTGAAGGGCGACAAGCAAGATGTAGAACAGTTCGCAAATAGCTTAAACTCCAGACACCCTAATATTAGGTTTACATTTGAAATGGAGGCAGACGGGTCGTTACCCTTTCTCGACGTAAAAGTGACAGTGAGGGAAAACGGTACCTTTGGACACACCGTTTATAGAAAACCGACACACACAGATAGGTATCTCAACGCTTACTCGCATCATCACCCGCGACACTTGGAATCCGTAGTAACTTCACAAGTAAACAGAGCGTATGACCTCTGTGACCCTGAACATTTGAACAGTGAGCTGTCACATGTCCAGGAGGTACTTAGGTGCAACGGATTCAACAAGAAGATACAACGTCTGAAGAGGAAGGACCGTAAACCAGAAGTAAGCAGAGTACCGGCTTACTTGCCTTACATACAGGGAATGACGGACAAAGTTGGAACAGTACTACAGAAATACTCCATAAAGACTGTATATAGTCCGCTCTCCAAGGTAGCACACAATCTGCGCACCCCGAAGGATGTCATTCCTCTACAAACACCTGGCGTCTACAAGGTCGACTGCAGTTGTGGTAGTTCCTATATCGGACAGACCAAACGAACCATCGCTGAAAGGGTCAAGGAACATATCGCAGCTGTAAAAAACTGACAAATTAACAAGTCTGCCATAGCTGAGCATTTGTTGGAGTCTGGAACAAACCACTGGATCGAATTACATCAACCAAAGGTCTTATCTACCGATCGTCACTATTACTCCAGGATAGTACGTGAAGCGGTTAAAATCAAAAAACATAAAAATTTCAACCGGGAAGATGGATACAGACTGTCTACAACTTGGAATCCAGTAATCAACAAATGTAAACCCCGCCGCAGTAACACAGCTCATCAGTGTGTAGACGTCATAAGTGTTGTGTGTCGACGTACCGACAGTTCGGATAAAAATAAAAATAAAAAACAAGTGAGGGTAGCTGCCGAAACCCGCGCTTCACAAGGACGACGCTGAGATGACATCAGTCCTGCCGCGACCAAGGCTGTTGTAAGACGGCCGAAACGTCGGTAAAACATAGGTATTTATACCTTAAATTAATTAAATATCGCGAATAAGACCCGTTTCAATAAAATTTCATGGTTTGTGTTTTTCGTTTTCAGTATTCAAAGATTAGAGCGCATTGCAGTCACAAGACTTTACATTAATTAAAATGTCGAACATCAAAGTGAAATGGAGCTGAAATTTCTTTTCGAATTCAAAGAAGGCCAATTAACGTCTATTTCCAACATTCCATTTATCGATTGATTTGGCTTCTTAAGATAAGTATTTGACATAAGCTTCATACAAAATATGTCAAATTTTTATATATATATTTAGTACCAAAGTCAATCGATGGATCAGTAGAATATTGGCAACAGGTGTACAACATCGAATAATATTTAAGTTGGATAATTATGACTAATACCATGAAAGTTAAAGAAGTCAATGTTTCTAGAGTAATTTACAATGTTTCGAAGTTAAGAATACAGATACAGCGTAGTACGTGTCGACGCGCTAATGACAGTGCACAATTGATATATAAAACCAATACCAAATACATATTACTATGATAAATCTCAAACTTGTGAGGATGGGAGGACGTACATATATATATGTATGGATATGTATTTTCACGTGAGAACTACTGAACAGATTTTTATGAACCTGCAGTTAATTCGTAATCATCAGAATAACACGTAGACTACATTTTGTCCTGATAACCGACCTTGACATAGCCAAAGACGTAGACAAAAGCTAGTCTTTCCAATATCCTAGAAAACTTTATATAGCGCTATCCTAATCGTTGTATTCAAGGGAGCCCAAGGTAGAATTCGGATAGGCTTTCGATCCTTACACAAGTTTTAATGCGGGCATAAAAGATATATCAACCTTTACGATCTTGTGGCGATATCTCAGCATTGTCGTAGGGTTAGCACACACACACATATAGCACAAAAGCTTGTTTACACCTAATATATAAATTTAAGTATCTTTATACACAGCTAAGAGAGTTACTAGCTTATCAGCTGTCGCTGATCCCAAGATGATATCTCAGCAATGTCGTAGGGTTAGCAAGCATATACATATAGCATATAATCACGCACTCGATATAAACACTATAACACACACACACACATGCGCATAAAATGTTATTCTTATTTAAATTGTTGTATCTCATTCATTGACAAAAATATTACTTACCAACCAATGTAGTATGTCTAGTTAGGAGAGACTGGTAATCTGACATCCTGTATGTCTCCTAGTCTCCTAGTTCAGATACCAGTCTCTCACACAGGCTCACCTACTTGATTATGTAACACTTAATATAAGACCTGATTGTTAACTTTCTGTGTGAGAGAGTAATTAATATTGTTCATGAGCGTTCTTCGAGCGTACGCTCGGCGTCCGTTCGGCGTGCGCCCGGCGTTCACTTTGTACTACAGAATAAACGCCGAGCGCGCGCGCCGGGCGTGCGCTCGAGGAACGTTGTCGTCCAGTGTGAGGTTGGCCTAACTTCCTTAACTTCCTCATAGACTAAACGTCGCTTGGCGCTTATGTTATGCCAATATGTGGAAACTGTTATTCGATTGTGTATGGTTTAGTTGTAAGTAATTTTATCTGTATTGTATCTGTTTGTTTCCCGAATTAAAAAAAAATGAAAAGAAAAAAAATCCTGAAGTCGTAAAAACTTATTTCATTAGCTAACAGGCTTTGTATCTTTTCTTGGTTATTACCGAGATAAATAATTTTCTTACAATTATTTTCAATTTGACCGCCTGTTGCGTTTAGTCGTTTTAAATATTATTCTTACTTGCTACACTGGTCCTCGTAGAGTTTACGAGTAAATAAATAAACATTTATAATGAGCAAATTGGGCGTTAAACTGAAATGCTTCCTAGATCGTCGGTCCTCCGCCTTTTCTTTACGCGATTAGACTCGCTAAATAGACTTTGAAGATGCATAAAAATCATGAAAGTTAAAAATCGATTTGCGTTTATATTATACTCGCATACTTTTTTACAATGACAGTTTATCTGTATTTATTAAATTCTTGCCTTACTGACTTCATACATACATACATACATATACATATGCTCACGCCTTTTTGCCGGCAGGCAGAAACAAAGAACACCACTTGCTTCTATACTTGCAAACCTCACGCGCTTCCTCTACATTAATTACTCTTTTCATACATGCTCTTTTCAGTGTGTGTGTGTACTGAGAGCCCACTTTTATTTTTGCGGACTTTCACAGTTTAACTAACAACAGTGCTTAGGAAAAGTTGTGGAAATATTTTTAAAAGGAATATTAGAGTTTGTAAAGACATAAATAAAAAGATATATCGCCTTAATTAGGTCCCTCAGTTCACACACATAAGCTCCCAAATCTAGATATATAATGAGTTTACCAACAAATTTTGGTTATAGACCTTTAGTAAAACTTGAATTAACATCTACACAACATTAAAAAACCTAATGTGAATAGATAATAAAAAAATACCAACGTATTTCTGTGGTCCCTGAGGTACCACATAAATTTATCTCATAATTAATATATTATAACAGGAACATTAAATATTCATAACATAATCTTTAGTAAAAATTACAAGAAAAATTTTGAAACTAAAAAAAGATCACAAATAGTGGTAAATATTGCAAACTTAACGTTTTTGTTGGTGGGCCCTCAGTTCACACACTATGCAAATGCATAATGTGTTTAATAATAATTAAATACAACAATTACAAAAATGTGGAGCCTTTCAGTGCTTAGTAATTTTTTTATATTATCGATCTGTATTTATCTTGACACTGGTTTATATTTTGTTTTTGTCATTTTAACTTTTATATTGATTTTCATACTACGACTGGTAAAGGGTGTCCACACTTTAAAACAAGCACTGTTCATTTATTTTTAAGGTCATTTATTACTTATTAGGATATTGTACAAGAGTTAATCCAGGTAATAGAGTGAATGGAGCTCTGAAGGCGTTTATGAATAGCCAAAACGTGTCCAAAAAGGCACGTTTGGCTGTCCATAGATGGGTGTTAGTACCTACTCTTATGTATGGTAGTGATAGTTGGGTATGGCAGAAGAATCATGAAAGTAGAATAAATGCTGTAGAAATGAGAGCACTGCGAAGTGTGTGTGGTGTTTCTTTGACTGACAGAGTAAAGAATTGTGTGATAAGAGAGTGTTGTGGGGTAAAAGAAGATGTAGTGACAAGCATCGAGAAAGGTATGCTAAGATGGTTTGGACACGTGGAGAGGATGGATGACGAAAGACTGACCAAGCAGATATATAAGGCAAGTGTGGAAGAGACAGGACGAAGGGGAAGACCTAGGCGGACTTTCTCTGACCAGATTGGAGACATCCTAAAAACAGGACAGGTTAGAAGCACCCTGAACAGAAGAGCATGCATGAGGAATCTGATGGGAGTGAATGAAGCAAGAGAGATATGTCAAGATCGTTGCAAATGGCGCTCCGTAGTCTCTGCCTACCCCTCCGAGAAACAGGCGTAAGTCTATGTATGTATGTATGTATGTACAAGTATTGTTTTCGGTTTCACCCTCATCTAGAGGGAATTACTTAGCGTACCCGGTTAATTGATAGCCTAAGTTACTCCTTGGTACATCAACTATCCGCCAGTGAAGGTCCCGTCAGAATCCGGCCAGCCGTTCCAAAGATTAGCGAGAACAAACAGACAGACAGACAAAAATCAAAAAAGAATATCATTTCGGTATACCGTAAATACATCTATATCCATTTAGTAAGAAGCGGTTATTTTAATATTACATATGCATAACCATAACCATACTACATATGCATAACCATACTTTTGATAATATACTTAATTACACAATCGAGTGACCCACAGCAAGTCAATATACTATTATTGAGAACTAAATCACGGGACAGTCGTCTAAGTAAAATTTTAGAATATTGCCCACCACGCTAAATCCCTTGCCATGAAAATAGATGGAATGAATTAAACTACATAAAATGATCCACAATTTTGGACCTACCATTCAGCGACCTTGAACGAGGTCATAAAGAGATTGTAGGTAGTTCAATTTCACCCAAAAACAATACGCCCGTTTCATGTTATTGTTATTGTAAATGGTCACGGCTGAATATGATCCTCCTTCATATCTTTATGTCCATGTAATAATGACTCTCTAGAGATGAATTTTACTGGTGACCATTTCGGACGCCATTTCTCAAATATAAGTTTTTTATAGCTTAGAAAATATGTTTGTATATCTGTGAAGTGCTCAAATGTTTTCCCACATTAAAATATGACGATTTGGATTAGTTACTTTGATTTTGTTGAAGTAGCCGGTTTCGTGAACAAGTACGTTAAAGTCTCCGGGATATTTATAAAATAATTAAAAAAAAATAATCATCAGCCTCATCATCCTCTTAGCGTTATCACAGTTTCAATCTAGGGTCCGCTTTCTTGTCTAACCGGATTTGGCTGAATATTAGCTTTTCCACAGAGCGACTGCCTGTCTGACCTCCGCAACCCGAAAGGATAGCGATATTCCATAGTTTAGACTAGTATCAGTTTATTTAGAAGGTACTGAACTACTGACGCCCTGTAACGACTGTCAAAGATTTTCATGACAACCGGGACCGACGCCATAACGTGCTCTCCGAGGCACGGGGCAAGCGATAATTAACAATTCAATACCTACGCACATAACTCCGAAAAGTCATTGGTGCGCGCCTTGGATTCGAACCCGATACCCTCAGCATGGCAGTCTGTTGGTATATCCACTCGGCTATCGCTGCCTTAAAAATGTAATATCCTGGGAAAATGTTAAGCACGGCCATCTCATGAAACTATTGGCATTTATTATTTTTACGAAAGACGTCATAAAGCCTTAAGTGAAATATCTTATACCACAAAAGAAACAATTATTTTCTTAGAATACATTAAAGAGAATAAAGAAGCTTGATTGAATGTAGCCGCAATTACAAAACCGCACAACCTACATTCTAAAAGCAGAATGTCTACAGTCACTTATATCGCAAAGTCACCGCAATAAATACACAAGAAACCCTAGCTGCAATAAAGCCATTATAACTTTCAACAACTCAGCAATCGTAATGAAAACATGCAATAACTACTAACAGTTTAATCATAAAATATCTTGTATAAAGCTATATTTATATACTCCTGAGTTTTACAACCCTCGAGCATCAAAGTATCCGTGACGAGAACTGTAAATATCAGAAAACATCACGTAAAGAATTATTACACTATATACTTGCGGTAACTTTTAGCAGAATGGCCGAGTGATGTAACTTGCTTATATTTTTTTAGATACAAACGAAATGTAATAGCTTTAGAGCGGTTTCAGGCTAGCGTTTAATACGCGCGTATAAGCTAGTTTTGGAAGCTTATGTAGGAGCGTATTTGCACCCCTTTTGGCACACGCAAACTCGTACGAGCGTTGACGCGCTTCCAATCTCGTATAAGCGCGAGCCGCGAGAGACACCTCCTCGCGCGCTCACTTTTCTCGCCCACGTTTCGAGGAAACACGCCGAAATATGCCCATTTACGCGAGTCTGCTTTTTTGATGCGCGTAATGTAGCGCACGTGTAAGCGTGTATGCTGAAACGACCGTATACGCGCAGAAAATACGCTAATCTGAAACCGCCCGTAATTTATCACGAATTATGCCTCTTACAATGTTTATGCTAATGTCTTTAGGGATTTTCTTATTTTTTTGTTTTCGTGCTGGTTTCTTTCAATGTCAATTATCTTGATAATGTTTATTAGGTAGTTATACCAGTGGTAGAAACAGGAATATTTTTCAGTCTAATGACAAAAATGTCTCGTAACTACTGTTTTATACCTGAGAATAATATTTGAGGGTTGGTGATCAACTTAATGGTGTATAAGCTAATTTTTAGGGTTCCGTACCTCGGGCACGCCACGATAGTGGCGGTAAGTCCCGTGGTTGATGAGTGGTTGGAGAGACGTCACGGCGTCCTCACCTTCCGGTTGACTCAAATCCTTACCGGCCATGGTTGTTTTGGCCGGTATTTGTGGAGGATAGGCCGGGAGGAAACGCCCGGATGCCACCATTGTGGCAGCAGCCGCGACCCTGTCGAAGACACGGCGTTGCATACTTTGGCGGAATGCCCAGCTTGGGCATCGCAGCGCCGTGATCTGGTCGCGGCTCTGAATACGGTTGTCCTCTCGCTCCCGGCCGTAGTTCTGTCTATGGTCCGGAGTGAGAGGTCTTGGAACGCCGTCGCCTCTTTCTGCGAAGCAGTCATGCTGAGCAAGGAGGCGGCGGAGCGGGAGAGGGAAATACATCGCCCTCTCCCCAACCGTAGGTCCGGGCGTCGGGGACGTCGAACTAGAGACGACCTCCGACCACCGTAAATTTATTGCCTGCGGACGGTGAGCGCTGGGGCTGCTCCCTGTCCGCCAAAAGGCGGGAGGCGGCGCGTGTCCTCGCCGCCTCCCAAGTAGCTTTGTGAGGTGATGGATGCCAGAAGTTTGATGTATGCAAGAAGTTTGATGGATGATTGCGAGATCATAATGAGACGGGGCCCGCCAACACCAACGGCGGGCCAATCCCGGGCGGGGTCGCGAGAAAGTATGCAAATCGCGAATCGCGTGACCCCGCCAACAAACGGGACCCGTAGGGACACCGCGGTGGTTTTTAGTGGGTATGCCCCGAACGCCTTTAGGGGAGAGCCTCCACATACCTCCTCCGCCAGTCCCAAGCCTAGCCGTTCTAATGGCTGGGTTGGCGGAGTTGAGATGACTCATAAGGAGAGTTTTACCACCGTAGTGAACAAAAAAAAAAAAAAAAAAAAAGGGTTCCGTACCTAAAAGGTAAAAAACGGAACCCTATTACTAAGCCTCCGCTGTCTGTCTGTCTGTCTGTCTGTCTGTCTGTCCGTCTGTCCGTCTGTCTATCACCAGGCTGTATCTCATAAACCATGATAGCTAGAAAGCTGAAATTTTCACAAATAATGTATTTTGGTTGCCGCTATAACAACAAATACTAAAAATAAAAAAAATAAAATATTAAGGGGGGGGTCCCATACAAAAAACGTGGTTTTTTTCGTATTTTTTGCTCAAAATTACTAACTGTTACAGGTAGACGCTTTAGATTTTTACAGAATATGTAGTTGTATATTACCTTTCAAAATAAATAATTAAATTTAAAAAAAGTAAATAATAAAGGGGGTCTCTCATACAACAAACGTAATTTTTAAGCAATTTGTTACTCGATCTTAATAAACAGGTAGAAACTTATAATGTATTTAAGTATTCATACAACGAACGTGATTTTCTTTTATAGATGATGGTACGGAACCCTTCGTGCGCGAGTCCGACTCGCACTTGCCCAATTTTTTCAAATACTTAGTACAATGGAACTCAAAATTTATGTTAGCAATTTATAGCAACATTTAGAAAAATCAACGATATTTAAGTAAATATCATTGATTTTTCGTAATCTTCACTACATAGTATAAAACAAGTCTGTCTTCTGTCTATATGTCCCTATATATGCTTAAATCTTAAAAACTATGAAACAGATTTTAATGTGCTTTTTTAATAGATAGAATGATTTAAGAGAAAGGTTAATATTTATAATTGACACCGACGAAGCCGATGGCGACGTCTAGTGCTATATAAAAATAAAGCAAAGTTGTTTTGTAAATCACTTTATTTAGTCACAACATTTTTTTCAAACGAATCAGAAATCCCATATGGTATCAATCATTATGATTTTTTTTACATCGGCACAATACCAGGGAAGTTACTGGTTCTGGAGATTTTGAGGCGCAAAGACACTATAATTTTTTTCTAATTAGGTATAAAATCGGGGAATTTATCCTGCGAATGTATTCTATAGATGTCCTATGTACCTACCAATGGATAATATTTAATATAAAATTTTTTATTCACGATTATTTTCTTTTCTGAGCGTTTAATAAAATTGTTATATAAATTTGTTAAATTCTCGTTTTGATAAGTGACATTTTAAGTGGAGGTGCCTCGTGAACACATGATTTTTGCAGGATTTGGATATTTTTATGATTTGTTGAATGTAGTTTAACATTATTTATCCCTGATCATATCATTATTCACTTGTCATATTCACAAAATTCTTTAACGTATTGTTTGATGATACATCTATAGTCTATACTACTGCGCAATTTTAATTGTACTATCCGCAAGTTTTGTTTTATTTATTTTTTTCTTTAATTTATTTCCAATCAGTGACGCAAAGTAAAACACTTTGCGTCACTGAGGCTGCGGCTGTGTCAGCAGTCATGGTACCAGAAATTGTAAAATTAAGATTCTGATTACAAAAGAGTGGCATGAGTTTCTTCCAGGCTCTTCTCATCCCGAACCAGGTTGTAAAAAAAGGAATTGACGTTCATAAGCGTTGCTTTTGTAACCTATATGAATAAATGAGTTTGAATTGAATTTGAATTTGATAAGTAGGAATTTCAAGTATTGCATGCGAGCACTTTTAATTGCGCCTTAAATAATATGTCAAATTTAAAAAGAGTTCGTTTCCCAGCTATGATTTTTAAACGGTTTTATTTAGCTTGACCTGATTATTTGTTTGGGTCAAATTTAGTAATTGAAATTTCATCCCCTTCCTGATGACAAATTGATCTGATATTTGGTACACACTCTTAATTTTGATGACAATACAACATAATATATTCCTTATGATTGTAAATCTAAGATGGCCGCCGATACAAAATGGCGGATCACATATTACTTCACAACAACCTCGATATGGGTATCAAATGAAAGGGATTGATTGGTAGAATAGAGCTCACTATGAAAAATCCAAGATGGCCGCCGATACAAAATGGCGGATCACATATTTCTTCGCAACAACCTCAATATGGGTATCAAATGAAAGCGCTTGATTGGTAGAATAGAGCTCACTATGAAAAAACCAAGATGGCTGCCGCCACAAAATGGCGGATTACATATTTTTCACAAATACCTCAATATAGGTATCGAATGAAAGGGCTTGATTGGTAGAATAGGGCTCACTATGAACTAACAACAAAACTAAAAACTTGAAAATAAAATAAAATAAAAAATCATTTTTATGTTAAACGGTTTAATTACAATAAAAAATATGTAGGTTATGTACTAAAAGCTAAAAAATAATTCGGCAAGTCCTAGCTACCAGATCGCACCAATCTTCTCATCAATCTACATATACAAATAATTACTATTTACCATTCAGTTGTACAACTTGTTCATAATCTTAAGTATATTTCATCGCAAACTGCTAACAATCGAACAACATTCAATGATTTATTCATTTAGTTTGTTGATTATTGACGTTGGCAGCCGCTCTGTTTACAAAGTTATTCATATTGGCAAGTTATGGTTATGAGTTATGTGTATCAGACCATGAACAGAGTCAGGTTTCGAGATGAACTCAGTCACATATAAAAGGCACACTACATTCCTTTTATATAGTCCGCAAGCGAGTTTGTCGAGTATGTAGTAATCTTGATAAAGATTAAGCCTTTATATACAAATAGCTGTATGTAGCCCACGTTAGAAAACATGCTAATAATTCATTAATTATTATAGATTAGCGATAGCCGAGTAGATATACCAACAGACTGCTATGCAGAGGGTATCGGGTTCGAATCCACGGCGCGCACCAATGACTTTGCGAAGTTAAGTGCGTATTAGGTTGTTCATTATCGCTTGCCCCGTGCCTCGGAGAGCACGTTAAACCGTCGGTCCTTGCGTCTTTGACAGTCGTTACGGGGATACAGTACCCTCAAATAAAGTGATACTAGTCTAAACCATGGAATATCGCTAACGCTTTGGGTTGCGGAGGTCAGACGACAGTCGCTCTGTAGAAAAGCTGATATTCTGTCAAATCTGCAGGCCGATTCAGAATGTCACGACAAGTAATCATACGATATGTCAGATTATTGTCCTCGTCTTTTAGCCGCCTATCAGATATTTTGAACAAATATTCATTGAATTCGGTTTAGTTATTATTTTACTTCATACTGAATGCATAAAATTGATAGGAAATGCGATAGTTTTGACAAAAAATGAGGTAGCCCGTTTGACAATTAACGGAATCGAATGTCAAATGAGATATCGAACGATTCTGAATCGCCCCCCTGGTTAGACTAGTAAGCGGACCCCAGGCATCAAGGCGAAAAGTCTTGGATGCAACTGGAATAACGCTAGGACAATGATGATGATGCGAATTGTGAAGCTAGCCAACTTGCTATTGGCTAACGGTGACTTTACGCTTGCCATTCTAATAATACAAGGGGCTTGTACTAAGCAAACTTTTCAAAGAAGTCCGTTATTTATTTTAATTCGACACTCGTTCTACCGAATTTTGGCAACAGATGCTTCACAAAAGTTACCATATATATCTTTAAAAATAATTTTACACAGCTAGGGCTGGAAATAAATTTTATACTCTATGTAGTCTAATTTGTTTTAAGGCTTTGAATACTTTTAGAAGTCCTATCTAACGTTACCTTAGACGTTGTAAGAACAGAATTTGTATAATTTTCTAAATGTGTGCTTCTAGACGTTACATTTACGTATAATTACCAGGATTATATTTAAATTCCAGCACAAACAGACGAGTATTCTGGGGAACTAAACAGTTATAGGGCAACCCTGGCTGTCGTTTTGAGCCAATGATGGGACCTTTTTCCTCCATAACCAACGCTATGGTATGCAGATTACTTTTACGGGATATTTTCCCCAACTTGTGGGTAAAATTGAAATAAATGGGTGACGGTATTACTACGGGTATATGGGCCTTTTTTTTTTTGTTTTACGAGGTGGAAAATCCCTTCGTATCTCCGACTCAAGGGGGAAATAAGAGCCGGAGTATGTGGTGTTTCCACTAAAAACCACCTCGACTGCCGCCATGTACCCGTGTGTCGGAGGGTGGGGCATCACCTAAGCACTCGTCGCCACCCTCCGACGGGTATTGGCCCGCCAGATGGTCAGGCGGGCCCCGAACAAAACCCCCTTGGCGACGGATTAAGGTGTTGGACTCCGCCGCCAAAACGCCCAGCGGCCGCAGAGGATAGGGAGGACGGCAACGCAACACCGCATCTCCTCTTCCTCTGCGGCCCCACCGCGACGCATCGAATGGTGCGCCCCCATTTGGTCGCGGGAGATAGGGCGCGCGGCAACGCAACACCGACACGCCTCTCCTCCCGCGACCGCACCCGACTGCGAGGGACAGACAGAACTGTCCCCCGCACCCGCAACGTTGGACGCATCCTGCGCAGGCCCCTCCAAGCCCACGTGGAGCGTCCCCTCCTGGATCCCTCTTAGCTTCACCGCGGGTGACCAATCCACGGTTACTGAGCCCCCCACCACGACAAGGTGGAGATCCCACGGGGGGGACGGGTATATGTGCCTCATTTCTGGTATTATTAGGTGATGTGTTAAAATTAAAAATGCATTTTGCAGAGTGTTTTGGACGGTTGTGAAACAATTTTGTTGTGTTTTTTTATTACTTTTGGTACAATACGCCTACGTAAGATAGCATATAAAGTATTACCTATATTATATTAAGTAAAAGTATAATACATATAATTATACTTAATATAATAAGGAAATATTCATTGAAAGAAAAATTATCCACTAAATTAATAAGTATTAAATATAAGGAATTATTATGCTCTCTTCCTCCCTTCAAATATTTGCTGTGCCCGACAGGGTCCATGATGATCTTATAGTTCGTAAGTTACATCTAAGCTCATATTGTGGAATGCAAATAAAGATTACTGAATTACTGAATAACTTTATGTATTTTAGCGACAATTTTTATTTTAGCACCATAGAATACAATATACTTAAGGCGGCGATAGCCGAGTGAATCCACGGCGCGCACCAATGACTTTTCGGAGTTATGTGCGTATTGAATGGTTAATTATCGCTTGTCCCGTGCCTCGGAGACACGTTAAGCCGTCGGTCCCGGTTGTCATGAAGATCTTTGACAGTCGTTACAGGGCGTCAGTACCTTCTAAATAAACTGACACTAGTCTAAACCATGGAATATCGCTATCCCTTCGGGTTGCGGAGGTCAGACAGGCAGTCGCTCCGTGGGAAAGCTAATATTCAGCCAAATCCGGTAAGACTAGAAAGCGGACCCCAGATTGAAACTGGGATAACGCTAAGAGGATGATGATAATACAATATACTTATAGATGTATTTATTCCTTTTGCTGTTGTTAGAAAATGTTGCTGTACTTAATGCCTACGTATTTCTGTCATTGTATGCATAAATCATTATTTGACATAAAATAAAGTGGGTATTTCATACGGATACATGGCGAATCTATAATGATTCCGCTTGTTTTTCCATTTGTCTACGAAGCCCTAAAATGGATCAACACAAGCAATGCTTTATACTATCCAAATTTAAAAATTTCACTCTTAACATTATCGAACATAATGTATGGTAATTTATATTTATATCTTAAAATAATCCAGCAAACTTAAATAACACGATCAAACAGTAAACGAGTGATTACTCACAATTTTCAAGCAAAACATATTTTTCCACACATAAATTCGGTGTCACCCAAAATATGGTATTAATCTACATCCCTTAGTGCCTGACATATTTTAGTAGGCATCGCGTTTTTCTTCTTGATTTATTTGTTTATCATGTGTTTTTAGTAAATATTAATGGGTTTAATGTAAGTCGTCACCTGATTTATAACTCATAGTGCAATAAAATAAGGCTTATGTTTCTGATGACATATCAATTTGCTATTTATCAATCATGGAGGTTACTATTTTATACTTTCGTTTTGTTCGTGATGTAATAATACATACTGATATTTCAAATGCGAAAGTGTGTTCGTTTATTCCGAGCCTTAACTGTCTTTCTATAATCTATATCAGTATATATGAAATTCGTGCGTTAGAGCGCTTGTACACGTTAAGAAAATTTACCGTGTCTGCGGCAGACAAGACAAATTCTTCGTGTATACGACAAGAATTTTGTCTGTCCTACACACGAAATTTTTCGTGTCTTCCGCAGACAAGACCAATCGGAACGTGTACACGACAAGATTTTTTTCGTGCAGTCGTCAGTCGGGCGTAGGGTGCGCAAGTTAACAACAAGTCTGATAATCATTTTCGTTTATTTTTAAAAATGTTAACTACAAAGCTAAAAAGAATAATAATTGAATATTATTATTACAACAAAATGAATTTTTTTTATAGACTCTGTTATATAATAATCTGTATTTTTGAAAATTCTAATAAAAAGTAATATGTTATAGGTACTTACCATATTCATTTTTTTTTGACATTTGTCATGTCGTCGAAGTCTTTGTATAAAATAATAAATATTTCTCTCCATGCTTCGAATGTGAGTCTTTTATCGTTATAAATCTCTAAAATTTTGTCCCACAATGTCGGTTGTCCCTCTACTAAAGTTATTAGTAACTCATCAGCCATTTTGTACTCTACGCTGCAATAAACGTCCACACCAAACGCACAACAAAAACTACCCCGTGTTGCTGTGTGAACCCTACTACTCCGCCCCCCACCACTCCGCAACAACGTTCGCCGCGTCTTGTCTTGCGCAGACAAGATTTTTTTCGTGCACCGCTGCGAGCAGTGTACACAGTTCTTTTCTAGTTACGACACGAATTCTTGCGTAGGCCCGGCGTATTTTCTTACCGTGTACAAGCGCCGTTACTGACTGACTGACAGACACTGAACAGCCAAAACTATTGCGCGCAAGAAGCTGTTTGGCATGTACGTTCCCTGGGGATCGTAGGGGTGCACGATCGTGGGTAAGGAAGGATCCGGATTAGACAGATACAGATAAATTAAAAATAAAATATGCGAACGTAGCTGCAGGCAGCCTCTAGTTAACGATAAATATTAACCTCAAACTCAAATATATCCATAAAAATGACAAAAATTTTTTGGACACGTCAGAAAGTAAAAAATAATAATATAAGAAAAAAAAGTAAATATAAATGCATAATTACATAATTCAGCATTAAAAAAATACCTGTTCAGATGTAGAGCCTCATCATTATTTTTAATGTAAAACCTTTTCAGATTTTCAAAATAATGCATATTCTACTTATTGTTGCGATTGCCTATCACTAAACAGGCGAAGCCCTGTGTAGTCTGTTGTTATTAAAAAAAAAACGCTTTATGTAGAGTTTTCATAACATCGTCACTTTGTCATTATAATAGGCTTGACTGAGCAAGTAGTACCTTAGACTGAGATCTAATAGAACTTTCTTTGACTTTCTGATGTTTACTTACTCGAAACTTACCTAAGCAAGAAATTTAAATAAACTTATGATTAATTGTATAGTCATGCCACGTTGAAATATACTGCAGTTGAAGCTATGATGATGAAATGACGCTTTACTAAATCCTTGTAGTATGTTAAACTAGTAATATTAATCTTACAACAACTATTATAGAAGCGAAAATTTATGAGGATGGTTGGATGGACACTACTACTAATACTTTGTCACGTACAAACTACTGAACAGAAATTGATAAAATTTTGCAATCATTTATACATCGGAATACCTTTTGTCTCTGTAACCTACTTTACGTAGGCAAAATCACGGACTGAAACTAGTCGTTAGTAGTCGTAGATGAAAATAAACAATGAAAGCTGACGTCACAGATTCAGAAACTGGACGATTTGTTAAATAAAACAATGACATAAAGATCATTGTTTTTATTGAATACTCCGATTGTATTCTGGAATGTTTGATATTCATTGCTTAATGTACCATTTAGTACAAAGTCAAGAGTGATAAAACGTCTTCAGCGTAGTAACTGAACTAGCGAAGCCTAAGTACCTACTATTATTGTGAGACCTCTTGAGATCTATTTTATCATTATATTTGTTCACTCGTCAAAGAATACTTTAATAGTATCGATGTAGTTTATAATTATTCATATTTATATCCAACTCCGTAGTCCAGCGTATGTGACTGCTGATCGGAGGTCCCGGGCTCGAATCCCAGGTCGGGCAAAAGTGTTACTGGGCTTTTCCGAATTCTCAGCAGCACGGCGTCTGGTGATGTGCCCGGCTACGGCAATAGGCTCGCCCCCTATTACGTGGGACCTAAAAGCGAAATGTGGGTGTAATGTTACTAATGTTACACCTCTGCCTATCCCTTCGGTGATACAGGCGTGAGTCTATATAAAATAATAATTTATATCTAAGCAAATCTGATACTGTAATCAACCTTTGAAATTATTATATTTGTAGCGCTCATGGCGTAACTTGGCTTACCAATTGTAATAGGTCAGCAAAGATAAGCAATACTCGCACAAGTCACCACTTCTGTGGATCACCACGTATGGCATTTGCAACAGAGCGTTAAAATGCTTCCGAGGGCACATATAGCTCTCGGTCGTGCTTCTAGTTCCGAACAAGAATTGTTGGACCATGTCGAAGGCGTTCGAGCGGTCTGAAAACTATGTCACTAGAGTTGAGCACACACTCACACATAAGAAACTAAATTGTTTTTAATAGACTCAATTACACAAACAATGAAATATGAAAAGTGTTGAAAAAAAGTTTAATCAACTATTTTATTTTTAATTTATCTTTAAAGCAGTGATTAGGGATTCTGAGAAAATATTGAACGTAAAAAGGTGAATAGATTTAGCCTCATTTCCTCAACGATTTTTTTTCTTTAATCACTGCACCACATTGGTGATAGTGGAACCAAAACATGTGTAGTAAATAACTATATTTACTATATATATATATAAAATATTTTAATAGCTTTCATACTAATGAAAGCTATTAAAATCTATACTAATATAATAAAGCGGAAGAGTTTGTTTGTTTGTTTGTTTGTTTGTTTGTTTGAACGCGCTAATCTCAGGAACTACCGGTCGGATCTGAAAAATTCTTTTTGTATACGATAGCCCAGTTATTCCGGCAGGCTATAGGCTATATAGCATAACGCTTCGACCCTTTGGGGCCGGGCAAAAGGCTAAAAAGGCTAAAACATAATGTTGGCTAATCTCAGGAACTAGCAGTCGGATTTAAAAAATTGTTATTGCCTATGGTAGTCCAATTATTCCGAAAGGCTATAGGCTACATAAAATTACGCCACAACTTTTAGGGGCCAGACAAAAATAATAAAATGGTCAAACGAGAAGGGGGAGGGTTGGATCAAAGGCAAAAAAAGGCTAAACGAATAGGATACAATCTATATGGATATCGTTTTCGAGATTTTCGGGACGCTTATTAATAATATGAAATTTATTTAGTGATCCAAGATGGCGGACGGTAAATCAAAGATGGCGGATGAGAAAATTTTAAATATCAATATGGGTATCGCCTTCGATATTTTAAGGGGTGGAGAATCGAAATACAACATCTATTTCGTGATTAAAGATGGCGGATGGGCAATCAAAGATGGCGGATGGGAAAATTTAAAAAAATCAATATTGGTATCGTCTCCGATGTTTAAAGGGATGGGGAATCCAAATACAACATCTATTTCGTGATTCAAGATGGCGGATGGGAAATCAAAAATGGCGGATGGAAAAAATTTAAAAAGTCAATATGGGTATCGTCTCTGATGATCTAAGGGATGGTGAATCCAAATACAACATCTATTTCGTGATCAAAGATGGCGGATAGGAAATCAAAGATGGCGGATGGGATTTTTTTTTAAAGTCGATATGGGTATCGTCGCCGATATTTAAAGGGATGGGGAATCCAAATCCGACATCTATTTCGTGATCAAAGATGGCGGATGAAAAATCAAAGATGGTGGATGAGAAAGTTTTAAAAATCAATAAGGTTATCGTCTCCGATGTTTAAAGGGATGGTGAATCCAAATACAACATCCATTTTGTGATCAAAGATGGCGGATAAGAAATCAAAGATGGCGGATAGGAAATCAAAGATGGTGGACGGGATTTTTTTTAAAGTCGATATGGGTATCGTCTCCGATATTTTAAGGAATGGGGAATTCAAAAACACCATCTATTTCGTGATCAAAGATGGTGGATGGGATTTTTTTTAAAATCAATATGGATATCGTCTCCGATGTTTAAAGGGATGGGGAATCCAAATACAACATCTGTTTCGTGATTCAACATGGTGTATGGGGAAAATTAAAAAAATCAATATGGGTATCGTCTCTGATGATTTAAGGGATGCTGAATCCAAATACAACATCTATTTCGTGATCAAAGATGGCGGGTAGGAAATCAAAGACGGCGGACGGGATTTTTTTTTAAAGTCGATATGGTTATCGTCTCCGATATTTTAAGGAATGGGGAATTCAGTATTATATAAAAATCTATGTTTGTTTGTTCATCATTTCTAGACTCTGAAATGATAAGAGATTAAGCGCTAAATCAATGGTTACTTTGGAAAAGGGGCTTGGAAAAAAGGGAATTAAATAAAAACTATTACGAGGGGAGTTCAATGTATTCTCGGTATCGAGGTGATATACTAATGATAAGGGTAATTTAATTTTCTCTTTAGTTAATGACACTCTTTGAGGGTATAAATACAAAATTTTATTTAATTGCCACCATTAGTATTCAAGATATCATTGCGAAAAGACAACTATGATGACTGATTCGACAATGATGAAAAAAATCGAGCATCGTACAGTGATAAAATTCCTCACAAAACAAGGAAAAACTCAAAAAAATATCCATAAAGAAATGGTGGCTGTTTACCAAGATTCTGCGCCTTCATTATCTATAATTCAGAAGTGGTCAAGTGAATTCAAACGGGGTAGAGAGAGCATTGAAAACGACACCCGCGCTGGTGGGCCAATTTGT
The DNA here is from genome assembly GCA_944739405.2 of Euclidia mi. NCBI lineage: Eukaryota > Metazoa > Arthropoda > Insecta > Lepidoptera > Erebidae > Euclidia > Euclidia mi. The sequence continues at coordinate 24,846,631 of OX123191.2, read as the reverse complement.
GCCGCTACTGAAGAAAAAAAAATTAGTCGAAAAACTTGTACTTGAAGATGCCCGTGTAAGAGTGAAAACATTAGCAGAAATGACTAAGCTATCCGTGCGTTTTGCGTACCATTCACACAATCCTTCATGAGCGCCTGAATTTGTCAAAGGTCAGTGCAAGATGGGTGCCGCGAATGCTCACCGCGCTACAGAAACAAGTGCGAGTTGACTGTTGTAAGGAGTTTTTGGACATCTGTGGTGAAAATCCGCAAAGTATTTTCTATCGGATTGTTACTAGTGATGAAACGTGGGTTCATCACTATGACCCTGAGAGCAAGCAAGAGTCTACGCAGTGGCACAAAAAAGGATCAGACCCGCCGAAGAAGTTCAAAGTCACTCCGTCCGCAGGAAAGCTCATGGCCACGGTGTTTTGGGATTCTAAGGGAATCTTGCTAATCGAGTACACAAAAAAAGGTCAAAGTATTACTGCTGCATCATACGCAACCACCCTGCGTAATTTAAAGGAGGCAATTAAAGAAAAAAGACGTGGAAAATTAATCGCAGGTGTGTTGCTACTTCACGACAACGCGCCAGTTCACAAGGCGCGCCTTGCCCAGGCTGCTGTGCGGGAGTACGGATTTGAAGAAATCAATCATCCACCCTACAGTCCGGACCTGGCCCTTAGTGATTATTATCTATTCCCTAATCTTAAAAAAGACCTTCGTGGAAAGCATTTTTCGGACGATGAAGAGTTGAAGGGAGCAATAAACGAACATTTTTCGGGCCATGAAGAAAAATATTTTTCAGAGGGAATTGAAAAGTTACTTTCACGAACAAATAAATGTATTGAGATGTTAGGGGAGTATATTGAAAAATAAAATTTATTCAGAATTTTCCGCCTTTTCCTTCATACCTATACCGAGAATACATTGAACTCCCCTCGTAAAAAGGCGATACGGAGTTCGCTGGGTCAGCTAGTATTTTATAAAATGACACTGCCTGTAATTCCATTCAAGCACATGGAAAACCGCACCAAAAGTGCATATTTCATTTCTTCAAAGCTAAAATGACGATGTGTTCTATTCACTCTTATGTTACCACTTCATACAATGCTAATTTAAATTAAAAATGCCAAAGCCTATCGCAGGCTCAACTCAAACATTCTATGTTAATTCAAGCCTAATCCGCTTGTCTACAGAAACAGTACCAAAAGACTTATTGCGTTTAAATCTTAACTTTAGCTGTGAGCTATCGGTAATACCTGAGATTTGTGGTAAATCCCCAGGCGTCTGTCGGTTTGTGAACTATTTATATTTTAACTTTACTAAAATTGGTTAGTGGATACAGCAATATATAATAAAAACTGATACTAGAGAGAAATAAAATAAAATAAAAACATTTTTATGTTTAACGGTTTTATTACAATAAAAAATATGTAGTTAGGTGATGAACTAAAAGCTACAAAATTATTCGGTAAGTCCTAGCTACCAGATCGCACCAATCTTCTCATCAATCTGGGGTATTGATCAGACCAGATACCAGATCAATCTGACACCAGGAAGGGGGTCAAACTCCAATTACTAAATTTGACCCAAACAAATAAACAGGTCAAGCTAAATAAAACCGTTTAGTAATAAAAATATTATAGAAAATAAATATAGTAGAAAAGTGACATGTAGCTGCATCATCAATCGTAAAAAGCGGCGATAGCCCAGTGGTGTTCGTAACGGACTGCCGAGACGATGGTCTCGGGTTGGATCCCCAGTTACCCCGGCAACACACTTTTCAAAGCTATGTCTGTGTTAAAAATGTTAATTATTCAATAGGCTCGCCCCCTATTACATTGGGACCGAAACATAACTGGATAAGTTTGGGTGTGTAATACACCTCTGTCTACCCCTTCGGGGATAAAAGGCGTGAAGTTATGTTATGTTATCTATCGTATTTTTATTTATAAAATAATTATTGTATTATAAAGTACAAAATTTCAGGCATCTAAATTATAGTTCAAGTGTATTAAGTCAAAGTCAAAGTCAAAATCATTTATTCATCTAGGTCACAAGGTGACGCCTATGATATACGCTTATTATATAACAGGAGCATCCACCTACGTCTTATAATGTAGACAACTCGTGACCATGTTCAGAACTATGGTGGAAATGTATGTTACAGAAGTGAATGTATATGAATACACAAAATTACAAAAATGTTAGTTTACAGCCCATGATCACAAGTTATTTTTTTAAATTTTAATAAAATTAGTGGAACAACAATGCAAATGTAAATGTAGTAAGTGGAATGACCTAATAATACATGAATTGTTTTTTTTTATTTAGCTTAAACGGTTTTATTTAGCTTGACCTGTTTATTTGTTTGTTTGGGTCAAATTTAGTAGTTGGAATTTTACACCCTTCCTGATGACAGATTGATCTGATATTCGGTACACACTCTTAATCTTGATGACAATACAACATAATATTTTTATCAAGATAGCCACCGATACAAAATGGCGGATCACTTACTTCACAACAACCTCGGTATGGGTATCAAATGAAAGGCCTTGATTGGTAAAATAGAGCTCACTATGAAAAATCCAAGATGGCCGCTGACACAAAATGGTGGATTACATATTTCTTCACAACAACCTCAATATGGGTATCAAATGAAAGGGCTTGAATGGTAGAATAGAGCTCCCTATGAAAAAACCAAGATGGCCGCTGCCACATTATGGCGGATTACATATTTTTCACAAATACCTCAATATGGGTGTCAAATGAAAGGGCTTGCTTGGTAGAATAGAGCTCACTATGAAAAATCCAAGATGGCTTCCGCCACAAAATGGCGGATTACATATTTTTCACAAATACCTCAATATATGTAGGTATCGAATGAAAGGGCTTGATTGGTAGCATAGGGCTCACTATAAACTAACAACAAAACTAAAAACATGAAAATAAAATAAAATAAAAAACATTTTTATGTTAAATTGTTTTATTACAATAAAAAAATATGTTGTTAGGTTATGTAGGTACTCGCCCTGGGATCTGGAAGCTGAGCTGCTGGCGTCACTCTATACATGGCGCCAGCAAGCCCTGGAGCAGGGCGAGAGATCGGCGCACCGTGACATCGAGGCGCGTCGGTCGGAGCTCCGCCAGGTCCTGGTGGCGGAGTGGAAGGCACGACTTGTGCACCCCAGCGCCGGGCACGCCACGATAGTGGCGGTAAGTCCCGTGGTTGAAGTGACTAGACTAGTGGTTGGAGAGACGTCACGGCGTCCTCACCTTCCGGTTAACTCAAATCCTTACCGGCCGTGGTTGTTTTGGCCGGTATTTGTGGAGGATAGGCCGGGAGGAAATGCCCGGATGCCACCATTGTGGCAGCAGCCGCGACCCTGTCGAAGACACGGCGTTGCATACTTTGGAGGAATGCCCAGCCTGGGCATCGCAGCGCCGTGATCTGGTCGCGGCTCTGAATACGGTTGTCCTCTCGCTCCCGGCCGTAGTTCTGTCTATGGTCCGGAGTGAGAGGTCCTGGAACGCCGTCGCCTCCTTCTGCGAAGCAGTCATGCTGAGCAAGGAGGCGGCGGAGCGGGAGAGGGAAATACACCGCCCTCTCCCCAACCGTAGGTCCGGGCGTCGAGGACGTCACACAAGAGACGACCTCCGACCACCCTAAATTTAGTGCCTGCGGACGGTGAGCGCTGGGGCTGCTCCCTGTCCGCCAAAAGGCGGGAGGCGGCGCGTGTCCTCGCCGCCTCCCAAGTAGCTTTGTAAGGTGATGGATGCGAGAAGTTTGATGGATGCAAGAAGTTTGACGGATGATTGCGAGATCATGACGAGGCGGGGCCCGCCAACACCAACGGTGGACCAATCCCGGGCGGGGTCGCGAGAAAGTATGCTAATCGCGAATCGCGAGACCCCGCCAACATACGGGACCCGTAGGGACACCGCGGTGGGTTTAGTGGGTATGCCCCGAACGACTTTAGGGGAGAGCCTCCACATACCTCCTCCATCAGTCCCAAGCCCAGCCGTTTTAATGGCTGGGTTGGTGGAGTTGAGACGACTCATAAGGAGAGTTTACCACCGTAGTGAACAAAAAAAAAAAAAAAAGGTTATGTAGGTACTAAAAGCTAAAAAATAATTCGGCAAGTCCTAGCTACCAGATAGCACCAATCTTCTCATCAATCTGGGGTATTGATCAGACAAATATAACATCTGAGGAGCTGAGCCTTCACGTTACGCTTCTATATAATGTCGTACAGGTAACGCTTCTATATAATATTTCGTACAGGCAACTATACGTTTAAAGCTGCTTAGAGGGATTGATCCTCAAATGGGAATACAAAACTTTCTGTGATTCACAAATTATGGTTTTGTATATATCATTGTCTTATTTGTATTCGTTAGTTGAATGTTTGTAATGCTCCACGCGACGTAGGCATTATTCTTAGTGCGGAAGTTATTTAAAAACTTCCAACATCAATCAGCGTTATAGTCTGTATTCAAAACACAATGACGCTTCCGAAAATTTTCCTCGCACGCATAGGACGGTCACAATCAAACGGCTTTGTAGTGGTTGTTGTCTATTTCAATAAATTGATTGAATGCCGCTAGGGATCACAGTGGATTTTTATACCGATATACTCAGTAAAGATTATAGCAGACTACCACTCCGAGTGATTACGGTAAAGCGACTAAGCTTTTGTAAATTATTACCGCATTATAACCATGCATATTAATTAATTCCGTATTATAAAATAGGTATTTTATTTTATTGCAATGCGAGAAGGGGAAATTATGGCATATCAGTTTTATCGTTCTTCTCTTTATACATTTAACTTTGTCAATAGTCACATAATAATATGTAGCACGGTTACAGCCAATCCGCATCAAAATTGTGATCCGCATCGAAAATAAAGATTCATAGTAAAACTATGTATATGCAGTTCCACTAGTCTATTTAGACGAAGAGGTTACGCTTTTACGACTCCAAAAGAGCCAAGTTTTGACCCCAATTATTAATGTACACATCAGACCTGTGTACTTCTTTCTCTTGTTTACTTCAGTAAAAATGTTTTTGAAATTTTTAGTGTAAATACATACATAAATCACCAACACTCAAGTTATTTCGGTGTTTTTTAGGGTTCCGTACCTAAAAGGTAAAAAACGGAACCCTATTACTAAGCCTCCGTCGTCTGTCTGTCTGTCTGTCTGTCTGTCTGTCTGTCTGTCTGTCTGTCTGTCACCAGGCTTTATCTCATAAACCATGATAGCTAGATAGCTGAAATTTTCACAAATTATGTATTTTGGTTGCCGCTATAACAACAAATACCAAAATTAAAAAAAAAAAAATTAAGGGGGGGTCCCATACAAAAAACGTGTTTTTTTTCGTATATTTTGCTCAAAATTACTAACTGTTACAGGTAGACGCTTTAAATTTTTACAGAATATGTAGTTGTATATTACCTTTCAAAATAAATAATTAAATTTAAAAAAAGTAAATATTAAAGGGGGGCTCCTATACAACAAACGTAATTTTTAAGCAATTTGTTACTCGATCTTAATAAACAGGTAGAAACTTATAAAGTATTTAAGTATACATACAACGAACGTGATTTTCTTTTATAGATGATGGTACGGAACCCTTTGTGCGCGAGTCCGACTCGCACTTGCCCAATTTTTCCTTGTTTGCCGGTGCAATCGTTACGAGAGCTTTTACCTCAGAAGTTAGTTTACTCTTTTAAAATATTTTATAGTAAAAGGTCAGTAATCATTCCCTCGAAGGCGTAAGTGTAAGGGAAAGTGCTGTTTTCGTTCATTGATGAGTAGCGAGTGAAAGGGAAATTAGTGCTGCCTTTTATAAAAGTTTTGCTGATACCACTATTCTGCTGAGAAAGTATGGCCCTCTTTTTGACGTACGAAATGCAAGTTGCGATAGCCTAGTAGAGAAAGCAACAGACTGCAATGTACAGGGTGTGTAGTGTTTTTTTTTCTTTTTTAGTTTATTTTACAGAAAAAAACACTTTTAAATACTAATACAAAAATACCAAACTGTATATACAGTTTGTTGGCGTAAGAGGCGCTCTAATGAGTTATACATTACATAGTGATGTACCTAATAGATATAATCCAGCATAAGTAATTTCATTACCCATACTAGACTACTATAACTCACGGTGCGCAGCACTGACTTTTTGAAGTTAAAGATGTACTAAAGTGGTAATTTTCGCATACCTCGTGCCTCGGTGAACACGTTAAGCCATTAGTCACAGTAATTATGTTGAGTCAGTATCAGTGCCCTTAAACATATTTATAATTCGTGGAATTTCCCTATCCCCTTGGGTTGCGGAGGTGAGACGCAAGTCACTTTATAAAAAAGCTATGTAATCATTCTCGTAAATGTGGTAAGACCAAAAAGTCAAGTTTGGGTTCCAAAGTGAAAGTCTTGGATGCAAATCGAAATATGGCGAGCAATATCCCTGTTGTTTGTATAAACAATTATTTGACTCATGAAATGATAACAAGAACTCATCATACTATATAAGGCATTTATTCTTCCTTTAAAGTAAAGAAAAAAACGAATGTGCTATTTCAATAAAGTTTTGTACGTTGCAAATGCCTTTGCATATAATTCATACAAAGGCAAATATAATATTTCCTTCTGCTTTTTTATATGTATGTGAAAAAAAGTGTATTATTTAGTGTTTTTGAAACGTCTTCTCTTCAAAATATAATGCAAATTAAAAGCAATGAAAATTGTCCTTCTCTCTTAACTAAGAAATGATTTGTATCAAAATCTCTCACCAAAGAAGATTGTAATGTCTTACTTTTATAATGTCAATTATATTAACAATATATGTTTAATCAAAAGGATTCTAGAACCGACATTGTTCTTGCACAAGACAAAGAAACAGTATTATTTAAGGAAAACTTTGCACACGTTTCGCCTGTCCTAAGCTAAAAAACCGATTGTATATCGAGCGTAGTTCCGAGCTGCGTGCGCGGACCGAAACGAATAGAATACGGAACATCCAAGTAGTTGTTTAAGAATCCACCCAAATACTTTAGTAAAAACGAAAGCATCATTGCACGAATTGTATTGAGAGAGTCGAGAAGACAAGAATATAAATTCTTGACTGTCGTAATGGGTAGGAAACAGAGAGAGATATAATAATAATATAATAATATTTTACCTCATACACGCATCACCATCTAGTTAGGCAGCGATAGCCTAGTGAATCTCCACGGTATCTACCAACAGACTAACATGCAGAGGGTATGAGGTTTGAATCCACGGCGCGCACCAATCACTTTTCGGAGTTATTTGCATATTGAATCAATATATATTATATCATCACTTGCCCCGTGCCTCGGAGAGCACGTTAAGCCGTCGGTCACGGTTGTCACGAAGATCTTTGACAGTCGTTATAGGGCGTCAGTACCATCTAAATAAACTGACACTTGTCTAAACCATGGAATATGGCTATCCCTTCGGGTTACGGAGGTTAGACAGGCAGTCACTCTGTGGAAAAGCTAATATTCAGCCAAATCCGGTTAGACTAGTAAGCGGACCCCAGGTTGAAACTGGGATAACGCTAAGAGAATGATGATAGGTACACACATCACCATCTAGTCCCAAGCCAAGCAGAGCTTGTGTTATGGATACTAGATAATGGATAAACATACATATATACATGGGTGCGCAGGGTTCCCACCAAGAACTTAGGGCCCCAAGCCAACCTCACCTGCAAGTGGTGCACCTGCCGTTCAACGGACGAGGCTCTGGCAAACAAAATATCCCGATATGCGGCAATAGGCTAGCCACCTATCACGTGGGATCAAAACACTGGCGAAAAATGGGCGTTTAATATGCCTCTGCCTACCCCTTCGAGGAAGCAGGCGTGAGTCTATGTATGTGTGTACATCTATACTTTTATTTTTGTAAATATATACATACTTGTCGACGCCAGCGGCTTCGCACGCACATATTTTCGAATTTCCCGTTTTGCCCGATCCCGTGGGAATTTCGGGAAATCCCGTCTTAGTGCACCCCTACGGTCCCCAAGAAACATACGTGCTAAATTTCAGCTTCTTGTGCCAAACAGTTTCGGCTGTAGCTTGTCTGTCAGTCAGTCAGTAACGCAAGGATTTTATATATACAGATTACTATATAACTATGTTCGGAAAAATTGGCGCGTTTATTACTTTTTCATTGTATTATTAACATTATTATGTACTTCTCTGCTTTAATTAAGTTTTAGTTTTTTCTTAAATGTAATTGTGTTAGCTGGTGGGTGGTGCAGAGAAAAACGTCGCACCAATTTAGTGAGAAAATATTTTAGTAATTTATATTATTCCTTAATCTATATTATACTTGTATTTATTTAATATTTATATACCAATCTGCCAATGAATCAATTACTACGTCAGATGATAGTTTTTCCTCTTTGACTGATACCGTAGAGGATTTTGTGCGTCAATCTTTTAAATCGCAACCACACAACTTGTTCAACGTTTGTCATATCAACGCCCAAAGTATACCAAGTCACTACAATGACCTTGTAGAAGCTTTCTCCGATGCACGTGTTCATGCCATCCCGATCTCAGAAACTTGGCTTAAACCTCATCTTCTTTCCACTAGCTTCTCCCTCCTAGGTTTCATACTCATCAGAAATAATCTGTTGGACCGAAGAGGGGGTGGTGTCGCTATCTATCTTCGCAGCGAAATACCCTATAAAATTCTTGCTTCCTCTTCAATGCTGTCTTACTCAGCAGAATTCCTCTTCCTGGAGGTTTGTGTCAAGGGAGCCAAGACCGTTCTGTGTGTGGTTTACTGTCCTCCTGCTGTTCTCCAGTCTCGAACCGATTCTGGAATCTTTAGGGTCCGAGTACGCGCATCACATAGTCATAGGCGATTTCAATACCAACCTCCTATCTTACCATTCATCTAGGTCCGTGAAGCTCCTCCAAGTCATCAAGTCATCTAGTCTTCACCTACTGCCATTGCGTGCCACACATCAGAACACTGATGGCGATGACACGTGGCTTGTCCTAATTATAACCTCTTCCCCATCCTTTGAATCCTTTCATGGCCAATATCCTGCTCCAGGTTTTTCTCACCATGACCTTATGTTCCTATCGTACACCCTTAAAACTCCTTAGCCCATCCCCAAGGTTCTGCATAGGCGTTGATTTGGACGCATGGTCGTCGGGACCAAGGTTCTGCATAGGCGTTGATTTGGACGCATGGTCGTCGGGAATCTGGCCACGGATGCTGCCAGCTTAAATTGGGATCATCGGATGACTGCTGCTACTGTCGACGACAAGGTTAACATTTTTAATGACGCTGTCACGGCTCTTTATGATTTACATGCACCCGTTAGACGAGTTCAATTGAAACGGCCTCCAGCTTCCTGGATGACGAGGGGAATTCGGATGGCTATGAGACGTAGAGATCGTGCTTTCCGCAAGTAAAAAAAAAACCGATTTGGTGAATATTGTATCGCGTATAAGGCTGCAAGAAACCGGTGTAATCAATGGATACGCAACGCCAAACGCCGATTCATCCTTAGTAATATAACTTCCTCGTCCCCTGCCAATACCTGGAAGTTCTAAGGGACTTTAGGTATTGGTAAGCAGCTTAGCTTTGAACCACTGACCACACTTTGTTTGGATGATCTTAATCGCCATTTCACCTCTTCTGTTTATTTGGATCAACATACCAAGCATTGCACTGTCGATTACGTGGGTAACCTCACTCATCTCAATATCGAATCTTTTGAATTTTCTCCAGTTGCATCTGCGGAGATCAAAAAAATCATCCTGTCCATAAAATTGAACGCTATTGGCTGTGAAAATATCAGCCGTAAGATGATTGTCTTAATACTGGACCATCTGCTACCAGCATTAACTCACATCATTAATTTCGCCCTTACTACGAGTTATTTTCCTTTCTTATGGCGTCGTTACGTCCTTCCTCTACCCAAGGTAAGTAATCCTTCTCTCCCCAACCATTTTCGACCCATTTCCCTGACCTCTCTAAGGTCCTCGAAGCTTGTGTCCACAAACAGCTGTCCAGGTTGTCCAAATTAATAACCTACTAAGCCCATACCAATCTGGTTTTCGATCTGGACATAGTACTGTTTCTGCCCTCCTCAAAGTGACTGGCGATTTTCGAGCGGGAATGGAGAAATCCAAGGTCACCGTGCTGGTCTTGGTGGACTTCACAAACGCATTTAATACCGTCAGAGACCTTCTGAGAAATCCTTCTATCTATCCTATCGTATCTTAAGATCTCCCCGGTTGCACTGGAATGGTTTTCCTCATATCTTCAGTGACGATAGCAGTCGGATCGCCATGATGAGTCTTCATCCAAATGGTGTAGCTTTTACTATGGAGTTCTTCAAGGCGGAATTCTCTCTCCATCATCATTCTCTATTTTCATCAATCTTCTATGTGCGTATCACTTGTATACCGATGACTTGCAGCTTTATGTGCAAGCAGGAGTAGATAACGTAGCTGATGCTATCAATCTAATAAACGTCGATCTTGTCGCACTGAAAAATTGGTCAGATAATTTCGGCGTCAAAGTAAATCCGAGTAAATGCCAGCCCATTATTGTGGGGAATCGACGTATGATCCAAAGATTTGACACGAGAGCTATGCCCTCAATTATGTACGACCAGTTGGTCATAGAATTTAGCCCAGTTGTCAAGAATCTAGGTTTACACGTTGATAGCAATCTCAGCTGGCAAGTTCACGTGACCAGCGTTTGCCAGAAAGTCTCAGGATTCCTGCGCGCCTTATATCGCCTGAAGAATTTCCTGCCATGCCCTACTAAGGCAATGCTGGTACAGACCTTGATTTTGCCTATTATAGACTATGGTGATGTGTGCTAGTTAGTTAGTTAGTTAGTTAGTAATTCTTTATTGTACACCACAAAAATGCAAATACAAGGAAAAAACAAATTTTAACAATAGATGCACAATTGGCGGCCTTATCGCAAACAGCAATTTCTTCCAGGCAACCAGTCTATGATGGACATAACCGTAGAAGAAGACAAGATAATTTGATGGTGTGAGTGACAGATGAAACATAACATTTATTGACCTGAATGCAGATCTTCTCAACAAACTAGACCAACTTCTCAATAACTGCATTCGATTCATATACAATCTTCGCAAGTATGACCATGTGTCTACTTACCGTACCGAACTCAAGTGGCTACCCATTCGTCAACGCCGTAGCTTGCGTGCTCTCTCTACTCTGTTCTCTTTCCTTGACTCTCCTACGCCTCTCACTTATTTATCTTCCTATCTAAAGTACTTGTGCTCAAACCATTACAAAGATCTTCGCTCCGCTAATAATCGACTTCTTCTATGTCCTACCCATTCAACCAGCTTCGTGAACACCTTCTTTTTTGTTCAGTCTGTTCACCTCTGGAATTTGCTTCCTCCTGAGATCAGGAGGAGTAAAAATCGGATTTCATTTAAGGCGTGAAAGTTCGTGAGCTATTTTTGGGTCAATTGGCAATATCTTCAACACTTTGAGACATTTTATTTATGTATTTTTATATTTATTTATATATTTCTCTAATATATATTATACATAGAAACACCCAGACCAAGACAAACATCCATGTTCATGCACACAAATGTTCGACTGGAGCGAGAAACGAATCCGACGACCTTCGGCGTAGCAGTCGCTTACAATCCCGCTGCGCCAACCGGTCGTCAAGAGTAGATACAAGTCTTGTAACGCAAAACATGATTACGAATTTGACCTTTGACATAATTATTACAAAGAACCCGAACATTGTTTAGCTATTGGTGTAACTATCTACGCAGAATGTGATACTTTGAGATAATTTTTAAATTTAAGACTAACAGCCGGTTGCAGAAACGATATTTAAAATTTTAAAACGAGATTAAACCCTAATCTGTTATTAAGTCGTTGCACGAAGCCAAATTCTTGTAAAATTTAATCCTTTATTAAATTTAATTTAAGAAGAGTGAAAGCCTACATTAAAGCGCGTTTTACGTTGCACAAACAGCCATTAGCGTGAATTGACACATGAGAATTTTAAATATGACAGATGTGAATTTTAAAATCTAATGTGAGCTCAGTGAGGTATTAAAGCTCTATTGTTGTTGAATTTATCTCTGTTCCATAATATCTTATTGTACATTGAAGTGTTTGTTGCCAAATATAGCTCTAATTAATAATATATTTCAATGCATTGTAGTGTTTTACGGTATTGAAGTGGTTTACAATGAATACCTAAGTTATGTCTTAACTAGTCTTTCATCTTTGTCTGATCCCGAAGAAGATTTTCCTCGCGGTCAAATTCCGGCAAAGCGAATATATTTTCAAGGCATGACGGCGGAGAATTACGTATTACATACAGGGTACCCTTAGAAGCAGATGACCAAATACGAAACATTGTAGATAAGGAGGTTTTAGGTGGTTTTAGAAGGCTTTAGGTGGTAGAGCTTTGCTGATTTCAGCATGAATAGGCCGGCTCGACCGGGGAAGTACTACCCTCTCACAGAAAATGGACGTAAAGTAACAGTACCTAAATTGTTGCGTTTCGTTCAGTGAGTGAGAGTGCCGGAGGCCCTAGCCCCTATTCCTTCTCCCCTATCCCACTCCATATCCTATACCTTTTCCCAACCCTAAGGGGTGGCAACGGACTTGTGACTCCTGTGGTGTTGGTTATGTCCATGGGCGGTGGTAATTGCTTACCATCAGGTAATCCGTCTGCTCGTTTGCCACATCGTTTGCCGCCTATTACTATAAAAAAAGGAACCCATGTCTCAAAGAAATAAATAATTATGTTGATGGTCAGACACAATTTTTAATTTGTTTGAGGGTTTTTGCCACAGGAGCTTATCAACTGAACAGGTCTTGGGTGATTATCAAATAAACACACATCCAGTGTGTAGATTAGTGCAAAGAGTTCTCAAGCCCTAGCAAAATTAAGCTCAAAATGTATTAAATTGCCAAACAGGAAAGTTCTACGTCTACATTTAAGATCTACGGCGAGTTTCAGCTGGAAATTGATGGATTTCCACGTGTCGTAGGCGCTTTGGATTGTACTCATGTTAACATTATTACCTATTAGCAGAGGAGGTCATCACCCAAGTTATAGATACCAGTGCAAGAAGAGATACTTCTCCATAAGTGTAAAAATAATTGTCTTTATTCTATCTAATTGAATTATCATAACAAAAAACATAACAAACAAAATATATAAAAATATTTCTTTATCGTATGCAATTTAACCAATATGTCTTGAATAGTATAACAGCTTATTTCCTTCTCTCTTCTCTCATTTTGTGACTTCCACATAAATGAAATAACTGGGCATTTTCATATTTGATTTTATGTTAATACAAAATACAATAGTAGCGTATGTATTCAGGTTATAGAAAATCATCATTCGTGAATGGTATTAACTGCATTATATGGTCAATCATTATAATAAGCGCCAGGCTCCCTCTTTGTATGAATTTTCTCGGCTTTTCAGCTCAAAACGTAACAATTTTAATTAAAATCGTAAAAATTATTCAATACAACAATAACATAAACATGTCAATTTTTGACAAAAGTTTTGATAGTCTTGACCAAAGAGTATACAAATACTACGTAAGAAGAGGCGGATGTGCCATAGATCATGCGAGACTTTCAGCTTTGTATGAAACGTGCAGGGAGAACTCGTACCAACATAAAGATACTAATTGACATCGTTTTTATGTTGTCAGTATTGTCATATCTGTCAATATAGGGATGTACCCTCTAGTGATTAACGAAATATCGATATCGATAATATTCGGTAAGGGAAATAATTATAATTATGTTTCGACTGGAACTATACTTTTCCAACACAAATAAAAGATGTATTTAATATTTATGTGTTTATTCAAACAAATTAGCCTTTTCTATAAATCTATTCTAGATTAGCGAAGAAAAATACGCAGAACTAAAAGATATATGTATGTACATGTAATGGAAAGGTTTTCAACATTTCTTCTGTAATAGGATTTAAAGAAATGTCTACAGATACAAGGCACAGCTGTTTTTCTGACTTGAGTTCCTTTTTTTTAAGTCTTTCGGCTTAAAATGCTTGCCACACACATAGTTCAACTGATGTCATTTTTCAATGGGCACATAAATCAAGTCTTGGTTTCCAGTTGCAGCTACCGATTTTTACATCTAAAAAGAAAAGAGAATAGAATTTTTAGTCCTTGTACCAATTTCTAATAACGGATTATCGATAACTGACAGGCAGCACTATTGTTTACCTACAAAGTACTAGGATATGAAACTTTAGAATATTTCCTTATTTTCTATGTTTCATTGAAATATATCACATTATATAACATTATAAATATTCATTGATCTTTATCTAGGGACATTTTGCCATAAATACCTACCCTTTTTTCATTGCTTGACCGGCATGTTGTTGTATGCCATATTTCGCACGTTATTTTGCTTGTTTTCATTGCGCTCCTTTCAATGCTAATCAAATAAATATAGTAACACTAACACTAGAAGTGTAAAATCACATTTACTTGGTATACACAAAGCACTTTTACAGTATGTTTTTTACGTTTTATAAACAAACTACATAAAGCGGCAAAGTTCAATCTGGATGTATTGTGACAGTTGTAACATTTGACACAATTGACAGCCAAGGCGGTGATGTACGTATAACCCGTCTAATTTTGAAAGAATACTGTTCCAAGGGTACATAGTGAAGGATGCTATATTCACTTTTAATACATATAATAGTAGCCATTCAAAAGATAGCACGTTTCATACATTCGGTTTTTTCTTAGGAACTTGCGCCAGGCTGGTCTTGACCACAGAATTACTAAATATGTATATTTAGAATTACACCTCTTTGATTTAAGTGACCATTACGTTTTGTTTAATGAAATTTTTACTCATAGTACATTTCATAGATTATTGTGCATATAACTAAACGGAAATGTTCACTCTTTTCGTTCACTTGTAGGCATTAGTTCTTCATTAGCTAAATGATGTTTAATCAAGCGTAAAATGTGTTTGTGCAACGCCATTAAATTATGACACACATTAGCGATAATCTCCCTTTAAGTAATAAAGAATTAATTTGAAGCTTTCTGCAACCGGCTGTTAGACAAACATCACCTCAGTCCGCCGTGGTCATGGTATTTCGCGATAGAATCTGTAACCCGTAGTTTGTTCATATAAACCAACAATTTACACACATCTTCTCTGAATATTCACAAATGAATACAGCAACTGAATTAAAGCCAAACCAATGAATCAGAAATATAGCTTATCTCCCATAAAATATGACTAGGTATGCACAAAAACGAAAGCGATTATTTTCCAGTTATCGCCCGATAAGACCGGCCATCACTTTTTACTATTATTAGCGGGACAAACATTAGGAAAGGAATTCTATCAAAGCGGGGATATAAATGAATTAGTACAGTAATAACATCAATTTTACTGTGTCTCGAATTACATTGTTATCTCCGGTGTATTATTCGATATCTGTGAATTTTTGTTATTGTATATAAATATTTTGTATTTTATGGAAACTTTTGACCTCAGGCTCCTCTGATAGGGGCCAACTGTAGTCTATCGAGTTCTGTAATGTCACGTAGACATCGCTCGAAAAGAGAGAAGCTAAGCTATTCTGTTTCCTTGACCATCTGACTGACCTTCATCCTGTGACCTTCTCATTGCCCCTCTTCCACACCTTCACTTCGAAGTATTGGCTTTTCGCAGTACACTGCTGGATAGGATTCTCCTAAACTGCATCACAATAACATTGTAAGCCAATATGTGAATTCGGCTTACCAATCTGACCAGATGGTAGATTATGAGTATATAGGTATATTGATTCAGTTACTTTTGCTCCACTTTTTATTTATAGGCTATCAGACATGAATACTATATTATATAACTAATATTTTACTTCACTCGAATTCAAAGGCAACCCGGTATTATACAGCTTACGCTTACAAATTTACTTTTTTTATAAAAGAAAGCAACTATCCCAAACATTGTCTCATTCATATTAATCGCAGAAATCAAAGAATCGCAGCTAATCACTAGTCAAGATTTATTAATATACGTATAAATATCGTTATATCATGAGGGTCACAAATGGTTCGGCTTACCGAATCATAAATTATTCAACCGTTGCCTTCATAACTGAGTATAAACTTAACTCAGGCTGACCAGACGCTACGGATCAAAGTTATGGGTGAAAAGGATAGGATTTATAATTTTATGTGAGTATTTTAGCAACAGGTTATAACTATAAATACTGTTCCAGAGACATCACAGCAATACAAATTGAAATAATACAGCAGCCAAGGAGTATAGCGGTCGTTTTCGCATCGGTCTACATGCCCGAGGCCGAAGACCCGCCTCCGTTCGACCTCACGCGTCTGGTTAACCAGTGCGAGATAACCAATACGGAGGTCGTAATAGGAACGGACTCCAATGCCCACCACCAAATGTGGGGCATGGACTGCAACAATAACAGAGGTAAGTCATTGGTTGAATACTTATTCACCACTAATCTTACCCTATTAAACACAGGTACGGAGCCCACCTTCGTCACTAAACGTAGTCAGACAATTATCGACTTAACTCTCGCAACAGAAGAAGCGACTGAACGCATCAAGGGATGGCACGTCTCGAAAGAGGCATCATGCTCAGAGCACAGATGGATCAGCTTCTCCATGAAAGTCGATATACGGCCCACACAGCCCCGCAGGAAACCACACAACACTGACAAAGCAAAGTATGTCTTACTACTTAATGAGAAACTTACCCTTACGGCCACGCCGCCGGTACTGGGTGACACTGAACAGATCGACGATCAGGTATGTATACTGACGCAGTCGATGCTAGACAGCTATTATGCAGCTTGCCCGGAAACCACTCCGCCTTCAACCCTGGGGAAACAACCCTGGTGGGGCGCTGAACTAGAACGTAAGCGCAAGAAGGTAAGAAAGTCTCTAAATAGGGCAATGAACACAAGCGCGGACGCAGATTGGGACGCTTATAAAGCGGCCAAATCAGACTACAGAAAATGCCTCAGATTCAGACGCACCATGGGATGGAGAAAATTCTGTGGGAGCATTGAACCCTGCCAACAAGCAAACCGGGTAAGGAAACTACTGGCCCAGCAACCGACGGTTGCACCAGGTACTCTCCGTAAACCGGATAACACATACACTACATCGGAGGAGGAGACAAGACGCGTCCTACTCGAAACACACTTCCCAGGCTGCGTCCTCACCCCGGTAGTAACGTGGCACGATACACCAACAGTGGCGACGGAACACGAATGGAGAACGCAAACAACGAGGTCACAGAAGAAAAACTCCGATGGGCCATCGATAGCTTCCACCCCTTCAAAGCAGCCGGACTGGATGGCATCTTCCCAGGGTTATTACAATGGGGAGGGGAACCTGTCCTTAAAAGACTCCTGGCAATAATGAGGTCTAGCCTGGCCCTCAGATATGTACCGAAGAGGTGGAGGGAAGTCAAACTAATCTTCATACCAAAACCAGGCAAAACAGACTATACCCATGCAAAGTCCTTTAGACCAATAAGCCTTACCTCCTTCATGCTTAAAGCCTTGGAAAGGCTTTGCGAGAGGGAACTAAGAAGTGGGGCTCTTAAGCACCTACCCTTACATGCCAACCAACATGCATACAGCTCAGGGAAATCGACGGAATCGGTCTTACATCAGGTCGTGGCCCAGATAGAAGCTGCTATACAACAAAAAAGCATCTGCCTGGGTACCTTCATCGACATAGAAGGAGCCTTCGACAAGACAAACTTTTCCAGCATAAGCAACGCCCTAGCCAGGCATGGTGTGGATCAGATGCTCATACAGTGGATCCAAAACATGCTCAGCAAAAGGGTAGTGCGCCTGCAAGGCGACAATCAGACAGCCTTGATAACTAAAGGGTGCCCGCAGGGAGGTGTACTCTCCCCGCTATTGTGGAACTTAGTCATCAATGAACTTATAGACAAACTCAACGCGAGATACTTCTATACAATAGGTTATGCAGATGATCTAACCATACTCACCTCAGGTAAGGTAACCAGTACAGTGTACGACCTAACCCAACAAGCCCTACGCATAGTGGAGTGGTGGTGTAATGAGTACGAATTATCTGTAAACCTGACCAAGACCGAACTAGTTATGTTCACACACAAACGCGCGCTGGGTACTTACCGATTGCCCAGGTTATTCGATACAGAGCTTAAGCTGTCTACCGAGGTCAAGTACCTAGGTGTCACTCTCGACAGCAAATTGACATGGAACAGCCACATGGAAAATAAGCTCAATAAAGCCAGCATCATTTTCTGGCAGTGCAAGAAGATGATAGGAAAACGCTGGGGCCTATCCCCCAAAATTGTCTTATGGCTCTATAAGAAAATAATACGTCCGATGGTAAGCTACGGCGCAGTAGTGTGGTGGCCTAGGACCAACCTAATAACGGCCGCCAACAAGCTTCAGAAGCTTCAAAGACTTGCATGCCTAGCGGCCACGGGCTGTATGAAAACAACGCCAACAGCGGCACTTGAAGTGTTGCTGGATCTGCCTCCATTGCACCTGTTCATATAACAGGAAGCAACTATGTCGGCAGTCCGGCTGAGAGCCCTGAAGCTCTGAAAACACACGAATACACCGCACACTAACAACTTAAATACACACTTTAAAGAAGTTCCTATCACACAAGCAATAAGCGACCGCATACCGAAACAATTTGTTTTCAACAAGAAATACAAAATCCAACTGTACGAGGATCTGCACGGAGGAGCAGTTAACCACAACGAGCTCACAATCTTCACAGATGGGTCCAAAACGGATACAGGTACGGGTTCAGGAGTATTCTCCGAGGACCTAAACATCAACATCGCAGCACTGCTGGGAGCCTACAACACGGTCTACCAGGCCGAATGTTTTGGCATAATCCTAGCTGCCACAGCAATCATGGCACGTGAGGTAAGGGAACGATCCATTAGGATCCTCTCAGATAGTAAGGCTGTCCTCTCAGCCCTCAAAAGCCATACTATCACCTCGGCACTCACGCTTGAATGCCACCAGAAACTAACAGAGGTAGGTAAACTAAACAAATTAACACTGCAATGGATCAAGGGCCACAGTGGCTCAAGAGGGAATGACGCAGCCAACGTACTCGCCAGAAGAGGGGCCACTTTAGAGGTGGTGGGACCCGAGCCCATTATTCCCCTCCTTTCTGGTTTTTATCGCAACCTGGTAAGAAATAGGACCAGGACCAAACACAACCAGTCCTGGATTGGTATTGAAACATGTAGGCAGGCCAAGGAGGCTCTTCCCGCAGTAGACGGTAAGATAGCCAAACAAATCCTCCGGCTGTCCAAACAACAACTACGGACAGTCACGGCCGCCTACACAGGACACGGATTCTTTAATAAACACCTATTTACTATAGGTATCACCGACAGCCCGCTGTGCAGGGCCTGTATCGCAGCAGACGAGACGGCAGCTCACCTGCTCCTCGACTGCCCTGAGGTCGCACAGTACAGGCAGCAGTACCTGACCAGATACAGCACCCTGAGGGAGGCCGTGGGCCACATCAAGAGTCTGCTGGCCTTCCTCGAAGAGCTGGGTTGGCTCGAATGAAGACACCATTCCCACCCGCACGCAAAATACACGCCAAGACGTGGAGTTGCGGAAACAGCCCGTGCCATCAGTGAAGTGATTGTGGTCACTTACAATATATGTACGTGTTTAAGTGTTGAGATAGAAGGTGAAGCGTGTGAGGAAAAGAAAGCAAAGGCAGAAGACGAATGCGTAATGAATTTATTTACTTATGACACGAGTATTTATAGGTAAACATAATTAATAATAATTAACGATCACGCCTGGCACTTTTATAATAAAGTTTCGCGCTTGACACTTTTGATCGAGGGGCGTACACAATTAAACAAAAGATCTGCGGCGGCCATGTAGCGCAGGCGCCGGTCGACAATAGCAGGTAGCTAGCAGGTAGCTGACCCTTTTCTTGGGGGCGCGGCCTAATCGTCGCCGGTGGTCTAGTCATAATTGTGGCGTGATTTTACAAGGCCCAATATAATGACTTTTGCGATGATCTGTATGGTAGCGGATTCGGGTCGCTACAACTGCCCCCTCTTGAGCCCGTCGTTACGGGCGATAGTAATCCGGGAATCTCACTTTACGGCCACTCCTTGTCCTTCTAATTTAGTCTTGGTCTTCGGCCGTCTTTTGCGGAGTTGTCTGCGGTGTTTCTCTGGCGATGTAGGCTGGCTTTAGGCGATCTAGTGAGATGCGTTGCGTTTTACCCCGGATGTCCACGTCAAAGGTCTTCTGATCGCGGTGTAAAACCTTGTAGGGACCTGAGTACGGTGCTTCAAGTGGTCTTCTTGCCGGACCCTGACGAACGAAGACATGTGTTGCTGTTGGCAGGTCCTTAGACACGTAAAATGTTCTACTGGAACTGCTGTGCCATGACGTAGGTAGCGGCGTGAGTTTACTGACGTGAGCACGTAGTCTAGCAGTCAGAGTTGTGATGTCTGTGTCAGCTTCAGAGGCAGGAGAGTAGGTGCCGCTAGTTCCAGTGAGTCGGAACTGTGTGCCGCTAGTAGGCCCAGTGAGTCGGGTCTAAGTGCGGTGTGCGGTGAGCTATCCCAGTGAGTCGGGATAGTGGCTTCGCAATGGTCCCACGGTGAGTCGGGGAGAGGTTGCGAAGGTGCTGCGCAGTGAGTGTCCCACAGTGAGTCGGGGAGATGCTGCGAGGTTGCTGCGTAGTGAGTGTCCCACGGTGAGTCGGGGAGTTGCTGCGTGGCGGCTGGATTCTGCGTTGCCGGTGAGAGATATTCTCTTCTTACGTGAACCGTTTTATTTTGCGTTCCTTTGAAGCTGACAGACGCCGTATTATTTCTGTCTTTAGAGGACAGACAGGTCGCGCACCTCTGTTGCATGTTGTGCGTCCAACTGCGACAACACATAGTAGTACTTCGTGATGTCGGCGCTCATGTTTGCTAGAACAAACTGGCCTTCCGTTTGGGCGAACCACAGCTCCGGGTCATTTGGGTTGAAGGGAGGTACCCTAACTCCAACGCGGAAGGTTTCTCCTAATACGAGGTCTTTTCCTTGATCTTCCATCTTGTATCACGTCGGGGTCACCAGTGAAGTGATTGTGGTCACTTACAATATATGTACGTGTTTAAGTGTTGAGATAGAAGGTGAAGCGTGTGAGGAAAAGAAAGCAAAGGCAGAAGACGAATGCGTAATGAATTTATTTACTTATGACACGAGTATTTATAGGTAAACATAATTAATAATAATTAACGATCACGCCTGGCACTTTTATAATAAAGTTTCGCGCTTGACACTTTTGATCGAGGGGCGTACACAATTAAACAAAAGATCTGCGGCGGCCATGTAGCGCAGGCGCCGGTCGACAATAGCAGGTAGCTAGCAGGTAGCTGACCCTTTTCTTGGGGGCGCGGCCTAATCGTCGCCGGTGGTCTAGTCATAATTGTGGCGTGATTTTACAAGGCCCAATATAATGACTTTTGCGATGATCTGTATGGTAGCGGATTCGGGTCGCTACATAACTATAAATACATTTTATTTATTTATTTATGAGGTATACCAACAATTGTTACAATAATACATATATAAATATGAAAAAAGTGACAATAGCTAATTGTACAATTAGATAGATAGATAGATAGAAGATAGAATATTCTTTATTGTACACCATAAAACATTTTATGACATTCATAATACAAAATTTACAAATTGTACAAAAGGCGGCCTTATCGCTGTGAGCAATCTCTTCCAGGCAACCTCTTTGGGTGACAGGAACGATGTAGGTTAGCATTAAAGTTCTGTGTGGTGCAATTTAAAACATCCAGAATAAACAATATAATAAACTTATAAATAAGGGATATACCTACACATACATATAAATTCATACATACCTACTACTATATTCAATATACCTACATATATACAAAATTCAATATACTTACACATATACTATATATAAAATACATACTAGGTATAACCACATTCTATGTTATCAAATGGATGAAAGGTAGTGCGTTTTTAACATAGCTTTAAATATTTTAAGGGATTTTGCGCTTCGAATTTCTAAAGGAAGTCCATTCCACAGGCGTACAGCTTGGACAGTAAAAGACTTATCAAAAAAGCTTGTGGAATGCATTGGCATTTCAAGCGTCAAATCCTCGGACGACCTCAAGGACCTTATATGTGTGTCATTAAGGAACTTAAAACGTTCTTTGAGATATAAGGGGGTACTAGGATTAAACAAGATATTATACAATAAAGTGAGAATGTGAGTATTTCTGCGAAGTCGAATCGGTAGCCACTTGAGCTTATTGCGGAATTCTGAGACATGATCATATTTGCGTAGCCCAAATATAAATCTTATACAGAAATTTTGGAGACGCTCAAGTTTATTTAGTTGCTCCTCGGTGGGTTCAAGATAGCTGACATCAGCGTAGTCAAGGATTGGTAGAAGCAAAGACTGTACAAGCGCAATCTTAGTGGCAGTTGGTAAGAAATTGCGTAACTTTCGTAAAGATCCAGCTGATGCAAAAAGTTTTCGGCTCGTTTCTTGTAACTGTGGTCGCCAAGACATGGTTTCATCAATGTAAATACCAAGATTTTTTACATGTTTACTAAACGGAAGGTCTTTTCCATTGAAATTAATGCTTGGCAAATCAGACCAGTTAATTTTGGAAACCATTCTTGGGCTGCCAATAATAATCAGCTGCGTTTTGTCCGGATTTACTGTGAGTCCAAATTTCTGCGTCCAATCACAGATTCGCGCCAAGTCCGTGCCAATCGTTGTACAAGCGTCCGCTAGTCTATTCAAGGGGGCTTGCGTATAAATTTGCAAATCATCTGCGTAAAGGTGGTAGGATGAAAGTAATTTGTTTGAAATAGAATTAATAAATATAGCGAAGAGTAAAGGGGATAGCACGCCACCCTGTGAAACACCTGCAATCGTATTGGACGTTGCCGGCGTCCAAACAGGTAACTCTGAAACCAGTCAATTGCCGATGGAGATATGTTAAGAGAGCGTAGAATACCAAGTATGATGTGCAAATCTACGGTGTTAAACGCATTGCTGAAATCAAGTAAGGATAGAACCGTTAGATTGCCACAGTCCATACCTAGCCTGATATTATCGGTAACGTGAACTAATGCAGTAGCGGTACTGTGCCCTGGACGGAAGCCTGACTGGTATGGATTTAAAAGGGAATTTTTACAAAGGAAGGAACTAAGTTGTGAATGGATAAGACGTTCTAGGACTTTCGATAGGAACGGTAATATATAGGACGATAATCTGTTAAAGTAGAAGGCTTAGGTTTTTTAGGTAGGGGAATAATAAGTGCTTCTTTCCACGCTGAGGGAAAGACACCATGGGAAATAGACGTATTAAGTATATTGCATAGGACGGGAAGGATTTCATCAAGGATGGGAAGGATCATTTTACGGCTGACACAGTCATTACCAACTGCATTAGAAGTAATTGCCAGTATACTCTTTTTAACATCACAAGCGGCAAATTGCGAGAAGATGAAAGGAGAATAATCAGGCGTTGGTAAAGTTGAAATATGCTGCAGGGTATTACTTTTAATATTTCCATCAAACTTGGAGGACGAGGAGAAATGTTTATTAAGTGAATCAATGTTGACATTATTAGGAATGGCTTGTTGCTGAGTCTTACCAACCCCTAAAGTTTTAAGAAATTTCCAAACTTTTGCTGGATCACCGTTTTCAACGGATTTATGAATATGTTGGCGTTGTGCTTTCCTACACACCTTATTGCAGTGATTTCTAATAGTTACATATTTATCAACATTTGAAGGTGTTGGCTTTTGCTTCATTAATGACTTTGCGGCACATTTCTTAGCCATAATCCGTTTAATATCATCCGTTAGCCACGGTGCTGGTAAATGCTTAATTTTAATAGCACGCACAGGCGCGTGCACGTTATATAATTGCAGCAATTGATTTGTAAATATGTGGACTTTAGTGTCGACGCAATCTGTGGAAAACAGCGATTCCCAATTGATGTTACTGGCATCCTCACGCAATTTATCTTGATCCATGCCACCAAAATTGCGTTGCAGAATTATCTTTGGCTTCGACTTGGGTGGGCGTATATTGTAAGAAAGATAGATAAGGTCATGGTAAGAAAATGCGTCTGCTGAGCATTGGCCATGCCTATGAACATAATTAAAAGAAGATACCAGAATGAGGTCAAGTAGAGAAGGAGAAGTGTTAGGAAAATGATGCGTTGCATCAAGATTTAAAATTGTCATATTGCAGGATTCTGTAACTCGTCGAAAAGATGTAGTTCGAGAGTCCTGCTTGAGAAGGCAGGTATTAAAATCACCCATTATAATGGTGTGTTCATAAGAAGGAGTGAAGTTTTCCAGGATTTGCTCAAAGGAAGAAAAGAAATTTATACGACTGGAAGGAGAATAATATACGCCCAATAATACTTTGGTGTGATGAAGTTCCACTTCTAAGAAGAGATGCTCGCCCGCATTTGACGGTGGCGGCTGCGAAGACATAGAGACTATCTGATAAGGAAAATGAGCACGTAAGTATATGGCAACACCGCCACCACCGCCAAGCGCACGATCATTCCTAATTAGTTGGAAACCTGGAAGTAAATAAGAAGTTGATGGGAGGCATGGTTTCAACCATGACTCTGACACAAGAATGGCATGTATATTCTTGCAATCTAAATTGGCCAGCATATCTGGGAAATGAGCAGGAATACTCTGTGCATTTATATGGACTACATTAAAGTGCTTGGGTACGTCCGAAAACTGAGTCTGAAGAATGTCTTCCAGAGATGGTACACTAACAAAGCTATCATCAAAGCTTGTGGCAGAATGAAAGCTTTCATCATCGCTATTGGACAAAATATGTGACATTCAATAATAATAGATATAAAAATATATAAATAGACAAAAATATATAAATATATATACTTATAACAAATATGTATATATGAATAGAAATAATAATTTTAAATTAAAACTTAGTTCAATAGTTCGTCTACCTGCCAGTTACGCATTAACAAATAAATAAAGTCACGTAGAACAAAATTTGTAACTAACATAATTAATTAAGTTACAGAGGATACATTCAAGACCGTGGGCATTTTAAGATCAATACTTACGAAATCTCAAACAGTCCAATACATTGCAGGAGAATAACAACTTACTGCAAAACGTAACGTTGCCTTAATGCAACGTTCCGGTTCGCACTATATGCCTCTAGATATGCCTACATAAATAGCTCATATCAACACAGTTATGCGACGGATGACATCATTATAATTTTACAAATTTTTAAACTGTCTAAAACATCACAAAGAAAAAAAAAAGGTGAAAACCTATTGCAAAACGGCACGTTGCCTCAATGCAACGTCCGGTTCGCACTAGATACATAAATAGTTCATAACAAAACGCAATTATGCGGCAGATGACAGCTCAGAGTTTGATAACTTTGACAACTTTGACATAATGACTTTGACAATAGTAAATAAATTTCTTGTGATACACACAAAATGTAAAAATAAATAAATCTAAGACTATGTGAAAGTGCAAATATTGTGAAATACCCACAGACATAATATGTAGATCATGGGAATCCTACTTCTTGGAGGCAGCAGCTCGCCTGGATTTGGTTGTGGTCGGTTGAGCCACAGGCTGCTCTGCTTCCGGCAGCTGTATGTTATTCAAGTCGCCAATGGATGTTATGCGATGATGATTGCCGTCAGGAGCCAGTATGTGGATGTGGCCCTCTCTTGTCCAGCACTTCGCAACCCCGAACTTCGCACGTGCAGCCATGAAAGCGGTGTGTCTTGATCGGGTCAGGAACTCCGACAACGTGATGCCTGATCCCTTCAACTTTGTTTTCGAGAACCATATGCGATCCCGCACCTCAACAGCCTCAAGTTTGAGAAGAATGGGCCTAGTTTTTTTGCTAGAGGTTGGACGTCCCATTCTGTTGCATCGCCGAATACTATCAGAGCTGAAATTGTCAATCTTGAGTTGCTGCTTGACAATGTCTGCCACCACCCTGACCGTGTCTTCGTCCTTGTGCTCCTCAACACCATGAAGCAGTAACATTTTCCTGCGGCTGCGCATTTCCATTGTATCTACTTCACGGGCCACCTTGGCAAGTTGCTGTGAGAAAGATTTTAGGGCCAGTAACACAAAAGACTTGAAAGAAGCGAATTCCTCAGCCAAAGTACCAGTGCCCTGCGAAGACTTCTTTTGCAATTCAGCCTCAAATTTGGCCATACGCTCCTCGAAGTATGTTTGCATGTCAAGAATGCTTGTGTTGTTGAATGGATCCATTCTAGTAAATTAATTTAAACTTCTTAGTTGTTGGAGATAACGCTTAACCAGCAGGTATATACTGTTAACTATATATTTTATTCATTTAATTTGTAAAATGATTATTATAAACTACTTTTATTAAATTTTATTGTAGAGCAAATTCAGAAAATTGTTGTTGTTTCAACTACCCACATATATCCAAAAAGGCACGTTTGGCTGTGCATAGAGGGGTGTTAGTACTCTTATGTATGGTAGTGATAGTTGGGTATGGCAGAAGAGTCATGAAAGTAGAATGAATGCTGTAGAAATGAGAGCACTGAGAAGTATGTGTGGTGTTTCTCTGACTGACAGAGTAAATAATTGTGTGATAAGAGAGTGTTGTGGGGTAAAAGAAGATGTAGTGACAAGCATCGAGAAAGGTACGCAAAGATGGTTTGGGCACGTGGATAGGATAGATGACGAAAGACTGACCAAACAGATATATTAGGCAAGTGTGGAAGGGACAGGACGAAGGGGAAGACCTAGGTGGACGTTCTCTGACCAGATTGGAGACATCCTAAAAACAGGACAGGTGAGAAGTACCCTGAACAGAATAGCATGCATGAGGAATCTGATGCGAGTGAATGAAGCAAGAGAGATATATCAGGATCGTTGCAAATGGCGCTCCGTAGTCTCTGCCTACCCCTCTGGGAAACAGGCGTGAGTCTATGTATGTATGTTATAGGTATACACCGCTTGCTGACACATATATTATAATTTTATAACGAAAGATAAACTATTACAGACAAATACAACAACAAGTTATGCATAAAAAACAACATTATCTTAAACAGACTGCACAGCAAAGAAAGAAAGGAAAGTTGAATGTCTGATTGTATGAAAATCAACTTGCGAACCTTTCTTGTTGAACTTGTTTTTTAAGCAACAAAAGTGTTATTTTGTCCATTTTAATGTATTTAAACGCGAATCTTCAACTTACTCCGTCCACCCTTAATTTATATTTTTTACTATGCCATGCCGTGTGATGCGCTTAAGTGACTTTGTTTGACATCATGTACAAAATATATTAGAGACTAAAGGACGCCAGAAGCTACGCCTGCATTTTTTTTTAATTTACCCGTTTTCGCCGATCCCGTGGAAATTTCGGGAAATCCCTTCTTAGTGCACCCCTACGGTCCCCAAGGAACATACATGCCAAATTTCAGCTTCTTGCGCCTAATAGTTTTGGCTGTAGCTTGTCTGTCAGTCAGTCAGTAACGCAAGGATTTTATATATTAAGAGTTTGAAAATCAAGTCTGACCACGATTGATAGAATCCCATTGAAACGTCACATATAAAGAGACAGTTAGTGTAAAGTAGATAAAGATAAAAGTGTGGAGTGTCAATTAAATAATCCGCCCTAAATATCAACGATGGCATGAAACCATTTATTTGCTGACTGTGTAACTCCGTACCGTTGAAATGATCGAAAAACGCCCAGCTTACAGTGTATTCAATAGGCGTGTGTCCACTAAGAATAAATCGGTTTGATTGTAGTATCTATAGATTCGTTTTGATTTTAAGATGTCAATAAAGTTTATTATTTATTATAAAAAGGTGAGATTTATGTTATTTTTAGGATTCAAAACTAAAAATAATGTATTTATTCTTGTAATAGTGAACACCAAGCAGAGAGCATTACGTCGAAAAGTCCGTCCGCCATTCATGTTGTTGACGTTTTAGTAGGAAATACAACTAAAACGTCAAACTTTTTTACCTGTAAAATCGAAAATAACAAAATTAAAGTGGGTACATTAGACCAGACTTCAATCACGGTTTGCTTTGTTTTGCTCTTTGTGATATCACTCAACCGCCATGATGGTTTACAGTGTTTTCGTGTCAAATTCAAAAAGGTTTTTAAAATGCCGTAATTAGTAATATTACTGATCGATTTTTGACGAAAAAATCAGGTATTTAGGTTGAACATCTAATGAAGGAATGAATCAATCGCTAATTACATTTTAGGACACAAGCCTATTGTAAACACTATAATTTTAAAACACCAGCCTATAAGTTCGCAGTTTTGGACAGAATTCAGGGCATATTTGGACTAAATCTCTGCAATTGCCCCAAGATTTACAATATAGGTTTTGGGCCAAAATTCTGCCAAGCTCAATTTATCGCTGGACTTACTAATGGACTCGATCGAGTCGCGTAATTAACTCCCATTTAGATAAATTAATATTTATTCCGCCATTATTTGTTTTAGAGTTGTATTTGTATTTAGAAAAGTTGATGTTTTCTGTCAGCTTGCCAGACGAAATTAATGAGATAGCTAATAAAATTTAGGCTATGATTGAAATAGTTAAGTCCGAGATCAAACTTTGTGTTGACGAGTGTTTCATTAAAGGCAGTTTAGATACTGTGTTTTCTTGTACTAAAGTCGTTCATTCGTCATTTTCTTGCCCTGGTCCCAATCTATTTGATGTCGGCGCAGTACGTCCTTCGCTTCGATTATTTTCTGTCGCCCGTCATCTCATCATTTACACTTTTCTCATTCATATCCATCCTCACACAGTCCATCTATCTTTTCCTTGGCCTCCCTCTCCCTTTACATCCCTCTACCTTCATATTCATCACATGCTTACCTACATACATATCATCTCTTCGCATAATATGTCCATACCAAGCCAAACGACTTCCTTTCAATTTCTCGTCTATAGGCGCCACTTTCAGACTACCGTGTACTAAAGTAATTCATTATTAAATAAAAGAATTTCTCTTAAAAACACACTACACTACAACACTTTTGTTTTAATAAAGGGTATAGTTTGACCACCATGTCTTAAGTTCGTACGATACACACCAACATTAGGTTTAAACTTCTATCTTTTACTTACTTAACCATTACCAATCTCCCTAACACGAGTACTATAAGGTTGTACAAGTATTAACATAGACATTTCATTATAAATGCTGCTATTATGAATAATGTGAAACTTTCGCAAGCTTCATTTATTTATATACTCCAATAATATTTTAATACAAACATGTGTTTGTAGTTATTATAATAAGTATGTACTTATTATAATATTCAGACGAAAGTGCGCAGTATAGTAAACTACGGTCCAACCCTTTTCATACTGAGATTACCTTCGCGTCTCTGCCCGGGCAAGGTTTATAAACAAGTCTTATATAAGCCTACCATTCTGTTTATAATAATATGTTTTATCACGTTTACCTACTTCCAGGGAAATATATTTGTTAGATACATGATTTTTCAAATATGTATATGATAATCAATTCGTAGTTATTTATTAATTATTTGTATCAATATCGTTTATAGAAATTGGTTACTACATTTTTTTTAAAGAAGAATGTAAAAAGCTAAATAAAAAATCTTAGAAAAATCTAAAAAGCCTAAGAAAACTTTATTTGCTGAGAACGTTTTTATATAATTATCAGTTTGATTGATATAGTACAGGTTCTACTTAGTTTAGAGTCAGATGGCTGTCTGTGTGTGATGCCAGGGGTATCCGATCATTTCACAAAAAACAAATGAAAAATTTTCATTTGACAAATAACAATTGACAAAATTATACTTGATAAATTTATTATATTACCAACTATTTTTTAACAAACTACTCATTAGACTTTATTATTTACTAAAAATTAATTTACAAAATGATTATTTTTAAAACATGGTAGTTGACAAAACAACGTAAAGCATAAATAACATTAGACAAAATGCATTGCTTGGTAAATATTTTACTAACCAAAATCTACGTTAGTACAACTATGTTTGTGTAGTTAGAACTGCGACCAGAACCGAATTCTACTTATTTCGCTTAATTCAGGCAGTGTGTATTTTTTGAAAAGACTTAAATATCTATGGAATTAGAATTATTACAAAATTATTACTTGCCTATAAATAATCTGTCCAAGATGAAAATTGCAACCATAAAATTTAATATTTTCGAAATTTCACGTAAGGTTTGTTTACAAATTAGTTATTTTTAAAAACTAATAATTTATCTTTTAACTTTTTGTACAATCACCAATTTGGTAAAGAAATTATTAAGTTATTTTTAAAATAATAATTTAACAGTATAATTATTTTCTAAGTAAAACATTTGCGAAACCTGTATTATGTCAAATTATTGTTTTAAAGTAATATGTTTGCGAAATGAAAGTTTGTCAAATGATTCGTTTTTCAAACGTTGTTTGTAAAATGATCTTTTGTCATACGTTTTTTGTTAAACAATAGTATACCGATGCCAAAGGCAGCGATAGCCTAGTGGAGATACCAACAAACTGCCATGCAGAGGGTATCAGGTTCGAATCCACGGCGTGCACCAATGAATTTTCGGAGTTATGTGCGTATTGAATTGTTAATTATCGCTTGTCCCGTGCCTCGGAGAGCACGTTAAGCCGTCGGTCCCGGTTGCCATGAAGATCTTTGAAAGTCGTTATAGGGCGTCAGTACCTTCTAAATAAATTGACACTAGTCTAAACCATGGAATATCGCTATCCCTTCGGGTTTCGGAGGGCAGACAGGCAGTCGCTCCGTGGAAAAGCTAATATTCGGCCAAATTCGGTTAGACTAAGTAAGCGGACCCCAGATTGAAACTGGGATAACGCTAAGAGGATGATAAGTATACCGACGCCAGGATCTCTTTTTACTGATATCAATATGTTATCATAATGATATTGCATAATTACCGATCAAATGAAATTATAAATTGTTCAATTGATAAATTGAATATCACGATTGATATCGTGATAGATTATCAGTCGGCATTATCAACATTTCTTATATTATAAAGGCCACACAAGTGATTAGGCTAATATTCTGCCAATGTACTACCTACAATGATTAATTAGTTTCATCTTCATTATAACCAAACTACGAACTGAATCCGGCCTACGGATTATTACTTAAATTAATCGAGCTTACCAAGCTAACGATCTTCAACATAATACAGTCATCTATCATCTAATTATTAGATACTGGCCACTGGAGCTAATTCTGTTGTACAAACGAACACTAACTTTTGTGTAACGTTGTCTCTTTCCTACAAAGGCTGTTGGAAATGGTAAGGAGATTTATGTGACTGTATGAATATTGATTTTGATTTATGATTTGGAGCAATTTCTATATGTTTTTAATATTAAATAGGCACCACGTCATCAATAGCGGTATTCAGTGAACGAGTAATATTATATATATAAGAAAGAAATTAAATGCTTTTTCACCTGGTCCACTGACCATTTAGTCTGACATAATGAGCGCGTTCAATTCCTCTACAGGTCATTTTCAAAATTGACTTAAAAAGAAAAACAGTAAAGGCAATATCCTGTCTACGTAGAATTCGAATCCAAAGGCGCAAAATGGAATATACCTTCTTACAGACACACAGTATTCCGTGAAAAAGAAATGAAAATTGTAATGTAATATGAAAAATGACTGAAAGCAAAATCATTATTTATTTTATCTACATGAAAATATCTATACTAAAATATATGCAGCATTATTGTAATATAATGTATGATGATTGACATCATAATTAACCACTGTTTGGTTATTATTAGCTTCGGCCCACAAATCTCCGATTACAAAGCTATTGTTATTTATTTAGGCATTATACAGTTCAGCTGACTAGCTACCACTATAATAGTGTAATGCTGGCTAATTTTAAAGGGTCATGCTATCTGGAATTATGACTCTCGTGGGAATATACTTGTGTGTTGACTTACAGTGCTCATGGGGAAGTGGGATATTGTTCTGTGCTATAAAATGAAGATTATGTATTCACACTAGCTCGCTCTTTCATAGTGCTATTTGACCCATTTAGGGCAGGAATACTATACTATTCATCCTTAATGTCATGAGGGACTTCGTCGTAATACGAACCTACAGTCCAAAGTCAAGGTTTTAGCTTCAGAAGTGTAAGCTCGGCGATGGTTATATCAATCAGGATAGGTATGTCCTTTTCAGACAAAACATTGCATTATTTCGAACCTATTTGGTTTAATATTTTTCTTTTTATAGACTCACGCCTGTAATCCCCGATGAGGTAGGCAGAGGTGTAATATTAGTAACACCCACATTTTGCCATGAATTGTTAGGTCCCATGACATAGGGGGCGAGCCTATTGCCGTTACCTGGCACATCACCAGACTCCGTGCTGCTTCTGAGAATTCAGAAAAACCCAGTAACACTTTTGCCCGACCCGGGAATCGAACCCGGGACCTCCGATCAGCAGTCGCATACGCTATCCACTGGACCACGGAGGCAATCAGTCTTTGATTTAAATAAGAAGTCAAAATACTTTTTTGCTTATTTATTTCTCCTTTTACTAATTCCCTCTTTGCTATCTCTACTTTAAGCTCTTTGTACGTCCTTTGTGTTTCTTTTCTTTTTATCCTTTTTTCTCCGTTCTCATAATTCCTTCACATTATCTTAATTTATGTGATATAAAAATAGTTTGTTATAGCATCACAAGTTCCAATTGGTTTCGGTGAAATATTGCGACAAGTAAAAATCATTCCCCAGTTTACTACTATATTAAAACTTAGCGGCGTGCTAATAGAGAGGCCTATATTCAGCATTGGACTACGGCAGACTGATAATAATGATGACGATTACTAGTGAGCACCAATTTATTTGCGTACTGACCCAGCAAGCTCTGTATAGTTGCCTGAATATAAATTAATTGCTACCACACAAGTAGATACCAAAATTACGTAACAAATCCCAAGCCGGGGGGGCTTACTGATAATCAGTCAAGCTACATTAAGAATAGCACAGATATTCACATAATAGCCATTCTGATAGTTCTAAAATTAATTTATACACAAGAGCACTTTAAAGTACAACCTAGTGCATAATGTTTTTTCATGTTGTACCGTTTTCAGCAAACGACAGGGTTACTAAATGCATTTTATTTTTAGTTGATACTGAGAAACGTTTTCTATCTAATAAATAAGCTGATATAATATTCGAGGCATATCAACTGAGTATAATCATAGGACCATTAAGTGAATTTTGCTCACATACACACATACATATAAAAATCAAATTGGGTCACGTTACGTCACAGCATGTATGTGATTGATGTTTGTATAAGAAGGCATTTTACTATAGGAATAAAGCGAGGAAATATTAAAGTTTATGCATGCTTATGACTCATATTTCAAACGATAGTTGAAACTATAATTTAGCTTTAATAAGATGCAGTAATAGTTTTTCTATTAGGATTATTATGACCTTAAGGATTATTGAATTTACTTTATTTTTTATAAAAATAAATATTAGAAGAAGTTGAGTAGTTTTGGCTAGGAATTTTATCAACTTTGAATAAAAGTGCGGTAAAAGTTATTTCTTTCAATTTTGGTGGATGATTTAGCTCAATCCATCTTAATACCAATTTGCCATTGCTGGGAGAAGGGACTAGTATACCTTACAAGCATTCCAGTCCTTATTAGCCCGGTTTCTAACGAAGACATTTGTACCTATTTCACTACAAGCCAGTGCTTAAATTTATTAGAACCGTTTAATAGCCTAAAATATGATTATTGACCTTTACACTGATCAATATTAATATAAATGCATAATATCGATGACTAGCAATGACGATAGATACTTGGTGGCAATGAACTACATTATTGTAAAAAAAATTGGTTTAGTTAACTTTTAAAATATTTTATTAATATCCGGTAGCATGCAGAGGACTGATGTTCTCCCCATCATTAATGCGAACTCTTCGAGAGGGGTCGTTTCAAACATGGTGTGAACGAGAATAATGATGTCATGAAATACGTGTTTGATTACAATGTCTGTGATTATCATTTGCAGTGGCAGAAGTGTTATATTCAGTTATATGACCGCCAACCCTTATTAGAATAAATATGTAATTTATATAACCAAAAATCTAAAAAGTTTCTAAACTATAACCAAAATGATCAGAGAATCGCACAACTTATGATCAACAAGGCGGGAACATCTATAAACACATTAGACAGACAATCACTTTAGATTATCTACGGTCATGAGCTGTAGCAACCTTTTTACCATTTCAATGCACATCAGATAATTCTGATATGTGTTCTAACGAGTCAACTGTATCATAGGTCAACCGGTCACGTTTGATATTAGTTGGAGTCAAATTTTGATTGGTTTTTCGCCCACTGAACATCTCAATTTAAATCTAATCTATCAAATATCGACTGAACAGTTGCTTTCGAACATTACTTAGCACCTTTCCTAAGTCCCAATTTGCTTTAATATTTCGTATTGCCCTAAAGTGTGTTTTATCAAATTTATATATTTTTTTGGACACATGGGTTTGATTGGTACGAGTCAGACTTCTCATATAATCGATTTTCAGGTATGATTTTTTTATTTTATTTACGAGCTTGATGTAGTGCTCATAGCGTGACTTGGCTTGAGATTCGTAACTGGTCGGCAAAATTAGTAATGCTTTCAATGTGTCATTAACATTGTTATGGTGTTGCTGGCTACACCAAATTAAATAATAATATATAGTCCTTAGGTCGCATACTTGTTTCCACATGTGTTTGTCTTATCGCTACGATGGCGCCAACGTTCTGCAATTAGTAAACTCATAAATTCTAAGAGTTTGACAAATTTATAAGAGTTATGTGACAGTTGGTCTTATGGTGCGAGAGAGATCGGACCTGGCCTAGCGCGAAAGAGGTTCGGTGTTGGTCGATAATTAGTGCTTAGTGATATCGAAGAACAAGGCGAGCAGCTTCAAGAGAAGGTGATCAGCACAGGGCATGGGGTAAGTTTGGCAGCGACGCACCTAAAAGTCCGGTGAGTGTCTGTTATTCACTTTACTGTAATTTATTGCATGAACTGTATAACATTAATAACTCTGTTGTGTATCTATGTCTATATCACACCATATATGTATACCAGGCTGACTAAAATATAAAGTTCTCTATGAGATATTGTACATAGTTATATTATTAATAACCGCGTGTACCATTAGTAGTGGTTCGTACCTTGTTGATGATGGATGTGAAGACGAGCGATGTATGATGGGAGTCTCCGTATTCGCGATCAGGTGGTAGAATGCAGGACTTTCACAATCGCTGTCTAAACCTGCGTACAGGCCAGTACATAGCAGCTGACAAGGTTTTAAAGAGCGAAAGAAGAGTCACCTGTCGGTCACGCGGTAACCGTAAGTCCCGGCGGCTAATCTAGCGGCGATTGTAACGAGAGCTTCCCGGCAAACTATGCGCGATGGCTTAATACGTTTTAATTGACTATGTTTGTATGGGCTTCAATGTTGTGACTTGCGGCAAGGAGGCGTTTTGTGACATCAGTTCTGAGACTGTTACTGTACGCTCAATACTATACACTGGATATCGCTGAAATACTCGGCGCCGATAATACTATATGACTAATATACCTGGATCATGTTCTCCGTCTCCCTGGAGCTGCCGCCTCTGAGATACGCTGCCTTGTACTCAAGTACCAATATGTGAAGCATGAATTATGGAAAGTGATTTTGTGATGACAAGCCAATACTAATGTATCGCTGTCTTGAGTATTTAGATGTCCACTTTCATTCAATTATAAGCACTTACGTTTGGTAAATGCTGTCAGCAGAGGAATATAAAGTAAGGACGAATTCCATGGTCCTGCGCGGGGAGGGGCGCGGGAAACTGGCCACAAATTGCTTGGCAGGCTGAATTTGATATTTTAAACCCAGTTATTAAGAAAACTAAAATTTTAATCAGCCTGGGGTCCATAGGATTCCGTTACATTTGGTGCCGTGACCAGGATCCTCGTCATAAAATATTCTGATTCACTTCAGAACAACGAGGAAGAACTTAAAAGTTACTACACAAACACAACGTAGAGAAATAACCATACACAGCGTAGGAAAATATCAAATTAATTAGACACAACGTGCGAGTCATTAATCGATAGACGATCATGTTCATTTCAGAAAGACGAAATAATATTTAAGTCACGGCAATTATCTCAATATTTAATAGTCCGAGGGGGGCGATATTGCGCCTAAGTGCCACACTTTCCCATGTGTTATTTATTTTTATGGCACTGTGGTTCCTCTTATAATATCGCTGTATCTTGCAAGTAAACATATAACTGACTACATATGTTGAAACGCTTTACATAAATGCTGCTCATGCGTGTCATTTATACTGTATGTTGAGTTCGAGTCTCGACAGTGGTTATATTATTGGCTACAGAAAATGATTGACGTTTGAATATCTCGAGTTCCACTCTCGATAATAAGCATATTGTTGGTTAGAAGCACTTCCGTATCAGGTTTGCTGTTTGAGTCCGATTCGTGATGCAGACTAGCGATGGTTAGAAGTGTTAGAACTAATTTTGGATAAGGAAAGAGAAGGATTTTATATTATATAGATTATATTTATGGTATATCTGGTGTAGGCCATTAACATGGCTTGAGATTAATGTATAATGCACACCAGAATATTCCGTGGAACACCTAGGTGTAGTTAAAGCAGGTTAGACTCCTGAGTAATGTCTGTGACGATAACTATATTGATATGCAACGTCAACAAACTAGTCGCCGTATTATTAATAGCGTGTTCGATAACTGTATATAATAAGAGGGAATTATTTAAGGATAAATAATGTATAATATTTTGTTGGAGTTGCGGGACAGGAATTTATTACACTAACGTACTGAAATAGCAGGTTCGACTCCTGTTGCTATGATATTTTGAAATGTTTTCAACAAACTTACTGAAATAGTGGGTTTGATTCCTGTTGCTACGATATTTGAAAATGGTGTCAACAAACGTATTAAATTACGATATCTAGTAATAATATATATCTTATACATACGCATTCTATGGACAAGCATGTATTAGTTTATTACATTGGTTGAGTTGAGATTCTTACAGAATTCATAGGGGTTTTATTGATGAAGTGTACACGAGCTTTAATTGAGAAAAGGATTATTCTGAGGTCATATATCAGTAAATTTAGTTTCCTAACGTGTTAGCAAGTAGATTAGGGTAATATTAGCCCACTGCAGTATTTTGGTATACCTCATAAAAGCTCTAGGTTCGATTCCTGAGAATTGGTGAAATTCGGCAGATATTATACTCATGTACCTAATGATTGGCATCGGCTTTATAGAAGTCGTACAATTTGATGTGAAACATTTTGGGTTCGATTCCCAAACACACAAAGAATGCACAGTATGGTTGAACACGAAACGATTTTGTTAATTGTTGTTATTATAACAGAAATTATTATTTCGCCGATAATGTGCGTCTGGAGATGGGTTTAGTGACCATTGTTTTAAAATGTTTTGTTTTAAAATTGTTTCCCAAACTAGAAAGGCAATGCAATAAGCCGACATCTGGCACGTTTTGTTTCCAAATGCCAGCGTGTGAAAAAAAGGGATAAAACAAAAAAAGGAAACACATTTTCGATGTTTATTAGTTAAAAGAAAGAAGGCTAGAAAGGAACTATTGTTCTTTTGTATTATTGATGTGCTTTGTCCAGACGCGCCAACGCGCACGTGAAAAGGACAGGATGGGCTACTTTGCTAAGATATGATTGCACATGTGGCGCATTGTTTTGAGAAACGAAATGGCTTTTGAAAGTAATTTGTTCCGTCGTTGGGATGGGTTCGCTACCCGCCGTGCGTCATAGGAAATAGATATTCTACACGTGTTAATTCTAAACATCAGTATTATATCTAACTGTTACAGTTTAGGCTATCTCAGAATTGGGTTTAGCTGAGTGTTTACAATACTTATTCATCTGTGTTACAATGTGATTGCCAGTGGCAATGATGTATGTATTTGCTATGCCTGGTATGTACACATACCTTTTAAGAGCGCTCAATGTACCAGGGTTCGAGCCCCAGGTTTGCTTAGAGCTTGACATTGACTTCATATTTCTCATGAGATTCGAGAGGTGTGTAAGCAGTATGCTAACAACATATTGATACATACTAGACTCATAGACATAGTTTAGCCCTATCGTGTAATATTCGTAAACAGCTTACTTGATTCAAGAGTTCAAATAAAAATAATATTTTGTTGCTAGACTCATGCAAAAATACTTATTACGCATCCGTACTGAAAAATATTAATTGGTGATCCGCATCACATCTCTAATCATCTGTTAGTTTGTATCCGGGCTTAGTACTCAAATAGAAGTCGTATATTATATGACTTATCTTGGAAGTTTGATACTCGTGGCATTTCATTTAAAATTCCAGGACCCTACGTCACCTTTTACATCAACTACTGCACGTGTTGTTGCGTCCGTCGACTGTGACTACAAAGTAGCGGCGTTCCGGTAACGTGAAAGGCAGCTGCAGTATGCGTCGAAGGACATATCTCGCATTGGATCATCTTACACAGAGCTAAGTTTTCATTATCCTTACTAACTATAAACGCGCACATCGACTAACTTCAAGCAAGTGGACTCCCTCTGATCCGAACTCTCAGATATACATACAATATTAAACGAAGGTTTAAGTTACATAGGGCCTTATGTGTGTCGTTCATTATATAGAACTTTTCTTTATGACATAATATATTTGGCAACTGCGTCCAACTACACGAGTAATAATAGTGATTGTTATTTATGTTAACTAAAATCAGAGCCTTAATAATGAGGGAGACATAGTGCCGATACACTTGATGATGCGAATGGAGAACTGATTGGAGCGGCCATCTCGCCGGATGTTGTGGGTTCGAACCCCGCGCGTACAATTTAAGCTAAATGGGAATCATTCCTAGTGTGGGACCGAGTTGAGAATTGTTTAGTTGTAGGGACTGTCGAGCTATCGTCTGGGGAAACCGACTGCTGCACTATACTATTGTTTACTACTATTTAGCTCATTATATAAAACTATTGCAACTACTTGTCTGTCAATTTTGATAAAACTAGTCTCTTATACGAGTGTGTGCGAACTATTTCAGCCACTGTTACCTGACGCTATGTACACCCGCTACTGAACCTGATTTCGACGAGTAAGAATGGCGAATCAGGTACCTTGATCATACCACGCTGCCCGTTTATCAAGAAGACATCTGGTATGTACACTCCCATTCTAAGCATGGATTCCTATCCATGTATAAGACATCCTTGTCTTATACAAATTATACTACTATTTTGAGAATTTATTGCTAAAACGCCATTTGGCTTATTAGAATACATAGGTTACGGGCAACTGGTGATCTCGGTTATGTGCGCTAGTTCTACTAAGAAGTTTAGGTCTAAGGAGAAGTAGTATGCAGATGGATAAGAATTTTAATAATTTCTCATAGACAAAGCAAAACATTCGTATTTGATTAGACACAGTTGAGGCAACAATTGCTACAGGATTCATATAAGCATCAATGTCGTCATAATATGGAGATGGGCGGAGTATAGTTAGTTAGTGTATCGTACGGTGCGGCCTTAGCAAGGGTAGTAGGGTTATTATTATCAATCAACTATAAGTTAGGATAAGTGGTATTAAAGCAGTGCTTATTTATTGGAAGTTGTATGATACTTGCCTATAGTTAATGGTGGAAGACCAGATGCAGTTTTAACTGGCGTACTCTTATACATATGCTATTGTATCTGTAGTGAAAGCTCATACGCTATGACTTAGTCTACGCATCTGATTTTCAGAGGGGGGAATGTAATGGTGTTGCTGGCTACACAAATTAAATAATAATATATAGTCCTTAGGTCGCATACTTGTTTCCACATGTGTGTGTCTTATCGCTACCATGGCGCCAACGTTCTGCAATTAGTAAACTCATAAATTCTAAGAGTTTGACAAATTTATAAGAGTTATGTGACAGGCATAAAAGTAAAGAAATAGCCATGAAATGTGAGAAAATATTGGCACTGTAGTGTTCACATGCGGTGTAGTTGAGGATCATAAAAAAAGGGATCAACGATAAGAAACGGACCTTGTCAGGTAGTAAGGATTCGAGAGGCGTTGCGTTGGTTGTGTTTGACTGGACAGTCAATGTTGGGTCGCGGAACTAGGCGGATCTCGCGGACAGTCAGTCTTAGGACGCGGAAGAGGGCAGATCTCGGGAACGGACTCGCGTGGTAGTGCAGACAGTTGGTCTTATGGTGCGAGAGAGATCGGACCTGACCTAGCGCGAAAGAGGTTCGGCGTTGGTTGATAATTAGTGCTTAGTGATATCGAAGAACAAGGCGAGCGGCTTCAAGAGAAGGTGATCAGCACAGGGCAAGGGGTAAGTTTGGCAGCGACGCACCTAAAAGTCCGGTGAGTGTCTGTTATTCACTTTACTGTAATTTATTGCATGAACTGTATAACATTATTAGCTCTGTTGTGTATCTATGTCTATATCACACCATATATGTATACCAGGCTGACTAAAATATAAAGTTCTCTATGAGATATTGTACTTAGTTATATTATTAATAACCGCGTGTACCATTAGTAGTGGTTCGTACCTTGTTGATGATGGATGTGAAGACGAGCGATGTATGATGGGAGTCTCCGTATTCGCGGTCAGGTGGTAGAATGCAGGACTTTCACAATCGCTGTCTAAACCTGCGTACAGGCCAGTACATAGCAGCTGACAAGGTTTTAAAGAGCGAAAGAAGAGCCACCTGTCGGTCACGCGGTAACCGTAAGTCCCGGCGGCTAATCTAGCGGCGATTGTAACGAGAGCTTCCCGGCAAACTATGCGCGATGGCTTAATACGTTTTAATTGACTATGTTTGTATGGGCTTCAATGTTGTGACTTGCGGCAAGGAGGCGTTTTGTGACATCAGTTCTGAGACTGTTACTGTACGCTCAATACTATACACTGGATATCGCTGAAATACTCGGCGCCGATAATACTATATGACTAATATACCTGGATCATGTTCTCCGTCTCCCTGGAGCTGCCGTCTCTGAGATACGCTGCCTTGTACTCAAGTACCAATATGTGAAGCATGAATTATGGAGAGTGATTTTGTGATGACAAGCCAATACTAATGTATCGCTGTCTTTAGTATTTTGATGTCCACTTTCATTCAATTGTAAGCATTTACGTTTGGTAAATGCTGTCAGCAGAGGAATATAAAGTAAGGACGAATTCCATGGTCCTGCGCGGGGAGGGGCGCGGGAAACTGGCCACAAATTGCTTGGCAGGCTGAATTTGATATTTTAAACCCAGTTATTAAGAAAACTAAAATTTTAATCAGCCTGGGGTCCATGGGATTCTGTTACGACATCGAAGAGAGAGAGAGAGAGAGAGAATCTGTCGGTTCTAGTTCTTGTCTATAGACAAGAATCGTTTGGTCATGTCGGAGGCTTTTCGGCTTTTACTTTGATGTTGGCTACACACTCACACGAGAAAGAAATATCAGTCTGATATAAAAAATGCTCTGCAAGAACCCAATCATTATTTATTTATTTATTTAGAACATACTTACATCTACCATTACAGAAAATTCCAATGCGCTAAATGTAGACAATCAGGTTTAAAATTATGTAACAAATATTTGATAATTTGGGATATTATTAGGCCATTTTCTCACTGCATGCGACCATTTTCGAACAGGGACCAAAATGATTTTGCATTTCTGTCAGTTACTAAGCGTTCGACTAAAGATTGATCACCTCGGAATAATCTTTCTACCTAATAATACCCGTTATATGATTGCTACCACAAATGTCACTATTTAATTTTAGGCCTAGTTTTAGGTTCTATTGGCAGTTGACAACCTAATTTGGCTTTTTGACAGACAAATTCAGCGTCGGTTTGTCATATTTAATTCAATAAATTGTTATTTTAATATTTTATACAATGAAAGAAAGGCATTAAATTTTAGGGCAGAATTGTCTATTATTAAAATAAACGATATTCATATACCAGTTCCAGCTCTTTAAATCTTTGCACTTCTAATTCTATGTAATCCATACCAAGCCTAGATCAAGAGGCTATCAGGTTGCAGTAACACAATCTTCTTGTTATTATATTTGGGTCGTGGAGGGCTGATGGCAGTAGGTTAGACGTAAAGGTAATATTTTTTCAATTTGATTTGCTGGAAAGCTTAGAATAACGCTAAGGAAATTTGTTTTTCTTATGAAACAAAAGTTAACCTTACCTTCTTTCACTCTCCTTCAATCGCTATCTTTACCGCTATTTTCTTCTGTCTTTCTTACTTCATTCTTTCGTACTCTTTATTTTTATATTCCCTTCCTTTCTCACGTCTTTATAATCAAATGCATCATGCTTCTCTCTAAATGGGCATCATGAAGATTTTTCTCATCTCGCAAATTAATCATGTATTCAAGCCACTCAAAAATATACACAACCAGAATACATTTGACTAACCATATTACCCGTGACATATGATATACCAGCCTCATAAGACCATTAAACCCAAATCTAAGAGCGTACATAACATTAAAATATATGCGGCAACCTTATCAAATTTCTACTGAAATGAAACATAGCTATCATAAACAGGCTATTAAATAACAAAACAGTCCATAAAGCCAATGCTTATAGCTCTGATTAATTCTCGGTGCCTAAATCCAAGCCTTAACAAACCGGCCATGATTATAGCGACGAGCGATGCTATTTGCGATTTTCTCGGGCAGTACAATGTCCATGACTCACTAAGATTTGTCACTTCTGTTGTTGCCTGAGAGTGTACTCACTGAAACGGTAGCTGCATACAACTGAAGAACGGCGAAGACTGTCCACA
The DNA here is from genome assembly GCA_944739405.2 of Euclidia mi. NCBI lineage: Eukaryota > Metazoa > Arthropoda > Insecta > Lepidoptera > Erebidae > Euclidia > Euclidia mi. Next base: position 24,803,509 of record OX123191.2, on the reverse strand, counting down.
CTGACGACATCTAGTGGACTGACAGAAGTAGATTCCAAATCACGCTATTAAAGTTCTTGCGTAAATAATTACCGCAAATTTTCGTCAGACCGTGGTCCACCTAGCACGATCACTTAGCTTAGACTGATAAACTTCCCTCTAGTTGAGGGAAAACCAAACTGCTTATATCTCCATACCCGCAGTGGACATCGCATTTCAGTCCACCCGTCGTCGCTCAGCTTGTCGCCAAGCCTGCACTCGTGTCTAAAACCTAAAGGCTTGAATGTGTTTAATCATAGCCGCTGGATAAGGAAGGTGATAAATTCGACCGCGGTATCTGGTTATGATGTACCGAGTGGAATGAAAATTATATCGGTGCTGTTATATATAGTTATTTAAACAGATTTATAGTAGTGCGATGTAACGAAGAATAACCCGTTAGTATGACAGTTTAGGATAAATCATGTTTATTTGAAATTTATCTTTGCTATCTTTATTGTGCTGCCTATTTTGGAATAACAGATATATTTTTGTTCTTGTGTTAAAAGATTTTGTAAGAGGTAAGGGACTTAATCGTTTTATAAACTATGAACCATACTTTTCAACTTCTTCAGATCTATTGGCCATGTCAATTTAAGTAAATTCAACTACAAAATTCGCTTCTCACTTTACCGAATCTTCTATGAATTAAAACTCGCTTATTATTCTTCATTTATTATTTTAATTTAGGTGAGTTTTCTTTGTCTATTAATTTTACAAGTAGTTGAGAATAATATTTAATTGGGATGATATAACTATCCAAAATCACGATAATGTAGCATGGCGTTGCATACTTATGGAATTATGGAGCTGACTGTCCCGCATCCTGTAATATGAGACCAAAAAAATCAAATCATAGCTAGTGAAATTTGCGTGCGTAGTTATATAACAAAGGTGTTACGTAACCTAGAAACTGGATTACATACTACGATGTGAATAGTAGAGGCAGATAAATAACTACATATTGTAATAGGAAAAAGCTGTATCAAGTCATGTTATACCTGATAGTCAAAATGTCATTGGGTTCCTGTGCCACGGCTCCTTAATTGCTAGCGTTGTTTGTAATGTTTTCAAATGATCGTCATTTTGTAATGCAAACTGCTACTTAACTCGTTTACCTAACATAAAAGGCCTTACAAATAAAAAAAATCACAAGAAAGTTACTGACATTTGTTTTAATATTAGATACCGTGTTTTTATTTCTGTATTATAAATCCTTATGAATATAATTAATTATTAACATGTCCTGAATGATCTCATCTCAGAAATTAGGTCAGCAGGTGCATTTTATAGTGAAAGCAAGAAAGAAGGAGGTTGCCATATTCAAACCTAAGTAACTCTCTTAGTAGTCTTTCTCGTAGTTCGTACAAGGATAAAAAGTAAGTTTGAAAATGCTCTGAATTTTAATCACTAACTATATGAATAAAGAAAATGCGGGCAACCACATCCACTAAATAATAGTACGAGTACATAACTTTATGTTTCTTATCATTTTTTTCTTTCTTTTTCAAAGACAACTTCCACACTAGGAATAAATCCTGTGTCGCGGGGGGCTTTGCAAACAACCAACCAACGGACACAGTGAACGCCCCGACTCAAAATAACAATTTATGGAATATACAAAGTGTTGCCTCGTGTGGGAATAGAAGCCACAACACTCGACGCAGTGTCAAGCGGCGAAGTGGCTTAAACCACTACGCCAACCGTGCAGTCATACTAGAGTTCCCAGGAATATTATTATATTGATAACAGTTTTCCATCCCTATGATGTAGAAAATGTACAGTGGAATACATTAAAAATAGAAAAGTTAAAATATACGAAGAACTGTTCTTCTATTTATTTTATTTTAGTTCATGCAAGCGTGTTTCTTCACCGAATTTAAAACTTCAACAAATGCACCATAAATATTTTTGTTGACTGCCGCCACGTCGCACGCAAATGCATTTTTGTGAATTTATTTATTTATTTATTTGGTTAACCAACAATTGATTACACTGATACATTCACTTATTAGAAACAATAGGCAAAATTTCCTAGTGTAACAATTAATTATAGGTTAACACCACATGCACGCAAGTTACTGAGGAAAATTTTCTTCGAAAAGCGAGATTCTTCAATTGTGATACTTCAGTGACGCCAAAGTGTTATGAAATAAATATATTTAAAGTTAATAACATTAAAGTGAATGAATTAATCAAAACATTAAAATGAAAATAAAATATCACAATTAAAATAGAACATTGAAATTAAAATAAGTACAACATTAAATTAAAATAAAACATAAAAATTAAAATAAAGCATTAAAATAAAACATTCAAATTAAAACATTAAAATTAAAACAATGGAATTAAAACATAATAATTTTCTTTTTTATAATTATCACCTTTATAATCGTAGTTGGTTACAGCTTTGTGTATGTTTAATTATGCTCTTATAGACTTTGCCTTTACTGTCGAAGTGAATATCCACAAGGTCACTGCAACCATTTACAATCCTGCACATTCTAACTACCGGTGAGTTTGCTCCAAGTCCGTCCTTCTCAGGGGCGGGCACAATGGAGTCATGCTATATCTAGGATACCTGGCTGGTGCACGAAATCTGAAAAGACTTAGAAGAGCTGGGCAGTCAATTTTGTCGTTTAATAGTTTGTATGCAAATATACCATCTGCCACGACTCTGCGTAAATTCAAAGGCTGCATGTGAATGAGTTATCAGTTCAATTTGGGACGACAAACAGACCAGTTTTATGTAACAAAGTGAATGTCATATTTTACTTTTGTAAAAACAAATTGTATTGCAGTATACAATGTATACGAGCTCGTTCAAGTAGATTAAAGTGTACATGGGAGGGGGATATGTGTTTGATATACTCTATATAAATTCTGAATTATCTTGTTTCTAGTAATTTTTATACGTAGTGGACGTACGCGGTCAACGCGGCCTGCTTAAGAGTGGTGTAGAGAAATATTCATAGGTATCATCATCATCAGCCATTAACAGTCAACGCTGGACTAGGCCTCTCCTTTGAAAGGAGGAATTGGACTGCTATACCACGCTGGCCAGACGGGTTGGTATAGGGTTGGTGTCAAGTTTTCCTTCTCTTATAATGCTGTTCTCTGCATAATATGCTCCCTCTTTCGGCTCTTACGACACACATGGGATGATATGGCATGGTGACATTCAGTATTCTTAATCCGTCACCACACGGACAGTTCATTGGTTAACTGCATAATATATATTATTTTACGCGTTGAAGATTAACCTCAACAGATTTATTATTAAATGGTTATCAGTCATATAACCAAACGCTTCTGCTAAGTCACAATAAACTAAGTATATCTAATCTAAACGATTTAAAAATTTTAGTTATCGCTCGCTTAATAATGTGCCCGGTAGATGGTAATAGGCTCGCCCCCTATTAAAGTGGGACCGAAACATCATTAGCGAAATGTGGGTGTATAATACACTCTGCCTATCCCTTCGAGGATAAAGGCGTGACGTAATGTTATGTTATGTAATCTAAACAATTTAATTTCACATCTAAATCTAAACCCAATAACATCAACAACAAATTTAACTCAATAACATCATATTAATATGATATCAAGAACTATTTTCATAAATACTCAGATTACGAAGGAAACCTCATAATATTGTAATTACGTAAAGCTTTTATGTCATCCGTGTAGCATATTATAAAAGAGAAGAGACTCTGTTAATTATCTGGTATCGCGGAGTTAAATAGTTAGGTCTCATAATATGTAAGCCAATTTTGTTGAATAACTTTGTTTAAATGGTTTTACATTGGATTTTATTACTTAAGCAGTTTAGGAGAAATTCTATACAAACATAAATCAATATTTTACAGTTTTTTAGGGTTCCGTACCTCAAAATGAAAAAACGGAACCCTTATAGGATGACTTTGTAGTCCATCCGTCTGTCAAGACCCTTTTTCTCAGAAAGTCGTAAAGGTATCAAAGTGAAATTTATATCAAATAGTCAAATCTACTGTTCCATGAAGCTGTAAAAAAATCAAACTTCTTAGGCAACTCAATCAAAATATACAGCCGTTTATGCTGCAAATTTGCGCAATTTTCGAAACCCTCAAGGGAATCAAAACCTACAGGGTACTTTCCGTGAACTTCGAATCTTGAAATTTGGTATGAGGCAACTTCATATAGCACATATTAAAACTTTTTAGATAAGTACATCATATATTATTGGTTCGGCGTGTCACCGAAACCGAATGTTCTAGGCAATTTGGAGAAGGATTAATATTGTGGACTGTAAGGAGGTGGGTTCTGATCGCCTAGGAAAGGAAAAGTGAAGTAAGTGGGTTCATGGGAGGAATATAGGAAACGGGAGTATGGGAGCACACCTTACCTTGCACATCAGCCTTCTTCTTCACAAATGGCGGCCTCCTGTTGTCTTCGGGAATCCTGAAGCTGCACTAATCACTTCACTCACGGGCGGTTTTGTTGCGTTTATAGTAAAAAGCGGTAGAATATGGCGGTGTTCGGTACACGTGTTCGGCGCGACACAGATGATTCTAGACTCCTTCGTAGCGTCGTTGAATTCTTGCGACCAATCAGCGAGACGTGCCTTTGGGAGGGAAGGAATAAAAGCATCGCTCGTATTGGACGAGCAAGCGAGGAACGATTGACGTTGATGTAATTCATTATCAATAGAAAGGTAGATGACGCTACCATATCCCCCCGGCCCTAAAGGGTTGCCTTTAAAAAAAAAAAAATTGAACTTAGCTATGTTGGATGTACTACCGTATAACCCATCAATAGGCTAAGACAGCGATATGATATTAAAATTAATCTAAATTAACCCTAGAATACTAATCATCGCCTGAGAGGCCGCGTTCGGTTGATTTTTTAAGAATATTTTTAAATTAAGTCAATGTATTGCGGGGTGCGTTCGCGCCAATACAGTGCACCCCATGACGCAGTGGAGAGTGGTCACGGGTACAGCGGGGAATACGCAGGTATCGAGTTATTGCCCTTACGTTCGCCTGGGAGGCGATCATTAGTAAAAGGTAAGTTTTTTACCAATCCCGTTTCTTAATTTTTTGCAATTATCTCTTTATTTATTAGTCTGGTTTAACTGAGAATTGGTTACTTTTTTTCATAGATGAATCTTAATGAGAACCAGATAAAAAAATATTTGGAAAACGAAGAATCGGACAGTGAAACTGAAGATTACGTTGAGGATTTCGGTTCAGACGACAGTGTGGCTGATCCTTCGTACCAGCTTGAAGATGATTTTCAATATATTGCTCCGAACAATCTGGATTTACCTCCTCGAATATCTCAAATACAAGCAAGCACAAGCGCCGAGTTAGAAGCCACTCTACAAACCTAATCTCGATCCAAACTGCTGTTATTTTGATAGAAAAATATAGTCTGATTTTAATTTATTGTCAAGCTAAATATCTTGTAATTACAGTGGTAATCTTACTTTTATGTGATATAACATTTTAAAAATACTTAATTTAGATACTAAATTAGAGGCTATAAGTGACTGTTTTATTTTTCATTATTATTATTCTAAAGACTGTTTAAACAAGGGTTACGTTAGACTTAAGGTTGATTTTAAGACTGAAATTATAATTTTAAAGAAAATGTGCCATTGCATTTAAAGAAATAAGGGCTTTCTTCATTATTTTGTTAAATTTAAAACAATTTTATAATAAATAGAAAAGTCTTTCTAAAATCTTGTATCATTTATGAAGTAGCCTCCCGAGCAATCATTAGTATTAAGCAGTAAAAAAATAAGATTAGTACTCTAGGGTTAACTTTAGCGAAACAATAATGATGTAAACTACAAACTAAATACTTAAACTAAAAAGTAGATCCAACTTCAGGCTAGATCTCACTGAGTTGGAAGCGGACAGAGATGTACAACAGGGCGCACGTAGCTCCCCTTCGCGGTTTTCACGGTAACAACGCGGGTTGTACCGTCCTTGGAAGTATGCAGTTTCCCTACGATGGCTAACGGCCATGAAAGCGGCGGAGCATTATCATGTATTATGACGACCAACGTACCCTCCTGTATAGGGGATGCAGGACTATTCCACTTGGATCTAGCCTGAAGCTGGTGTAGATATTCCGCACGCCAGCGCCGCCAGAACGACTGCACGAGTTTATCCAGCAGAGTATGTCTCTGGAGCAAGCTTGAAGAGTCTGCTTCAGGAGCCGGAAATGACGATAATGGCACTGTGTTCAGAAAATGTGCAGGGCTTAACGCGGATGGTTCTGCAGGTACACTACTCAATGCCGTGAGCGGGCGCGAGTTGATCAGCGCCTCGACTTGTGCAAGGACAGTTAAAAGCTCTTCGTAAGAGAGGATCTGTTGACCTATAACTTTGAAGAGATGCGTTTTAATTATTTTAACCATGCTTTCCCAACATCCACCGAAATGTGGTGATGCTGGCGGAATAAACTTCCAGTCAATATGATGTATGGAAAGTTCTTCCTGAAGACGAGTACGATATTCTTCCCTGAGAAACTTATAGAGGTCGCGTAAATAAGAACTTGCGCCCACGAAACAATGCCGTTATCCGTATACAAACACTGTATAGGGCCGCGCCGTGAGAGAAGTCGTTTAAGGGCTGCAAGGAATGACACCGGGCTTAAATCTGTCGCAACTTCAATATGCGTAGCGCGCGTCGTTAAGCATGTAAAAATACATAGCCAAGCTTTACGGCTTTTAACACCTTGACCACGCACTGGCGTATACTGCAGCGGTCCTGCGTAATCACAACCGGTATGTGTAAACACTTTATCAACTTGATTGACGCGTTGGCTAGGAAGATCTGCCATGGGAGGGAAAGTCGGACGCGGACGAAATTTGAAACATACGTTACATTTATGTATTCTTTGACGAATTATTCGTTGAGTGGCTAAAACCCAATATTTATGCCTAAGTAAGTGTAACGTAAAAAAGGACCTTTCTGGTGTCCACTGTTACGATATCCCTACTAGGGCGTGTCTAAATGAGAAACGTGGTTAAATGTTACAGTAAAAATTGATTTAATTGCCAATTAATTTTTAGACATCATTTAGCAAGCGTTACCTTGATGAAAAAAATTACTATTTATATGATATTAAGAAAAGTTTACACAGGGTCGCGTGGTTCGGCGAGGGGTGGGTTGATGTGGAGAATCCTGCTGCCGGTTGTCCAGGAGATGTTGGTGACTTAACTCGTCTGTAGCCGCCGCAAGAGGGCCGAATGCAGCCAGCGCTTCAATATTTATAGGAGCTCGCGGTGCGGTGGGAGCGGAGGTGCAAGCGGCCGAGAAGTGGTGTCCTCTCGACGTCACAGCGACGTCACACACTCCCCCCATTAGGCCAGAATTTTCCCAGCGGGAAAATTCTGTGGCTGGTAGGCGGCCACTGCATTCCGGGACCCTGAAACAGATGAGTGGTAGTGGTGTCAGTAGGTTAAATACAAGGCAACTATTAACCTGAAAGAGGAGAAAAAAAAAACAAGTATAACCCTCGGCCATTCATACGTCACCAAGCATTGAACGTTCCTATAACCTGGCATTCATCACATTCAAAAAGGCCTACACACAATCATACGCATGAACAAGCCAACATTCATTCACGATGCGAGTCGCATTCATTATAATACACGACGCGCGAAGAGGTATTATACGTGAGTTTTATAGCAAATAGTCACCCAGTCTATGTTGGTAGGCACCACCTGACTACCCATATTCGATAAGTGAAATTAATTGAAAGAGTATAAGTTGTAAACCAATATTACGATCTTACTATATTACGATACTAACAATCATACGATTAGTTGGCAGTATCACAAACAAATTGCTCATTAACGCGCTCGATGCGAATTGTAAAAGCAAAAAAAGTGTTCATTATAATGAAGTATAAAGTATGATACAATGTTTTGAGCCGAGTGATCGGCTGACGTAAACAAGTGAGTCATCACTGCGCGCTTGGCGCTTACCGCATTCCATTCTCGCGGACAAATAACTGGTTTCTGATTATGATACAAAATCGACAACGGCAAATACACAATTCGGAATAGGTTGCAATGTATAGTACATCACCGCAGGAGACAATCGATGACATAGTGTACACAACCATAGCCAAAAACACAAAAAAAATATTCATGGCAAGATGTAATGTATAGTACATCGCCGAAGGAGACTGTCGACGACATAGTACACACTACCATAGTTAAAAACACAAAAAAAAATAAACACAATCGAGAATCGAACCACAGACCGATCCGACAACAACCTTTCAGCCACTGAGCCATAAGGGAAAAAAAATATTTTATTATATTTCGATCAGTCATTACCAAAGCTATAAATAACAAGATATTTGGGTACATGATTTAGCTGTAATTAGGAGTTAAAGGTTTTTATATTATTTGTAACGAAGTGTTAAGTTATTTTAGTGATTAATTCATTAGTGATGAGCATTAATCATTACATTCTTAAACTTTGCAGTGAGTTAATTTAAGATCTTTTATATGGCAATCACCAAGCGAAACATATCTGATATTTATATAGTTATGTGAAAGTTGGATAGTTATCAGATAGTTGGATAATTAGTTAGATAAATAACAGATTCTTTGTAACAATATTACATTTAATAAACTTTATTACAATTTATAACTGAAATATTTATTCATTTTATGTTAGCATGCTTACATAAATCATTAACACAATGCATTAACTTGTGAGCCTCGACTCGGAAACAAAAGAACTATTGTTGGCCCTCACAAATAATTATGTAGGTAATTATAACTTCGCATACCTATGCGTCTTACATTGTTGTAAATGACACTGTACCCAATCGTTTATAAACTTATTTATGCTGTAATAGAATAAGATTCAGTTATTTTATTCAGCTTTTAGGTTTAAAATAGTTGATTGTAAAATACGAAAGGGTATTCTTAAACTTGTACATCAATTAATTCGCTTTAGTTATTAAAGTATATAAATTATTGATTTATGTATAAGTACCCACATTAGTTATTTAAGTATTGAAATTATTTATTAATTTGTGTGTAAACAGCCACTTTAGTTATTTAATGAGGTATAAATATTATTTATTTGTTTCATATGTAAATAGGCACTTATTTATTCAAGAAAAGAAGTTATTGATTCAATTAATGTGCAAATACCCACTTTAGTTAAAGTTAGTTTCAATTCAATTAAGATTGATAAATTCAGTTAGATATAATAACATTTGCGTTGACACAAGAACACAATATAACCACTACTTAAACTGGTCTAGTAAAACCAGATGCATAGCATTTAGTAAAAAGGAAACAAGTCACATATTGACAATTAAGTAGTTTTCCGGTCGTCAGCGGCTTAATTTTACCATTTATTTATCATTATATGTTTTATATATTTCGATAGAAACCAGACATTGAAAGAACAATCCTAGCGACACAAAACATTACAAAAAGAACATAATTCAATAATTGCGACGCAGGAATTTTATGTTTGAGTTCACAATGAACAGTAAATGCATAAATAGATGCAATTGCAAATGACATACCGATAGGCAGTAACAAGAAGATAGAATCGAAGACCAAAAACAACGATTGTAGCATAATAAACATTTGACAAAACGAACAACTAATAATTCTACGATGATATTCGTATTTCTATACCAAATAGACAATAATTACATTCGTTCATTATTGTTAGTGAGCAACCTGCATGTGACACGTGTATATTTTATTAATAAATGAACGCGGAATTCTAGCTAAATACCTAGTATATAATACGCTAGCATCTTAGGTACGTTCATTCTCAGCCAGTCCAACTATGTTAGGTACACGTGGTATAATAAACATGCAACTTTCTTAGTAAGAAAGAAAAGAATAGTTAATATTAAAAGATAATCGCCGTAGTAGGCGGTAAAAGTATTTAATAATACCAACTATAAGCATATATAATTATGTCGCCGTACAAAATCACTAGCAGAAGGTTATAGTAGAAAAATAAAAAGAAGTGAGAAAGAGAAGGGTGTGAATTCGTTCCATAAGTCAGCCAAAGCAGATTATTAGCAATAATTACCAGTAGCACTTAATTACCTTAGTGGCATTTAAAAAAGCTAATCGCGAAGCATACGATCAAGGTGACCTTAGCACGTCGTTAGTGGACGTGAGGCCATAAATCGCAATATACAAAGAATGCGATCGACGAATGTGACCTTAGCGCGTCTTTAGAGGACACGTGGCCGCAGTCGAACGATTATAACTCGTTACTTATGCGGTTGATACACAATAATTATCACACGCGGTAACAGAAAAAGTTATAATATAAAAATGCTTACCAAGCGTAATAAGACAAAATTTGTCTGTTGTGACCGGCTCAATTCAAAACCGACCTTCCAAGCACAACAGAGCAAAAAGAGAAAATGTCTATTGTGGCCGACATAACACCACCGACTTTCCGTCCACAATAAAACAAAAAACAATATATGCCACTAAAATAATTACACACTGGTTTGGAACGATTTCACACATACACAAAAAATGAAAAAAAAGACTCACCGGGCAGCGGATTCTCAACAAAACCCTACCTATAATATTCCCGTGGGCACCACTGTAACGTAAAAAGGGACCTTTCTGGTGTCCACTGTTACGATATCCCTACTAGGGCGTGTCTAAATGAGAAACGTGGTTAAATGTTACAATAAAAATTGATTTAATTGCCAATTAATTTTTAGACATCATTTAGCAAGCGTTACCTTGATGAAAAAAATTACTATTTATATGATATTAAGAAAAGTTTACACAGGGTCGCGTGGTTCGGCGAGGGGTGGGTTGATGTGGAGAATCCTGCTGCCGGTTGTCCAGGAGATGTTGGTGACTTAACTCGTCTGTAGCCGCCGCAAGAGGGCCGAATGCAGCCAGCGCTTCAATATTTATAGGAGCTCGCGGTGCGGTGGGAGCGGAGGTGCAAGCGGCCGAGAGGTGGTGTCCTTTCGACGTCACAGCGACGTCACATAAGGACTTAAGCAGCTCTGGACCAGCATGGAGATGCTGCTTGTGATAAAATCAACAAGAAGGTCGACAACATGATTATGACGCGGCAGAATGCAAGGCTGCTTGTAGTTCATCCGAATTTGACAGACGACCACCAACGCGTATGACGCCGTGCTCATCGAGAAACGGATTGAGCCTAAGAATAGCGGGAGAACAAGGTACATTGTTTTTCAAATTTTGAATGTCGTTACTAAAATGAACAGCCTGTACAGCTCGTAGTAACTTACATTCTGCAAACTCAAGATCAGGAATTGAAACAAAAGTCCCATTAGCTACGTGCCTAAGAAACCTACAAACATAAACGATGGCGTGGAGTAACTTAGACCATGACGACATGCGTAGTCGAGTGCATAGATCGGAGACTCCGCAACCTCAGCAATCACGGGATAAGAAACAGACTTCCGTTCGGGTACATCTTCGTCTTCTGCACTGTGGTCAAAGGGTTGCATAGTGCCACTCTGACGGATCATGGGAAATCCAAGAAGGTCCACGATGCCACAATGGATGATGCAGAAGATTAAGTGGAGTAACACCACGAGACAAGCAATCAGCGGGGTTCTCAATACCCGCGACGTGATTGAAACAAGTAGCGGGAACAAGTTCAATCAATTTACTAACGCGGTTGGCGACAAAAGTCTGCCAGCGGTGAGGAGATGAATAAATCCAAGCGAGCACTACTTTGGAGTCAGAAAATGCGTATATTTTATTAATAGGGTAGTGGGGCAAAACTGTGTCTTGAACCTTGCGGAGCAACTGAGACAGCAGAAGGGCCGCGCACAACTCCAGTATCGCAACCGAAATGGTTTTAATAGGCGAGACCTTGGACTTGGCACAAACTAACTGCACCGAGTAGTTAGAACCAATGCGGACATGCAGATATACGACTCCGCCGTAAGCGCGCTCGCTGGCGACAGCGAAACCTATTAAGTTGATGGTACATCCATCTACCAACCCAAGATGACGCGGAATAGTAATTTGATTGAGCGCGGTAAGCTCAATACAAAACTGGCCCCAAGCGGCGACAATATGGCCAGGGGGTGTTTAATCCCACTCACACTTTGATAGCCAAAGTTCCATGATCAAGAGCTTGGCGTACAAAATTGTGGGAGCCACAAAACCCATTATGTCCCATAGTCGAGCCACTGTGGACAGCATAGTGCGTTTGGTGCACTTATCATCTGGCGGTGAGACGTCAAACCGAAAACTATCACAGGATTTGTCCCAGCGTAAAACGAGAACTTTATGCGCTACAGACTTCTCAAACTCAATGTCTGAAGAAGCTTTATGAGAATCAGGTATGCGTGCGAGAACCTCCTTAGAGTTGCTTGTCCATTTGACAAGATCAAACTGGCCTCGCTTGAAAAGCTGAATAAGCTCTTCACAAAGCGAAATTGCTAGCGGAACGGATATGACACTACAGGCAATGTCATCCATATACAAAGCAGAAGTAGCAACAGCTGCTGCGGCGGGAAAGTGATCGCCTTCATCAGCGATCAACTGGCGAACAACTCGTATTGCGTGATATGGGCTAGACTTGAGTCCAAAACAAACACGATTGAACTGATACACAGATAAAGGTTCCTTATTGTTAAAACGATAAAAAATCCGTTGAAATCTACGGTCAGATTCGCAAACGCCGATATTGAGGAACATTTGGCGGCAATCAGCTGACAGAGCGATTTGGAAAAGACGAAACTTTATTATGATGTTAAATAAATCTCCCTGTAGATTAGGGCCGGCATGCAAAATGTCATGAATCGACTGACCCGATGTAGTCTTACAACTAGCATCTAAAACCACACGAAGTTTAGTAGAGGTTTTATCTTCGCGAACTACGCCGTGATGCGGGATATAATATGAGGGAAGAGAGTTGCCCTCTTTGTTTACAACTCCACTCATAAAACCTTTATCTATGTAGTGATGAATGACGTCATTATAGGCGCTGCGTAACTTAAGTGATGCATCAAGTTTACGTTCTAAACAATGGAAACGTCTAAGCACAGCAGCGTACGAGTCGCCTAACGAATAAGGGTCACCATAGAATGGCAACGCCACTTCGTATCTGCCACTGTCGTCACGAACAGTGGTAGCGCGAAAATGTTCTTCACACTCGAGATCCTTACGGGTCATCGAGGGCGGTGCGGTAATCTCTTCAAGCTCCCAAAATCGCTTGAGAAGAGAATCAATATTATTTTTTTGAAGAACAGAACAACAACAAGACGTAATATATTGAGAAGTATGTAACGTAGGTATGGTACCCATAATCACATACCCAAATACCGTCTCAATAGCGGGCGGTAAATTATATTGCTCACTACGTACCACTTTAGTTAGTAGCAAGTGCGGAAATTTTGCAGCTCCGATCAAAACATCAATGTGTGCCGGACGCGTAAACTCCGAGTCTGCCAGCAGCAATGACTCGAGGTGAGTGAGTAATGCTACGTCCACATTAGCGTTCGGCAATGCGTCCGTAATACGCTCCCCGATAAGCGAAGAAATATTAAAATTAATATTCTTATCAAAACGCGAATGTATTTTAATATCTAAGGAACCCTTGCAATGTTTTTCTGAACCCCCGATGCCTTTGACTACTAAATTAGTATTTCTAAAGTTATTCCACAATCCGAGGTGTTTGTAACAATCAGAAGATATAAAATTACTCTGAGACGCGCTATCGACCAGGCAACGTACCATGTGCGGCGATCCATTAATATCATAAACGGTAACTTGCGTTGTCGCTAACAGAACCGTCTTGGACGCCATACACTGCGGCTTAGCCCCGCGCTGATCATTATAAATGCGCGAGGGCCGTCCGCGCGTGCGCGTCACCCGCGCAATGGATGTCGTACACAACGATATTTCACCCTGAGACGCGGAAGGCGCAGTTATCGTGGCCTGCACTTGCGACGTAAGTGTGTCAAGGTTACCGGCTTGGCTCGACAACGGACTACTTTTATCAAAGTGCAACAATGAATGTTATCGCTGATTGCATGAACGACTTCTCGTCTTACTAGAACAATCACTCGTTTTATGCTTTATACTTAAGCAATTAATGCAAGCTTTGTTATCTTTTACGCATTTGAAACGAGCAGTTGGATTTAAATTATTAAAGGCGGGACATTTATAGAAATGGTCGTGTACTATATTTCTGCACAGACACTTCTGTGAATTATTAATATTAGATTCCGAGCATGTTACGTAAGATTGCGGATTAGGGACCGAGTTATTATTGCTATTTTGCGCTTTATTCGACGTTTGTTTGCTATTATTATTATTAGACGAGCTAGATGAACTAGACTGCGTATTATGATATATTCGACACTGATGTTTGATGAACGAAATAAAACTTTCTAGTGTAGGTATTTTATGATTTCGTTCCGTCATCTCGAATGCGCGAATTGTTTCAGTGTCAAACTTTTTTAAAGCGAGTTGAAGAAACATAAATTCGGAAAGATCTTCTAATTTTAAGTTTTTAAGAGAATTTACTGCGGTAACAAAGTTGTCTATAAACAGCTGGAAATTCGAAACAGACGCGGCACCGGATAATTTAAGATTTCAAGCTTGATCAAAGTAAGTAGACGCTAGAACACGAGTATTTTGATACCTATCAAGTAGTGACTGAAATATGACCTGATAATTCTCAGCACTGGGTGTGACACCTGCAAATACGGACTGGGCCTTCGGTGACAGTGTACCTATTAAATAGTACAACCTGTCAGCATCTGTCAAAGAACCATTATCGTGCACTGTAGACTTAAAACTCGCATAGAATAACGGCCAATTTCGTATATCGCCATCAAATGATATAAGCTCAATTGGCGGTAATCTCGGCGTTCGAACCGCAGAAACGGGCTGTGCTGAATATTTACCCTCCAATTGTGATTGTATGCGCTTGATGATACAATAAAGATCTTCAAATGAGGTGTACGCCTGATAATTCGGCTTTTCATCAGGATTAATAGAAAGCAATCTTGCGTTATAATCGTCTAACAACTTATGAAAATCTGTTCGATTACTATCTACTGTCATACAATAACTAAGAAATGATTCCCTATCAATATCGGAAGCGGCGGCAGTTTTCGAGCACTCGCAGATGTTTTGAATACGCTCAAATAAAATATTACGTTTAGCTTCTAAGATTGTCAGCTCTCTGTTTTCCGACATGCGTGGCTTCTTTTGTTGTGCCATGCTGCCGTAAGTATAAGCTAATGAGACCGAATCAAAATAAGAATACCTAAAGTACCTATTATTTTACATAAGTAGGCAACACTTTAAGGCGATGGAATTAAAAGGTGCTTGAAATATGTAATTTACAAGACAACTATGATAGTTCCAGTAATAATAATTGGGTAAGTAGGTAGCTACATAAAAGTATATTACCTACGGATGCGTGCGGAAATAACCCTGTAATGGGTATTTATATGGATTAGGAGTATAGCTAGGTGCTATAACTGCCTAGGTAGGTTCTTCTAGGAGATACCTACGCGAGATATAAGCGAGAGGTTACGTATAAACGCAAATGAATCCGGCTTCGTACGGACCAAAAAATGGTTCGGCGTTACACCGAAACCGAGGCGATTTGGAGAAGGATTAATATTGTGGACTGTAAAGAGGTGGGTTCTGATCGCCTAGGAAAGGAAAAGTGAAGTGAGTGGGTTCATGGGAGCACACCATACCTTGCACATCAGTCTTCTTTTTTACAAATGGCGGCCTCCTGTTGTCTTCGGGAATCATGAAGCTGCACTAATCACTTCACTCGCGGTCGGTTTTGTTGCGTTTATAGTATAAAGCGGTTGAATATGGCGGTGTTCGGTACACGTGTTCGGCGTGACACGGATGATTCTAGACTCCTTCGTAGCGTCGTTGAATTCTTGCGACCAATCAGCGAGGCGTTCCTTTGGGAGGGAAGGAATAAAAGGATCGCTCGTATTGAACAAGCAAGCGAGGAACGATTGACGTTGATGTAATTAATTATCAATAGAAAGGTAGATGGCGCTACCAATTATAATAAAAACATTTAAAATTAAAAAAAAAATTAGAGTTACTACCTCTTTCCTCATGAACGCGTAGAGTTAATAAATTGAAATTCATATGAAATACTCAAATCTATAACACCGTTAAGCTGTAATAAAATAAAACTTCTATATCAACGCAATCAACAGAAACAGCAATTTAAGCATAATTATTTTCAAACTCGCAACTACTCGCAAGGGAATCAAAACCTACAGGGTACTTCCCGTGAACTCAGAATCTTGAAATTTGGCACGAAGCAACGTCTTATAGCACAGATAAAGGAAAATTTGCACAAACCGATAATTTTTGTTACATCATATAATTAAAATATTTTTAATAATTTTAAGGAAATTCATATCAAATGGTCAAGTCAAAACTAAAGAGTACTTTCGGTCGATTTAAAATCTTGAAATTTGGCATAAAACAACGTTTTATAGCACATAGGAAAAATTTTGAAAACCTTAAATTTTTAGTTGCATCACATACTTTTTTAGATAATTATATATCTACAGGTTTGTACCGAACCCTCGGTGCACGAGTCTGACTCGCACTTGACTGGTTTATTTTTTCTAGGGACTCAATAGCTTAATTTTTTTGTAAGTTTGGCGTTTCTAAATAAGGATCACGACAGCAGGCTTTATTGTCTTTATCAAAGCTCAGCTCACAAAGAATGGATATATATTCCTATTTGTACTGTGTTCCATTCCATATCCATTTCTGTGTAAAAAAAGCTACGATGATAACATAATACTCGTTGAAATAACATCATCTTGAAACGCATTTCATTCAATTGACTAAAAAAATTTTATCAAAGGAAACGCGTCTCCTTAGCCAAGAAAACCTATTCATCTAAAATAAAGTCAAAGTCTCATTCAGACGTTTTCAGACTTCTAAATACTAATTTACATACAAAATCTTTTACAGGAACATTTTCTTTTATCGCAGTATAACGAGCGTTGGCACGGACGGTCATACTACATAATTTAATTAAAACGCTTTCGAATCTTCATTATATATTCTTTCTACATAGCAGCCCTTGAAATCCGATATTCTTGATTGAAAATGCCAAGAAGAAATTTTTGTTTTAATGCATATCATTGCTAGTTATAAAACTTATTCATTTGTATTCGAAATTCTTGTAACCATGTACTTACTGCTAAATGTGTTTTGGCAGTTTTCATGGTTATTAGTTCTTAAGGTTTAGTAGTTAGATATTTTCATTAACTTTCATGACCTTTGAATGTTTTTATTTTAATTTTAAGATTAACAATCAAGGTCGTCAGTCTCTCGATATCGGGTACCTGTGAAATCACAATGATTTTTTACTCTAATTCTATGACTTGGTAAAATGTGTTGATCAACAATGATTAGTTAAGAGTCACGTACACAATTTGTAAATACTGTCCCAACAAAGATAATAAAGTCTTGTCACCAAACCCCTATTAATATGGTAATTTCAACGTTTAACGATCTTCCTTTCCATTGTTCGCAGGCATATCTGGCGAAAAGTGGGTGAAGAAATACACCTCTGCCTGCCCCTTCGGGGATAAAAGGCGTGACGATATGTATGTATGTATGTTCGCAGGTAGGAGGTATGCGGGCTCAGAAGGTATCCACTACCTTGGTACTGTTGCTTTTTGTTATAGAAGCTCTGGACGCAAACAGAAGAAAACAGAAGGAGAACATTATACCAGTAGCGATTAACATATGCGATATCAGTGACAGAGACTCTAAAGTCCACTGCTACTGCGAATTCAGCCAAGAAGTCAACGAAGTAGTAAAAACAGAATGTTGGGTATTCAATGGCGGAATATAAAAAACGGACCCTCTATGGACAAGTTTCACATCACAGTCAAACATAGAAACATTGGCATTCAATGTAAGGGTAGATGGCGGTCTAGACTTCGTTCCATCAAAAGTCTTAGGATACTTGAGAAAAATAAAACACTTCAGTATAAGATAGAGCTCAATTCACAAGATAGAGAGCTACACATTTGTAAACGTGACATCGGTCCAAGAAATGACACTTACAAAGAATCAAATAGTTTATCTTGGTAAACATTCATTTTATAACTTGCCAAATTTAACTATACTTACTTTAGATGAGAAAAAATAGTTGAGCTAGAGACTGAGATGTTTTATGAACTACCAGCTCTACAGAAATTATGTTCAGGATGGCAAATTCAAACATCTTGTCAACTTAGTTGACCTAGAATTGGATAGAAATAACATAAGTCAACTGAAAAAGGAGTGTTTCTATGGACTTGCAAATCTGAAGCGATTAGATTTAAGAAGAAACAAATTATCCAAACTAAGCTCGTTTACGTTTATCGAGCTGTAGAACCTCCAGTCATTGTTGTTAGATTATAATGAAATTCATGTTTTGGCCCAGAGGACGTTTGATGGATTATCGCAATTAAGAAAGTTGAGTTTAAGTCATAACAAACTTGTAACTTTGGCTAGCAGCCTCTTTGAAGGGGTCAGGGGATTGTCTGCTTTAGATTTAAGGCATATTAAATTAAAGAGGTTCACATTCGAAAACCTCCACCCAATATACGACAATTTGAAGAATCAAAACAGCTACATCTATCTTGAAGGTACGTATAATTTAAGAAGTCATCCCAGCTCCCTTAATCTAAAATAAATATCTTAAGTTTAATTATCACAATTAATTTAAAATTGTACTGTCGCATTGAGGGCGACGAAACTTAATAATAAAAATCAATTAGCACAGACAGTGTTCTAAGAAGTGATCATTAGTCCAATTAAGAAATTAACCAACGCATCAATTGTTACAGGGAAAGAATTCCCGTGCAACTGTCATCTCGCATGGATGCATTAGCTCCGTCACGAGGCAAAAAGCGTCAAAGTACGAACATCTCTCGAAAATTTCATTTGCAAATTCAACGCGGATCCTTCGTTAAATTCACACTTTACTTATTTCGAAAGGAGCGTTATCGGATCAAACAATTTGATAGATAGCGATGACAAAAGTCAAATAAGAGATTATTCGGAAAATTCGGGTGATTTTTTTCAAGATGAAACCGACGACGCTTACGTTGATGAACCGAAAGCTGTCAAGGGCGAAAACGAGAGAACATTACTTCAGATACCGGTGGAGACGTTGCCGTGCCCTCAAGACGTCAAAAGTATAACCAACAGGACTTATAGCTACCCATCGCAAAATGAAGCAAAAGATTACAGGAACTTAATCCAATCTTCAAAGGCGACTTCGATTGACTTAAGTCTCATCACTTTACTGTCCACGTTTATTAGAATGATATTAGTATGGACCACTTTGTAAATAGTAACAGAAATGGTAAGTACCTATCCAATTATTATTTTTATCTTCTAAGGAATATTAAAAACATATTGTTTGCGAACACGTATGTTTCTCACGGAAACATTCATATGCTTACTACGAATGTAAATATGGGGCACGTCACAGACGAAGTTTTAAGATTTCCTTCTTTCTTTATTTATACTTATGAGTGTGTAAATAGTAACATTAATCTATGTAAAAATGTGATATAAAATATAAGTATTAAGTAAAATTATGATAGACATCGTCTTGGAACATATGTTTTATCGTAGGATACTTTTCTAAAAGAAAACTTGAATTTTTCTCATTACGGTTTTTTAATTGTTGAGAATATATTGAGGAGTGTAAATATTTGAGTAAGGAAAATTAATTGGTTGTATATATAAGTATGTAATGGATAGTCGGAGAAACTGTGAAATGTTATGTAAAATTTTATCAATATCGTAAGTCACATATTGGTAACGGATTGGCGGTATAATTTAGAATTTACATACATAATTATAGTTACTATGACTAAGTGTAGGTAAGGACGGTTTTATAATAAAACTGCATTTTGTTTGTAGAAACTTAAATTTAAATATGTAAATGTCAGTTTCCAAATAAATAAGTTTACGAGTATTTCTTTAACTAATGCAAATCATAATATGTCCATAATTTTCATATATAGAGTAAAGGTTAGGCACACTGTACCGGCACCGTCAGCACCTTGCTGTCCTAATGTAGCTAGTACCACGATGGTATAAAATACCTACATAATATATTATACTGCATACTATTTCATGGCAAAAAAATTAAAGTTATGTTGCCAACACGATCTCATGTATTACTTCCCATCTCAGTATATATATATGTAAAATAGGTAGATGCAGCACGCCCTACATTCCGATTGAAGCCAAAAAAAGAAGACCTTTAGTAAAAACACGAATTCCAACCAGAAATATGCTATGCAGCTACGCTGGAAAAATGGGAAAGATAAGCCACTAATCTAAGTTCTAATTTTCACTGATGCTTATATACAAGATGTGCTATAAAAATGCGCCACCGCGTGAAAGCTGTGCGGTGAAAACCACAACTCGAGCTATACGATGCAGCGACACTACGGCTGATCCTTGGCACGAGTCTATAGTCCACATCAATAGCGTACGACCATCTTTTACCTCAGCTCTCCTTAGTAAACGTATCAGTACCACTTTTATCCGCATTTTCCACATAAAGTACTAAGACTAAAAAACCAATACCCCATGTCCCGTCCGTTACCGAGCATAATTTCCTTTATTACATAATTTGGTTTTATTTCTAGCCCAGGTATTTTGTGGCCCAGCCAACGAGGGCAAACCACAAACATACTGTTTAATTAAATCACTATATACTGTAAGGTTATACTAATATTCTGTTTAAGGCACAAACATTTCTTAATGCTAATGTTTCAATCAGAATATTTAGAGGTGTTGTTTTGGTATGTTAATTTTACTGTTTTGCTTTCGTCACGTGTGTTCACTAAAGGTATCATAGTAAATTTATTACAGCATGTATTACGATATAATTACAGTACTTTTCTTTATTTCATGGATTCTATTCGGTCCTATTTTATTTTAATCTAGAAATTGTAAATACTGATTACTTAATATTTATTGTCAGTGTAAATCAAAAAGTGTTTAAAGCGGAATGCAACAGAACATTTTGCTTGCAGTAATTCTGTGTCACATTCTAGTAGAATAAAATATTTGCCAGCTGAGATATACAAGCAGGTTAATCCAAAATTGTAATAACTCTACTGCTGAATTTTCTATTGAAGTAAGAGTCAGTCTAAAATTGTTAATCAAAATATATCTACCTCAGACCTAAACCGAAACCCAGTGTAGACCTTTGACGTTATATACTATCTTAAAAATACTCAAATCTGAAATAGATTTAACAACGGATAACTTGTTAAAAGCTCAACAAGAAACCACCACTAAAATCCAAAAAATAGATCAAAACATAGATCATATTCAACAAGAGCTAGAAAAACTGAAGAATTCTAATAAAATTGTCTTATATGGTCTCGATGAAAAATACCAAGAAACAGAATACGACATCTACAACCGTGTTTCATACGCGTTTCAGGACATTTTAAACATAAATATTGCTGCGTATATTGAGGACATAAAACGAATAGGCAGGCACGGTAGTACAAGGCCACTAGAAATTGAACTAATTAGCAAACGCGTGACAAAATACATACATGAAAATCAAAGACAATTCAAGAACACAGGTTTGTCTGTAAGACCCTTCTTAGATAAAGAAACTCTTAAACATCGAAACCAACTTCAATATAACCTCCGAATGGCCAGAAATAATGGTGACCACGCTGTAATAAGGGACAATAAATTATTCATTAATGGACAAGTACATGACCCTACAAAAATCTGGATAGAAAAAAATTCATCAACAAACACAGAGCCTCTCCATACAGACAACGCCACACAAAATAGCAGTGGAAACACAAATCAACCAAAAAACGATACACGCAAAAAGTCAAGACAAGAGCCCATCGATAAGACATTTCGCTAAGAACTCAACGATTGTATTTCAAAATATCCAAAGCATAGGTAATAAGATTGATTTATTAGAACATTTACTATTAGATTATAATATTGATATGTTATTTTTATCGGAATTGTGGAAGAACGAACAGTATTGTAGATCCATTTTACCTTCGGGTTATAAAATAGGATCTATCTTCTGCCGTAAAACCCGTGAGGGTGGAGGTGTATGTATATTCATAAAAGAACAAATAGAATATATGTATAGAAAGAATAGATATTGTAAACTTGTCTAAAGAATATATTATAGAAATAAGTGCAATAGAGGTTCCTAAACGTAACTGTATATTTATAGGCATATATAGGGCAGATCGTCATATCGAAATATTTTATGAACAAATAGAGAAAGTTTTACGGAAGTTAGACATAAAAAACAGTCATAAGTACTTAATAATAGGCGGTGACTTTAATGTTAATGTACACAATACAAATAAACATACGCAAAACTTAATAAATTTTATGAAAACACATAATTTAAAACAGCTGATCCGAGATCCTACACGAGTGACTAAATCAACATCTACTTGTATTGACTTACTATTCACAAATTACAAACCTCTCATATGCGAGTCTTTTGTCAAAGATAACGGCCTCTCTGACCATAAAGCTATCACAGTTAAACTTAATCCAGACAAAACCTTCGGCAAAAACCAAATATATTACACGACAAAAAGAATATTCACAGAAGAAAAAATACAGTGCTTTAAAAAATCACTAGGTGCAATATCTTGGAACGATATTATAAACGAAAATCATAACATTAACACTAACTACAGCAATTTTATAACTATAATAACACAAAATTTAAATAAACATATACCAGAACAAAGAATAAAAATGAAATCAGCGCCAAAAAAAGGATGGCTTAAAACCGGCATAAAACAATCATGTCAACATAAACGATCCCTAAAAACTTTATTAAACGAAACCAAAAACAATAATATTCTGAAAAACTACTACAATAATTAAATGCCCAACAAAAATATGCAACATATTCAATGATTATTTTGCGACTGTTGGTCAAGACCAAAATAAGCCCAGCTCTACCTACCCGACCGGACAACCAGCCGTAAACCCCCCTCTATGCTCACTATACTTACGCCCGGTAAACCAAAAAGAAATTGTCAAAATCATTCAAATAATTAAAAATAAGCATAGTTACGGAGTAGATAATATACCACCTATACTATTAAAGCAATGTGCAACTGAGCTATCTATCCCATTGACGCTGTTAGTCAACCAAAGTTTTCGTGAGGGTTGTTTCCCAGATTTACTTAAAATCTCCTTAGTAAAACCTGTACACAAAAAAGGAGATCTTTCAACTCCAAATAATAATAGACCCATAGCTTTACTACCAACTTTCGCTAAAGTATTTGAAAAGGCCATGTGTAACCGCCTGTACACATTTCTAGAAAAATACAACATACTTGATGAAAGCCAGAATGGATTTAGGCAATCTAAATTAACTACACTAGCAGTATACAAATATGTACAAACTTCACTACAATATATTAACGACAGAAAACACGTCATAGGGATCCTGTTGGATATGACGAAGGCCTATGACAAAGTTCTTTATGACATACTCCTAATGAAAATCTACGGCTGCGGAATACGTGGCACTGCTTACGAGTGGTTTAGGTCTTATTTAAACAATATAATGCAAATAATCCAAATTGAACATATTGACAATAATAAAAAAGAAATTAAATCCGTGCGGTCACAAGTGAGGCAGCTAACCCATTCCATCCCTCAAGGAAGTGTACTAGGGTGCGTATTGTTCCTCATATATATCAACGACTTGCCAAAAATATTAGATCCAACAATCTCGCTTCCAGTACTATTTGCAGATGCCGTTTCTATTTTAATAAAATGTGACAACCTACAAAATTATAACAGTTAAATCCAAAATACACTCAAAACTATTACACAATGGCTTGCCAACCATAATTTAGAAATAAACTCAAACAAAACAAAAGTAATGCAATTCAGGTCATACAAGAAAGCTCCCCTTGACATATCCATTATCTATGAAAACACAATTTTAGAAGAAGTAAATTCATTTCGATTATTAGGAATAAATAAAGACACACATATCAATTGGAAATCCCACATTGAACACATTAAATCTAAACTGTCAAGTTTTACATATGCTCTCTTCCAAATCAAACACAGCACCAATTTAGAAACAGCTTTATCTGCGTATTACGCATACGCCTACTCATGGTTACGATACGGCGTCATGCTGTGGGGTAATAGTGTAAATATTGCAGAATTATTCATCATCCAAAAGAAATGTATTCGAATACTTGCTGAAATAGATAATACACAGAGTTGCAAACCGTATTTTTTAAAGCTTAATATATTAACACTCACCTCAACATATATACTGGATATATGTACCTTTGTATATAAAAACATCCATACCTTCTCTACAAAACATGATGTCCACGACATTAACACTCGCAATAAAGATAGGCTACACTTACCACCATCACGCATAAAAATGTTAAACGAAAGTCCTTACTACATGGCAGTAAAAATTTACAATAAGTTACCTAAATACATCAAAGACACCACTACTCTACCTTCATTCAACAAGTCAATCAGAACCTATTTAATAAATAACTGCTACTATTCAATCGCAGAATACCTAGAAAATTAATAAAAAATTGACCAAACCTAATTACTAAACATAAAATAAATAAATTACTATGACGACCAGCAACCTAGACTGAAACATTATGATATAAGACATTATTTTTATCATTAATTTAATTGTAAGTACCTATGTATGCGCATAAGCGACATATTATACTTGTTATTATAAATAAAACAACCTAACAATAGCTACTGGTATAATTATTAATAAGTATTGTTTATATATAAGTATTAGTTGCTATTATTATAAGTGAATATCTATTTTGAAATTTTGTTTAGATAATATTGCAATGCTTGTAAAAGGCACTAAGTTTTAAGCACCATAATTGTAACCCAACACCTATGTTTGTACACTTGGTTCGCAATAAACGCTTTGAATTTGAATTTGAATTAATTAACATTGTTTTAAAATAAATATCCCAAATAACTCCCGACAGCACAA
Organism: Euclidia mi; assembly: GCA_944739405.2. Taxonomy (NCBI): domain Eukaryota; kingdom Metazoa; phylum Arthropoda; class Insecta; order Lepidoptera; family Erebidae; genus Euclidia; species Euclidia mi. The sequence continues at coordinate 24,778,418 of OX123191.2, read as the reverse complement.
TCCAAGATCAACAAACAAAATTTTAGCAAACCCAAAACATATTTCTAAATAAATTATAAAAGGTCTAAATAAATTATGTACCACAAACAAAAATAAATAGCACCGAATTCATAACCCTTTGCTTAAACGTCATGTCTGGTACATTACCGGGACACGCTACGAGGGAACCTTTTTAAACATCTGTCGTAAAATATAAAATACTAAGATACCGTTAAATAATGTTCATTGAAATAGTTACCGTCCTTTTGGAAGACCGCCAATCGGATCTGACAAGTATCAAGTGAAAAATAACTGCCTTTTAAAATTCAGTTGATACATTTTGTTTAAGATACATGCTTCGATGTTTCTTTGGGTTATTTTACACGCCAATAAATGTGTGTTTAAGTATCTTGTACTTTATTACGTAACATTATATTTGTTGCATAATTTGTGTGTGCGTGCACTCTAGTGTTAACTTTAACTGGAAGTGGTAAAGTCTTAAACTCCACAAGAATGAAGGAATGTTATTTTATAGCCCACGTGTAGCTTCAAATTTCAAAATCATCGTTTATATCTTAAAATACGGGTATTACGATTTGTAATTGTACTAGTAGTATCCTGAAGCATTCAATGGTATTCAGAAACTTTGCCATTCAAGTTTATGTTAGTGCTAAAATACTGTTAATTTAATTTTGCTCTCGTAGTATACATTTTTATCGACTAGAGATTTCGGATTTCAGACGGACGTAGTTTTATTGAAGTTTTATGGAAATAGCTAAGTAACACTTTAGAATTAAATAGTGATTCTTGGAGAGCTGTTATAGCAAATCTTCAATTCAATCTTCTTTCTCTCCTCCGTTTACTGATTTTATTAACAGCGAAATAAACAGATGCATGACTTTCTTAACAAACTAAAAACTGGGTTAAATAAATGCAAAGGTATCTCAGTTTATTTGTCATATTTTGCCGTTTAGAATATACTGCTGGCATAGTGGTACAACTACTTTGTAAGTAGCTTTATACCAAGTTGAATGAGTTTAAACCCCACGATAGACTACATTTCAAGTGATGTCTGTACACTGAGAATTTGTGCCTTGGTACTTTGTACATTCATTGAAATCATTGTAATGTGGATATATTTTCATATTAAAACTATGCAAGGTGCTATTAGTATATAAAATGACAAGCAAAAGTCAATTTGATGCTTTTATTTTCATACACAATTCTTTTCCAAGTAGGAAGTTGATGTAAAAGATGATGTTGGTAAATGAAAAGAAAGTAATGAATGCCATTTTACAATCCGACTATATGTTATAATGAAGTCAACTCATCTGCTGGGTGAAAAATATCGCATAAAAGTCAGTATAAAAATTCTACCGTCATTGACTGTCTGAAATGTTGTATGTCACTTGAAAACCGTAGAGGTGCACTAAGATTTCCTTAAATTCCCACCAGGTCAGGGAATTTTTTTTTTAATTAAAAACAGCATCCTCTGGTATATCCTAAACCTATACCTATTGAAACGAATTATAACAGTACTAGCTGAAGCGTACGTAGAAGCCACATATGAGCTAGATCTTTTATTTTATTGCCTGGCTCACACAATGCATCAATTTTCATCGTCTCGTGCACCATAAATGAAGATAGAACAGGTGTTATGCAGAAAAAAGCGCATTGTTCTTATGGAGACGAACCTTATATTACTATATTACACAAATTTCTTTTGATTAAGCAAGCTGATGTTCCTGAAAAGGCGAAGCGAATAGAATTCGTTGGTGAGTAAAGTTATGGAGAAAATAAAATTGCATTATTTTGGCTTGCTAAAGTAGTAATCGTAGATTATTATTATTAATGCATGATTAATTAGAGATCCAGAATAATGACATGATTTCTTCTTATTTATCTAAAATAATGGAATTAAAAATGACAACGAAAATGGATTACCATGACTGGAAGGCTGATTGCTGGCAGTATGATTAAAATTCAAAGGTGGTAGGGTAATATGCTAGTATAATGCTAATACAATGAATATTCAAGTTAGAGAAAAGCAGAGCTTTCACACAAAGTAAATAGTATCTTTGGGAAGTGAAAAATTCAAATCAAACCAATCTTGCCAGCGTGGTATAATTGGCATATTTACTGACAATTACTGTGACCAAAATTACTGCGGAAGAATGTAGATGATGATTTTAAACGTGAAAGTTTGTGAGGATGACTGAATGTGTTACTCTTCCATGCAAACACTACTACTGACTGCCTCGTTGGTCTCGCGGCATAAATGTGCGCGTGGAATTGGGAGGTCTCGGGTTTGATTCCTGGGTCGGGTAAAGTGTTATTGGGTTTTTCCGTTAGGAAATTCTCAGTAACAGCACGAAGTCTGGTAATGTGCCCGGTACGGCAATAGACTCGCCCCCTATTACTATTAACTAAAAATTCATGGCGAAATGTGGGTGTAATATTACACCTCTGCCTACCCCTTCGGGGAAACAGGCGTGAGTCTATAAAAATAAAAAATAAAAACTACTACTGAATTTCGTTGATGAAACTTTCAGTAACATAGCTAAACTAGCACATGCAGAAACTATTGCACAACTACTATTGCACATGCAGAAACTATTATATCAAATGGAGACTTCACTATGAAGTAAATCTTATTATATGTTCATCATCGTCCTAGTGTTATTCCGGTTGCATCCAAGACTTACATGCCTTGGAGCCCGGGGTCCGCTTACTAGTCTAACCTGATATGACAGAACATCAACTTTTCCACAAAGCGACTGCCGTCTGACCTCCGCAACCCAAAGGGTTAGTGATATTCAATGGTTTAGACCAGTATCAGTTTATTTGAGGGTACTGACTCCCCGTAACGATTTTCAAAGATCTTCATGACAGACGGGACTTACGGTTTAACGTGCTCTCCGATTCCGAGGCATGGGGCAAGCGATAACTAACAATTTAATACGCACATAACTTCGAAAAGTCATTGGTGCGCGCCGTGGATGCGAACCCGATACCTGCAGTACATTGGTATCTCCACTAGGCTATCGCTGCTTTAAATCTTATTATATTATGTTATTATTCACTAAAGTTTTATTTTCTACTACGGTGTTTCGGTAGCTTTCGATCATAGAAATGAGACATGTACTCAAATAAAAGAAGAAATATACGAAGATAAAATTATCATAAATAGTTTTTATATGGTTTTTTCCGCTTATACTTTAATATAATTACAAAAAGATGAACAGGAGGCAGATCAGAATACGGTGACGTCATGTTCAGGTTTTCACCAGTGACAACGTGACCTCTCTAATCCTCTTATTTTAGTTGAAGACAAGCTTTGTCACTCGCAAGTGAAAATACGTGTAAGTATCTATTTTCTAGCCAGAGCTACACAAAATGATTACTGAAATTAGATTTCATATAACAGTATTTCTATCACGCTTCTTCTATTGTTTTATGAGCTGTCTGTGTGGTGAAGTCCTTTCGTCTTCTCTTTTTTAAATAGAAAAATATTGATTCAGACATGTTATGTGAATTATAACTAAAGGTAAGTTGTGCAGATAATGAATTAGGGGAAGGCTGGAAAACACTTTAATACATGCTGCACTGTAATAGATGATGAACTAAAATACCTTTTTCAAAACTATGAAACTGTCGTAGACGCAGGACAATATTTATGCAGCAAAGTGACACTGTACTCGCTTCTCATTAAACAACAAACATCAACTTGCTAAAAAGTCAGCGAAAAGTCTCACCCATAAGCTCGACAATAACTCTGAAACCCTTGTTACAATAGTAAGTACCCTTAGTGCCTTAGCAGGCGGGCAAATATATTTCTAAGTGCTTTAGCAACTAAGTGGCCAGACAGCGCATTAGTCAGTTGGGAGTTAAAAGTTGTGTCGTAACGTCTCTTCAGACATTAATGTACAGAAATAGAGTACGATATCAGATTGTGAAAAATGTTGCTTTTTGTGACCCAGAATGCATTATTCTTACTTGATTTAAAAGTTTTCTGTTGAAGATTTTTTTTCATAGCATATCTGTGTATTTTTGTAGGGTTTAATATTTTAAAGGGTGCTGTGCTGACATATGTATGTCCATGGAGTTACTTGACGTTTTGTTGGTAATTAATAAAAAGACAAATTTAAAATAATGCGTTACTTTTTCTATGTGCATTTGTATTATTAATTGTTATTCTTTTACTTTCTTCCTAAACTTTTCAATGTCCATCTAATTATACGCAATACAAATATAAATTCTAATGCACTGCTATTTAAAACTCAGTGCTAAGTACACTATTTACGAATCATAACACAGAACTAATAAGATATCATAAAGGATTAATTAACATGGATTACGGTTACAAAATAACATCAAGGTTATCTTGACGTTTGTAGGTCGTAGGTAACACATAAAACGGTTCAAGGAGACACGGGCTATCGCTGAAAGCCGACCTCAAAGCTCACATTCCATATATGAGGACACGTTCAAAAGTTTTTACTGCCCCCAAAAGGCGTAACTTTAACACCGTTTTAATTTGTTGGAAGTCATCCCAACAGAAAATGAAGGTAAACCATCAAAGCTATCTCTTTAGTTCGTATATGTGATGAAATTTTTATGTAATTAGGTTATATTTTAGATATTACTACTCCTGATAGTCTTATCTTTATTTAGATTTTTTTATATTCGTAACAAAATGATGGAACATGTTTTGTACAATATAATTTGCGAATATATGTATTAACTATTTTAGACTGTTGTCGAAATTGTGAAGTATACTCACATTTCTTGCCCATGAATCGATAAATAACTTGGACTGAATAACAAAACAAAGAGTAAATTTAATACAGTTTGAAGTTTATTTCTTATCTGTTTAAAGCCGTTTAGGTAGACAAGACCTAATGGAAAACTATTGTGACGCATCTGTCTCTATAATTCATTGGATTGCAAATATCTATAAACTCTAGCTTTTATATAGCGTAACATAACTTCACGCTCTTATCCCCAAAGGGGTAGGCAAAGGTGTATACACCCACGCTTCGCCAATTATTTTTGCTTTCGCCAGTGTAATAAGGGGCGAGCCTATTGCCATCTACCAAACAATTTAAGTTTCTTTGAAACGCTTAATAGCTTACGTCATAGACATAAAATACGGTTCAGACCACATTAAAAAACGATCTATAACAGGAACTTCTTAGGCATGGCACCTAAAATATTAAAACAAATTACCAACATCTGTTTTAGAAGGCAACACTATAAAAATATTTAAAAGTCAATTAAATTATATAGATATTGATACATAAGACTTACAACTCAATAAACGAGTATTTACATGACAGTAATATTAATAGGTGATTAAATTTTCTTGACATTTTGGTGAATTCTTCCTAAACTCAATTTATTATATTTTTAATTTATGACACTGTATCATTTGTAACAAAAATCTTTGCATGGCTGATATGGTAGAACATGGTGAACTGCGCATTCACTCAACATCTAGTAACGTAAAGTAATTATGTACCTGTGTTCAGCAATATATATATTAATTTAAAATTTGAATTTGCCGGGCGAATTATTAAGGGAGCGATAATTAACATTTCTATCTTTAAATAAATCTTAATGAAGGAATATGTCTGGTTTTAATTTATTCTACGCTTAGCAATTAGTTCCTCCTAAGGTTATTGAGTTTTCTTGAATATGTTTCACAAGAAAATCATAGAGGTCCACCACATTGGTTTTCATTTAAATAGAATTCTTCTCAACTGTTAGTTGGATTATTTTACGTATATACACTTCATATGAGTGAGCTATTTTTTCAACCGTACAAATAGGTACGCATTTATACTATGAGTTATAAATTAGAATAAATAAAGTACCCCTCTACTACTTGAGCAGTTGAGTAAGTAACACCCGGTCAACTGACCCTTTTTTGCTTGAATAAATACCCTTCCTTATCACAGATAAAAAGACTAAAACAAAATCTATGCAGTAGAGCAAAAAACGTCTACAAAGCATCTAGTAAAAATAAAAGACTACTCCGTGCATTCCGATTTCCAATACTCGCATTTCAACGTACAAAAATAAAGGTTCGCTGGTCCCTGGTAAAGACAGATTTATACAGAAAGATGTCTAATCAGTCTAGATTGGAATCCTAGTATTGCATGCATCTGCAGACTACGTACTGAATTCATAATGATCGTAGATAAATTTAATAGACTCACGTTTGTATCCCTGAAGGGGTAGGCAGAAGTATAAACACCTGTATTTCACCATGTTATGAATGTTTAGGTCCTACGTTACAGGGGGCGAGCCTATTGCCGTTAACGGGCACATTACCAGACTTTATGCTGCTACTTAGATTAGGTACGCAACAATACTTTTCGCCGGTCCGGGAATTGAACCCGGGACTTCTCGATCAGCAGCAGCATTCAATTCAAATTCTTCAAATTCAAATTCATGGGGACGCAGTCAAATATATTGACATTTAGATATAGTGCGTGCATTATTTATGTAATGATATCCCTTCTAGTAATATTCGAGGGTAATGTTACGAAATTTCGCCACAAAATTGCTGAACATGTGATAAATAGGATCGCAAATATTGGCCGTTGGGAAACATTGGAATGTTGCTGGCGCATACTTGATGAGGGACTGTCATATATTTACCAACATTATAGTTATATAATAGTGCATAATAATGCACTATAATTATTGTGATACTTATTGAAGGACCCGTGTAGAAGAGGCGACAGCAATAATCTATTGGCCAAGGAGAATAACACGTTAGACACAATTTATTTGATAGATGTTAGAGTAGAGTTGCCTACATTATAAGACGTAAGTGGATGCTCCTGTTACACAATATTCACATTGGAAGGCTAACTAAGGCACTTAATTTAGTAACTTCATTAATTAATTTCTTAAGTATTAGGTCTGTAACTATTAATTTACAAGTAATTAAGTACAATGTGAAACAACTGCAGCTCCTTACAAAAATAAAATACATATGTACCATAATATTGGCGATTCAAAAGAGTGGTCACGAGTTTTATTGCCCGTTCTTTCTCGTGGTTCGACCTATTGCCTTGCGAACGAGGCAGTAAATGTAAATGTAGAAGCATTAAGTAGGTAATTCAATTAAAGAAAATGACGTTCATAAGCGTCACCTTGTGACCTAGATGAATAAACGATTTTGACTTTGACTTTGAAGATGCTAGCCTAGTTAAGAGAGCAGCAGACTTATATACTGAGGGTCGTGAGTTTCAAACCCACGTCCCGCTAATTCGCTTGTTCGCTAATTCGCTTAACGAATGAAACACATAATGCGGAAAGCAGCATGTCCGAGAGTTCTCTATAATGTTTTAAGAGGACTTGAGAAGTCTTCCATCCATTTGAGTATCTGTATATATAATAATAATCTTAAGGCTGATACGGGTGTGCATCGTGATATTGTTGCTGTAGACAACGGACTTACCCCGTTGGGTCTGGCAAAAGAGAGCTGGCGCAAACCTGTTGTACTTAGTACTGAAGAGCGCAGGGAAATATGGAAAGGCAAGGAGTTGCATGGACGTTTTTATCGGGCCTTGCATGGGCCCGATGTAGACCTCATGTCATCAGTAGCCTGGCTACGGTTTGGTGATTTATTTGCAGAGACCGAAGGTTTTGTTGGTGCAATTATGGACGAAGTTGTCATGACGAACAACTACCGTAAGTATATTCTGAAGGATGGGACTGTTGACATATGTCGGGCGTGTCACCAGCCCGGCGAATCCCTCAGACATATAGTTTCCGGTTGTTCTCGTCTTGCCAACGGCGAATACTTGCACAGGCACAATCAAGTAGCCAGGATCGTCCATCAGCAGCTTGCCTTAAAATATGACCTTGTACCCTTTGAAGTACCGTACTATAGGTATGTGCCCGATCCAGTTCTCGAAAATGGTCGTGCCACTATGTACTGGGATCGATCTATCATCACCGATAGGACTATCGTGGCTAACAAGCCCGATATTGTGGTGATAGATCGATCAGAACGCCTTGCAATGATGGTTGATGTAACTATTCCCCATGACGAGAATCTCGTGAAAGCCGAAAAAGATAAGGAAATCAACTATTTGGACCTAGCTCACGAGATTGTCGACATGTGGGATGTGGACTCGGCGATCATTGTACCGATAGTCGTGTCAGTTAATGGTCTCATTGCCAAGAGCCTCGACCACCATCTCAAGAGGCTCTCGTTAGACGGCTGGATCAAGTCCTCTATACAGAAGGCAGTATTGTTGGACACGACGCGCATAGTTCGGAGGTTCCTCTCTCTGGAGCCCTAACCACCGGTAGCTTGGTCCCCGTACCCGATACCGGTGGGTCTCCGTGGTCCTATTTTATATGGTTAAATTTTTTTATTTATTTAAGTGTATAAAATTCTACCATGAGAAAAGACGTAATAAAGAGGAATAATAATAATAATACTTTTATTTCGGACTACAAAAATCCATAAACTGTTAGTAATATAATTTGAAACTTATTTCCTATTGTTAGTATAGATTAACCTAGAGACAAACTTTTTTAAAATTGGGGAATGAATATACCGCTCCGTTTTTAACTTTTTTTATGTGATAGACTAAATAATATCCGCAAACAGGACCACATTTCAGTGAAACTTATACCGTATACACAACATTTTTATCCACGGAGTAAGGTATAGGTCATTTCTCGGTGAGTTCAAATGTAATTTATGTTTCAGCGAATAGTTCAAGGTTAAAGGTATATTGATATAGGCTTTTATTTGATAGTACGTCACGGTACATTCCGTATTAATGTAATGTTTATTTTGTTAGGTCACGTGTAGTATTTATATCAAACATGTAATAAGAGTTTTAAGGATATTTTAATTTATTGGTATCCATAAGGCTCAACATACGATTTCTATAAATATAAATAGGCAGCGATAGCCTAGTGGAGATACGAACAGGCTGCCATGCAGAGGGTATCGGGCTTGGATCTGACGGAGTTACGAACCTATCATTGTTAATTATCACTTGTCAGTAGAGCATGGTAAAGCCGTCGGTCCCGGCTGTCATGAAGATCGTTGACGGTAATTTCAGGGTGTGTCAGTACATCTATATATATTTATTGTTATTGAGTTACGGCGGTTAGACAGGCAGTCGCTCTTTGGATAAGCTCTCGGAAAATTCCGTCAAATTAGTAAGCGGAACCCGGGTTGAAACTGTGATAACGCTAGGAGGATGAGAAAGTATAAATTCAAGTTTAATTTTTACTAAAGAGATTGTATTGATCATTTACTATCTGTGGAATCTTAACAGCATGCATGCTTGTTGGTTTCAAAATGTTCTAGACACACAAGCGCCGTAAGCCTATTCTTAGAATAAGATCTCCTGTTGACTGTCGTCCGTGTAGGAAACATGGGCAATAGTAAACAAGTCTCATACTAAGAAAACAGGTCTTATACTATGCTCCTATAATATAACCAAGAAAGAAAATACCTAGATCAATAAAACAATTTAAGATACGAGGCATTCCTCGTTTTGCGAATATAAAACCGGAGGAAATACAGAAGAGCACTTAAGTTAAAACGAAACGGTTCACAGAATTTCTTTGAAAATGTCTAACATCTATATTTCTTCATCAAATGTTTCACATTACGTATTGAGATGTCTTGTCGTTGGAAACGAATATAGTGCCCTATTACCTCCCTAAGGGATCGTAAAATGACGACAAGATTAAATTTAGTTCACGAGAATGTTCTACAGAATTTACCTAGTGCCAATAAAATGAGTTAGATGCGCTACTATGCCACCAGGATCGTTTATTAGAAGTGCCCCATGCGAGTAAAGTTGTCTAGTCAAGTCATTTATTGTCCAATTTCGGCGACATGGCTCGCGTAATTGGTGTTTAATTAAATAAAGTGGAATTGCTACTGAATGCTCTATTGTCGCTGTATAATGTTGTTACAACTCTATATTTCTGATTGTTGTGGGAAGGTCCATAACTGAGTTTTAGAGTGAATTGCATAGCATTTAAGTACTGGTACTGTGAATAGTAATTTTCTGAGTTCTAATAATTTTTGCATAAAGGAATTTTCTTGAAGATTTTTGTATAATTAGATTTTCTGTCTTTCACGAAGGGTTAAAATGAATTGTGTGGTACGTACATCTCACTCCTTCGATTTTTGTTGACCTTACATGGTACATAACATGTAGTAAAGCTGTTGGAATTGCTATGTGTTATACTAGTTCATCTTCTTTTTATGACACGTTTCACCTTGATCTCGCCTTATGCTAAAAATGATATTGTCGAAGATAAAGCACACTTGACCAGAAGGTACCTATCAACGCGCGACTTATAGATACTCTGATTGTCACCATTGTATAACACAGAGTCAGACAACGACTTCCACACCTCGACAGTACGCGTAAGACAACAGGAAACAAATCCCTTCATGCATGTGAATGAGATGTTAGACATAAAATGGTGACATTGTCTTTTTCTCTAGTTAACTAATGGTGAAAGCAGATCAGTGGTATCAGATTATGTATTGCCTCACTCTGTATGTATAAAAGGTCCATAAAATGTATCTTATAAAACAGTGACACGTAGGCTGTAGGCAACTCCATGATGATGCTCAAGACCATGGAGTTTTCGGTCAATCAGTTGATGATCGGCGATGAGTTGCCTGGCTTTTCTCTCAATAGAGTCTAGAGCCTCCAGTACAACAACAGTATACAGTTGGGAATGGTTCTACATGCAGCATCAGACTTAAGTTTGCTGAAAATACATAGTTTTTGCTAGTTAGTTGGGCTTTTGCCTATACACAAACTTCAGACGTCATTTTCAAGGCATTACTGTACAATAGGTTACTACGAGAACGTACATAAAATCGTACATTTCGTAATCACTGTAATTACTTGAACAAAGGTTTGTTAAAATAATATATGTATGACAAAGATTAGGCTTTGTACTAATGTATTTAAATTAAGAAGAATAAAGATTGGCTGTGGTAATTAACAAGCCTAGTTATTTATGAAGATTCAGCGCCATTTTGGCGATGCTAAGATTCTAACTAGCGATTCTAGTGGCGAAATCTAAAAGTTGTCCTGAAAACAAACACTAAGCAGTAAAGATTGCTATCAAAATATTGAATTATTGCTCATAACTTGAGACGGAGGATCTCAGGTAGGATGTCGGGGTTCGAGAGAAACACTGCTAGGCTGAACAGGTTCTTTATTATGTCTCACTACCGTTTACATACAGTATGACCGAACTAGGTAAGCACTGGCCTGAGCTGGCTGGAGCGTAGACTCCTGCTGCTCTCCGACGCTCGCAGGGTAGCTGCTCGTAGGGTCGCCGATGAGCTGGCCAAGGTGCACTGCGCAGGCAGCTCTGTGGTCGAGGTTCAGGCTGAGCAGGGTCTCAGGCGGTGCAGCCGATGTGGGCCGAGTGGTCAGGCTCAGGCGTCCGTGGCCTGGCTGTAGGAGCTCGTAGGCAGGAACGGAGGCTTGGGTGGCAGCTGGCTAGTAGTGGCACGGCGCCAGCAGCTCGTGGCTTGTAGCCCGTAGGAAGAACGTAGCCCGTAGGAAGAACGTCAGGTGCAGTGAGCCCGTAGGAAGAACTGGAAACAGCATAGAGAATACACAACAACCGGTCAGGAACAGGCTGTCCCTAGATCGGCTGTTATGCTTAGGAGACACAGATACTACAGACAGAACATATAGGCACACAGACAACTAGAATATGCTTACCCCCAGCGGGACAGTAGATAGGAAGTAGAATGTAGAATAATCGCGAGGTGTAGCGGCAGCGTTCCGATGTCTAGGGAAAGTGACCATTCTACAACGCGCACCCATCTTATATAGGCATAAACCTATGACTCACAACTGCCTTTGGCTGGTGAACATGACCATATTAGGTAATATTGCGAACGGCTAAGCTGGCGTTAAGCGCCTGCGAGATATTATAACGCAATACGTGTAGTATTACGTTACAATACCCCGCTCTGTACAGCAGGATTTTTCGTGTCTAGACAAGAAAAATCCGTCTAACTAAGTCCTCCGAACTTCTGTAGACAGTGCTAAGTAGATAGTGACTATGAAACTCAAACTGCAGGTAGGTACAATGAAAGAATCTAGTTAGGTTAGGAATCAGTGTAGTTAATTAGTTTTAAATCTTTAATGTGCCAACTGCCAATAGATTTACCCGACGAATCCGCTAATTCGTATACTAGTGGTGACTTTTTAGCAATAATAGTACTCTTGGTAAACTTAGGAGCCAGTTTTTTGCTAAATGATTTGTCCTTATCACTTAGATAGAAGGTTCTTTTCCATACGGTATCACCTATGTTAAACTCAGCCGGTTTACGACGTAAGTTGTATGTGTGTGAGTTTCTAGCGTGAGCTTGGATTAAAAGAGACTGGACCTTATCGAAAATACTTGATAGACAGCCTATATTTTCAGCATAAGAATCCCTAGGTATATAAATAACATCATCTGACTCGGCATCAATATAGTGTGAACCGCAAGTTACTAGTTCTCTGCCGTAAACTAAAAAACTCGGAGTATAACCAGTTACCTCATTAACCGCAGTATTTAGCGCGAATTGAATTTTGGGAATTAAAGTATCCCATATTCTATGGTCGTTTTCGATAAACGAAGATATAGTAGTCACGATGGTTTTTTTGTATCTCTCAACAGAATTTACGTGCGGAGTGTATTTCGGTGTAAAGTGCAAGTTAGGTATTTTATATTTTCTAATCATAGACTTTAGAGTTGCACTTACAAATTGTTTACCATTGTCTAGAATAACGGTTGAAAGTATGCCATGTATTAAGAAAACTTTTTCCTCGAGAATGTTAGTTATAATCTCGGCGGTAGCCCGATTGATGGGAAAGAGAAGACAATATTTACTGAAGCAACAAGTAACAACAAAAATATAGCTATTTTGTTTTCTAGTTGAGGGAAGGGGTCCAACAAGGTCGATACTAATTGTTTGGAAGGGACGAGAGCACACCTTTGGTCGTCTCATAACACCTAAAGTAGCGTGGTTTTGGTGTTTATGTGCGACACAAGTATCACACGAAGATATAAATTAAACAACGTCGGCGTGCATACCGGGCCAATAATAACGCTGTGCTAAACGTTTATACGTTTTAAAAATACCTAAATGACCCGCAGCGAGTTCCGAATGGTTTTCTTTAATAGCTGTAGATCTATCCGAGGTAGGTAGAACCTCTTTCCATTCGAATTCTTTCCGCAGTGCACATTTCGATACCATATATCGATATAACTTATCATTTTTGATGGAATAGTTAGGAAAAGATGTAGGTGAGTTTTTACAGCCATTGTAGATAGTAGTATACCACTGATCCGAGTTTACGGTAGTATCATTATCAGTGTTAGTATCAATAGCCGACACGGCACTTGCCCGCGATAGTGCGTCGGGTATGACGTTATCCGCGCCGCGGCGATGTTTCACATCAAAATTAAAAGAAGACAGGCGCACCCCCCATCTCGCTAAGCGACCCGTAGGGTTACTTAAATTTAAAAACCATTTTAAGGCTGAGTGATCTGTGTAGACAGTGAATTTCAAACCGTTATCTAAGTAACATCGCCAATGTTCTACCGCGACTAAAACAGCTAGCGCCTCCCGTTCCGTAATACTATAATTACGTTCCTGTGTAGACAAGGATTTGCTCTTATAAGCTATAGGATACTCCACACCGTCAGTAGTTTGTGTGAGTAAAGCCCCTACGCCATAGTTGCTAGCATCCGTGTGCACTTCGAACGGTTTGTTATAGTCCGGACAAGATAGAATAGGCGCGGTAGATAACAGGTGTTTGAGTTTAATAAATGAGTTGTTAGCTTCCTCCGACCACACAAAAGGAGCAGCCTTTTTTACTGGTAGAAGTAAGTTTATTTAGAGGCCCTGCAATTGAACTAAAATTAGGTATAAATCTACGGTACCAAGACGCGGTACCCAAAAACCGTTTTACCTCCTTTTTATTTGTAGGTACAGGATAGTTCATTATTGCTTCCACCTTACTAGGATCTACGTGAAGTCCTTTAGAATTGACTACGTAACCCAAGTATTTTAATTCGTTTCTAAAGAAATGTGACTTTTCTAAATTAATAGTTAAGTTAGCTGATTTTAGTTTCGCGTATACTTTAGATAACAGCTGAATGTGATGATCAAAATCTTTTCCTATAATACAAATATCGTCTAAGAATACAAACACCGCGTTTTCGAACTCTGGACTATTTGTAAATAATTGATCGACCAATCTTTGTTGCGTAGCCGGCGCATTAGTTTAGCCGAACGGCATAGTAACAAATCGGAATGTTCCGCGGGTAGGTACGTAGAACGCGGTCTTGTCCCGGTCGCTACTCCGAATAGGCGTCTGCCAAAAAGATTTAGATAGATCAATACTACTTAGAAATCTAGCATTTTTTAGGTTATCTAGGATTTCGGAAACATATGGTAGTTTGTACGCATCCTTACGTGTAACCGAGTTTAGTTTTCGGCTGTCTAAACAAAACCTTAATTTACCATCTTTCTTAGGCGTTAATAGGATAGGCGAAGACCATGGGCTTTCACACGGTTCTACGACTCCGAGTTTAAGCATCTCGTCTAGTTCCTCAATAATAAACACGCAATTTTTCTGGCGGCAGACGATAGTATCGCTGACGTATTGGCGGTGAGTCACCTGTATCAATACGATGCTCGACTAAATGGGTACGTCCAAGGCCTTTCTTCTCGGAAGATATACATTCGAATTGCTTAATCATCTTATCCGCTAAACGTTTTTGGTAGTCATTAAGCTCATTGTAGGATTGTAAGGCAGGATTAGGTTTATTAGGTAAGGAATGACTACAAGGGTCATTATTAGCTAAAGAGACAGAGTAAATATAATTTGGTAACAATTTAAATCTTTTCCAGAAGTCAATACCTAAAATTAACGAACTAGTGACTTCTGGAATTACGTACGCTTTTAAGTTATAAGTTTTATTTTCAAAAGTGGTGGGTAGGTTGATATAGCCGATCGGTGTCAAACGATGACCACCCGCCGATCGAAAAAATATAGTAGGGTTGTCACACTTATTCAAAGGGAGATTAGTTTGAGAAATAATTTTTATATGAGAATTATTGCCCAATATAGTCACGGCAGAACCTGAGTCAAGTAACCCAGTAAGGGGTAGATTCTTAATGGTTACATTAACATAGGGTCGAAAATCAGTATTAGGTTTTTGATCACGGATCGCAGCCACAGAATAACTGGAAAAATACACTTTTAGAGTGTTCAGCCAATTTTTCCAGTCTTCTTTGTCAAAATATTTAGGTTTAGAAGATGTACAAACGGTAGGGTTTGTCATCTTATTTGACGAACTACGATCCGAGTAAATTAGTTTTTTGAAAAAGATTTATTTTTACAATTAGGACAATTTACGAACGTGACATCCCTAAGGCCACACTTAAAACATATCGGATAACGTTCTCGCTTGCACGTCCCTAGTGAGTGATCAGTTGAACGACATCGCGGACAAAACACACACCTCTTATTAGTTATTTTTGTAGGAACAGCTGATTTAGATATCATGTTGACATTATAGTATTGCGGGTTAGGCACAGGTGTATCGTTCGGTTCGACATTTATAGATGCGACAGAAGCGTAGTTTTTTAGTTTAGACGGTTTATAGTACTGTGAATTATTATAGTGACCGTGCGTGTCCTTTTTATTTATGTAAGCTAAATCAGGTGCTACTGTGTTAGACGTAGGGTAACTAGGTTCGTGAAATTGTGCACTTAAACACTGGAACCTCTCATAGTTTAGACATAGTGTTTTTAGAGTGTCTATAGTGTCTATAGCCGTAGTACATGAAGCTAGTACTGTAGAATAACACGGTCTAATATTGTGAAGCAATATATTTAATTTTTCATGTTCGGTTAGTACCGTGTTCGGTGACAATCGCGCAAAAAGTTGGAACATAATTGATAAGTAGATGATTATACCCTCAGTTTGCCGTTGAGTACGATTACGAATCTCGGCTAAAAGTTTATAATCATAGTCGTACTGTGTAAAATCAGCTGTGAGTTTAGTAGCTAGTTCGTCCCATGTAGAAATGGAATATTTAACACTGCGAAACCAGTGTTACGCATTACCCGTAAAAATTTCGGACGCGTAATCGAATAATCTATTGGCAGGTAGATTTCTAACCGTCCTAAATTCCGTCACGCGTTGTAGAAATTCGCGAACGCAGCCTGTTCCGTCGAATTTGAGTTTCGATAGTTCGCCAACCCTCAAATGCTCACAGTGGACAGTTACCGGAGTCGACGCTGCCTGTGCAGGGGTTGAATCCGTGCAAGTCGTCGTGACTCCGACTTCCGCCGACGGAACATTCGAATGTTCTATCTTAGATAGCTCTGCCGACAGCATCCGAAAGCGTTCAGTCAGGTCGGATATTTTCTTGCCGTATTTAGGTTCGGATTTGTCTAATTTGCCCAATCTGTGGTAGACCTGGTTGTGCAAAGCCGTAGTTCGCTTCGCCAAGTTGTGGTCGTATAATTCCTTAAAGCTGCGCGTCCACCGCATCGGAATCGGAGCGTACGGAGCGGACGGAGCGTCGTCATTTACAAAATGCCGATGGGGTGCGTCCACTGCATTCGGATTCAGCATCGGCAATTTAGGTATTTTTAAAGCAGGAGGATAGTGACGAGGATATTGTTGTAGATTAATTTTCGGAGAATATTATACATTTGATAAATATCATAAATAATGAATATCATAGATTTTTGGGTACATTCATATGACTCTACTAAAGTAATTAAAACATCGTCGTTCATCGTGAATAAGTATTTTTGCCTACAGTTTAATGCCGCAAACACGTCAGAACTTGAAACGCTCGGAATCCGAATGATGCGTTCACTGCGGATGACGTCATCAGCAAAAATACCGGTCTCAGGCGCAGAAATGCCGATGCAGTGCACGCAGCTTCATAGAAATTAATACAAAGCAACAAATCCTTCCGCTCCGTACGCTCCGATTCCGATGCTGTGGATGCGCAGCTTAAGGGAAGAGATTCGCGAATCTAAATCGGTAACTGACAGGCTAGCTCCCTTGAAGTCGTCTGCTATGTCTAGGCCTGACTCTAGGATTTCGTCATTCGGAATCAGCTCGAGTAGTTTAGGTAGCTGCTTCCGTAAACCTAAAACAGAGGTAGCCGGCTCCTCTCCGCGAATAGCGACCTCGTAGGCCAATTCATTTTTATTAAGTAGGTAGTACTTGATAGGGTTAGTGCTCATGATGATATAAAATAAGTATGATAGAAAAGAACGTAAGTATATTACAGCCCTCTGTGTGCAATAGTTCTGCTTTACAAAGAAACTACGACGATTCGGTGTAAAAATGTAGACAATAGATAGTGACTTGCAAAAATAAAAAACGGTTATTTCAAATTGCGAACAGTTACGTAGGGAATTGGCAGTTGAAATTTGAAATAGACAATAGTAAGATAACACATAATAGGTATACAAGAATAGAAATTAAAGATAGACAGCAATACACAGATACACACAAGTTAGATAGTACGTACCGGTTCGCTGATGTCTGCACCTCCTCGTTTACAAGACTGACCTCCTAAACAAGAACAACTGCAGTAATTGGAAGTGAGACAAATAGAGTTGGGCGCCACTGAGACGGTGGATCTCAGGTAGGATGTCGGGGTTCGAGAGAAACACTGCTAGGTTGAACAGGTTCTTTATTATGTCTCACTACCGTTTACATACAGTATGACCGAACTAGGTAAGCACTGGCCTGAGCTGGCTGGAGCGTAGACTCCTGCTGCTCTCCGACGCTCGCAGGGTAGCTGCTCATAGGGTCGCCGATGAGCTGGCCAAGGTGCGCTGCGCAGGCAGCTCTGTGGTCGAGGTTCAGGCTGAGCAGGGTCTCAGGCGGTGCAGCCGATGTGGGCCGAGCGGTCAGGCTCAGGCGTCCGTGGCCTGGCTGTAGGAGCTCGTAGGCAGGAACGGAGGCTTGGGTGGCAGCTGGCTAGTAGCGGCACGGCGCCAGCAGCTCGTGGCTTGTAGCCCGTAGGAAGAACGTAGCCCGTAGGAAGAACGTCAGGTGCAGTGAGCCCGTAGGAAGAACTGGAAACAGCATAGAGAATACACAACAACCGGTCAGGAACAGGCTGTCCCTAGATCGGCTGTTATGCTTAGGAGACACAGATACTACAGACAGAACATATAGGCACACAGACAACTAGAATATGCTTACCCCCAGCGGGACAGTAGATAGGAAGTAGAATGTAGAATAATCGCGAGGTGTAGCGGCAGCGTTCCGATGTCTAGGGAAAGTGACCATTCTACAACGCGCACCCATCTTATATAGGCATAAACCTATGACTCACATCTGCCTTTGGCTGGTGAACATGACCATATTAGGTAATATTGCGAACGGCTAAGCTGGCGTTAAGCGCCTGCGAGATATTATAACGCAATACGTGTAGTATTACGTTACAAACTTGCCAAACATGCCAAAATTTGTCATGGCATTGTGTGTATCACTTTTTGGCCAATAACTGAATGAACCATGGGAATAACTAAGTTTTGTATTTCAATGATACCTTTTCGAAATAAATCTATCTTTTTAAAATAACTATAATCATAGACACATTTTATATCGATGGCATGAATTATTACACAAGCAAAATTTTGTTTCAGAAGTGTATCCAAAACTCAATTGTAGTTGTCTCACTATTTTCAGAATCTGTAATAATAAGTAAGTGGTCATTAGTACTATCAAACCATAAAACGGAGTCCAGTCCTTTTCATACAACTTCTGTCTGAGGAGCTATTTAGTTTTCTTACTATGCACCGAGATTCACTGTGTATGTATCTCGTGCCAAATAACTTGGAATATGTAATGATGATGATAATGATATGATAAAAATTTCTTCGTCGGAATTTAGGTATACAAAGTTGTTAGTGTTTGACATTACATTCAAGCCATTTTCTACCATTATCTGGCATACAAATATTGATTTTTTTGTTAGTAGCATGTATACAATAGTCAGTTTATAAGTTTAATAATAATATCTAATAACAATTCATTTTAAAATTCCATGCAGTTATAAATATATCACAATTTTTTGTCGTCCAAGAATGCATTAATTGAGTAAAAACATTTATTTAATAACAATATAAATAATTTTCGTTTAAAAGTATTAAAAGTATCAATTTCCTTAAAACTATTTGGCAACTTATTGTAAATTCGTATCGCCATACAGTATACATACTTGCTAAATACATTTACTCTTTGCTTGGGTAAGAGTAGCTTGTTTGTGTGTCTCCCTCATCATCACGAAATCATTGTGCTTACAGAACAAGTGTGGATGTTTGCGTACAAAAATACAAATTCCATATATATACTGACTAGGTAAAGGTAAGATATTATGTTTTTTAAAGTACTCCCTGCAGCTCTCAGTCTATTGTAAGGCGAATAATGCTCGTATACATTTTTTCTGCACGATGAAAGCTTTGTTTGACTCCACCGAGTTGCCCCATAATATCAGACCATATCTTAATTTGGACGAAACATAGCCGTGATAGGCATTTAATGGTTACTAAACTCTCTACTTTTTGGCAATACATAGGCTTCTCCTTGTTTACGTAAAATTTCGAGTAAATATAATTAAACCTACGCTAACCAGACGTTTGTATACGTTTTGATGTCGAGTTTTCGTTCAAACGATTAGTAAAAAGTACTTCCTGATATATATAAATTGTCCAATAATATTATTATTATTGTCCACAAGTGTTTGATTGCTGTACTAATAACTTTGTTAAATTCTTTACATATTACTTTATGGAAAACGGGAACTCACATAAAAAGATTGAACAAATAATCTTTTGGGCTCTTTATTCCATTACTTTACAATAAAACTGAAAATGACCGACAAAGGCTGCATGAATGAATCTTCCCATAATTTTATTGAGATCATACATAACATATTCGACAAGAAATTATTTTTTTAAACACATTACTCCGGATGCCCGATAGCGGGACCGCTAAAAGATTAACGTTCACCCAGGATTAAATATTGGCCCGACAAAATTCTCGACGATGATTCCAGAACTTTATTTTTTACGACTTTAGACTAATTTAAAACCGGCGAAAAACACCTTGTTAAGAATTACAGACCATTTTCAAACCTAATTACTTTTGGCAAAATATGTGAAAGTAGTAATAAATGGGTACTCTTCTTCTAGTTACAAGGCCACCTCTGGAATTCCTCAGGGATCTCATCTAGGTCCAATCCTCTTCAACTTTTTTATTAATGACATAGTTAATTGCTTTCAACACTCAAGATTTTTTTATTTGCGGACGACTTAAAGATCATGTAACCAATCAAGGCCGATGTAGATGTTAAAATGTTACAGGATGACATCAGCCGACTATCAAACTGGTGTAAAGAAAATAAAATGCAGTTAAACACAAGTAAATGTCATCATATTCAATTCAGTCGTAATAAACATATACGTGATAATACCTATAAAATAGATGACGTCCATTTAAACAAGATTATCGCTATTCGAGATTTAGGAGTCCAACTAGACAGTACACTAAAATATGATATTCACATTTTAAATACAGTTGCGAGGGCTTTTAAGGTACTCGGGTTTGTCTTACGTAACTGCAAAGGTTTCAAAAATCATCCAATATAGTAAAATTATTTAACTCACTCGTACGTCCCATCTTAGAGTATGGCTCAGTCGTATGGAATCCTCATTACGACATATACACAAAACGTTTGAAGAGTGTGCAAAGGCGCTTCCTTTATCACCTAAGCTACGGCGACCAACTAGCAAAACAAATGCCGAGTTACACAGCACGGTTGACGCATTACAAATTAAAGACTTTGGCAAGCCGCAGAATGAAACTAGATTCCATATTCCTACATAAGATACTCAGTGGTGCCACAGACTGTAGTGAGTTGTTGAGTGCCTTAAATATAAAAACGCCTATTCGTATCCGTATCGTATATTTGATATTCCGTTCTCTAAAACTAACCTGGGTCATTACGCTGTTTTGCCAAGGATTTGTAGACTGTACAATACTATATCAAAGGCTCATGATATTGATATTACTGAATCATTACCAAAATATAAGAGGCTACTGGAAAAATGTTTTTAAAGTTTTATATTGTTTTGTCTCCCGTTTGATATATTCTTATTTATTATCATTAAGTTGTTCATTAAAATTTGCACGCTTAATTTTTATATTATATGCTTTTGTAAGTTTTTCTTTTTTATTGTAATATGTTGCTCATTAACTGTATTTGTATTAGGTTAGCTTTTATGTTATAGTGCATGCTGCGGTCTCCTATAACTGAAGGAGTGCACTGTTCACAACTCTTGGTTGTATAATATGTCTGTGTTTGTGTATATTCTTTGTTGGAGGTCCAAAATAAATAAAATAAAAATAAATAAAATAATTGTCTCGAGACGACCATTTCTCTCGTGCCCTAGTTGTGAGGTCAGATCATAATATAATATTACGTTCATCATCATTATCATCAGCCTTTAACAGTCCACTGCTGGACTAGGCCTCTCCCTTGAAAGGAGGAATTGGCCTACTGTACCACGCTGGCCAAACGGGTTGATATAGGGTTTGTATCAAGTTTTCCTTCTCTTACAGTGCTGTTCTCTGCATAATATGCTCCCTCTGTCGGCTCTTACGACACCCATGGGATGATATGGGGTGGTGACATTCCGTATTATATCCGTCACCACACGGACAATATTAATATTACGTTAAGACTCTACGAAAGCTTCTATAAACCTCCCTCATACGATAGTAAGGACCCCTAGAGATTAACTACAGATGTGAGCAAACACAACTAAATCTAATTGACCAAATTCCAATATTAAATACCTCAATACATACCCCAAATTCGTAAACACTATAAACTATGACCCGTATCATCTCGCATTACTCTTGTATTCTAACAAATCTAGCAGCTTTCTATTTAGTATTAAAAACAGGAGCTAAATTGTATATAAAGTTTACGCCTTGTCGGTACACATGTGACGTAATATATTGCTTGAGTATAAGGCTCTTACGTTTCACAAAATTGCTGTGGAGTGACATCACATCATTTTATTAAACGTGGCAAGGCGTTTGATGTTCCCCAATTTGGATATGATATAGGGTAGTTACGGAAGCAACAGCTGTTTTATAATCCAAGGAATAATATTCCGTATGACAGTGTCGTTAGAGAATTAAAATTAATGCTTGATTATTTTGCTCATGTGTTACAATTTTCATAACACAATATAATACTGTTGGATGTGGTTAATGGAAATGGATTCATTATTTCCAGGTACCTGTAAAACGTAATTTAATTTTGATGTTATATATCCTCAGTCTCTAGGAAGGCACAATATTGCGTATCAAATTTCGTTGTTAGATTATACATAATAGGACGTGTTGTTGTTAAACAAGATTGATCTTAATTAAAATGTTTACTTTAAAAACAAACATTGAAAATAATTCTATAAAATATGCTTATCGTCTCCAGGAGCTTGAATAAAATTACTGGTAAAATTAAAAATCTTATCGACAAAACATTTATTGCCGACTCTTATGAGTAAAAATTTTAAGGCAATTTCCTTTTGAACGCACAGTGCTGCGTAAAATATATTTTTTGTTTGTGAAGAAACACACGACAAAAAAATCGATAGAACTGCGAGGAAACTGAATAATATCATCATCAGCCTTTAACTGTCCACTGCTGGACTAGGCCTCTCCTTTGAAAGAAGGAATTGACCTACTATATCACGCTGGCCAAACGGGTTGGTATAGGGTTTGCATCAAGTTTTCCTTCTCTTACAATGCTGTTATCTGCATAATATGCTCCCTCTGTCGGCTCTTACGACACCCATGGGATGATATGGGGTGGTGAAATTCCGTATTCTTAATCCGTCACTACACGGACACTGAATAATATAGGAGACAAAAATCAATTTGTAATAACAGAATCATTTAGAGATAAGATATTTTGCTTCGCTATGCGCACTAGTGACCCAAATTCCATTGACGGATTCAGTTCTGGAATAAAATTGCAATAGACGGCCGTGCTATCATTGGCTGTTCTGATGAGGAAATGAAGTAATAACTGTATTTATTAAATATTATTTCTACGAAGCAATGTAACTGCAAATGTGTATGATCTAACCCCTAGTTTACGGCACCCAAGTGTACTTAGGTTATGTTTTTATAGACTAACACCGGTAACTCCGAAGAAAGAGGTGTAATATTACATCTACATTTCATATAATGAATTTGTAGGTCCCACGTATATAGGGGGTGAGCCTATTGCCGTTACCGGGCACATTTTCACACGTGCTACTACTGCGAATTTGGAAAACTCAGTAACACTTTTCTCCGAACCAGGAATCACAGCCGGTACCTACGATCAGCAGAGGCATACGCTACATACTAGACCGCGGAGGCATACTTAAGTATCTTCATTGTTCGCTGTTTTATATTTTACTTAGACTTATACAAGCCGGGATCACCTTCTAATAAAATAAAGGTCAAAAATGGATAAATGATGCTTGCAGCCTCCAAGTAAAGGCATAACATGAATTCACTTTGCGATCCTATATTTGATATGTGGCAGCAGTACTTCGTAGGTGTATGGTTTTATATCAGGTCTCACAATTTTAACAGAATGCTAATGCTACAGAAAAATAGACAGTGGAACTTAATACTTGATATAAGGCTCAATACTCCTACTAAAAATATATTAATTGCTTCATCTACTCCTAGGTAAAATCATGTCTCCTTACATATATGGAACAGCAACAGTAACCGTACACCGCAAGTGCTCAAACAAATTATACCTCCGTGTTTGTGGGTACTACACAAACATACACAGAAACAAGTACGGTAAACACACACAAACAAAAAGTTTGCATCACAACAGCATCATTAGGCGTTTCGCAAGCACAAAATCCGCATCAACAATTTTAAGGGAACTTATAAATGTTCTCATTTTTATAACGCTAAGCATTTTCCCACTTCATTAGAATGATTCAGCAGTTGTCGCCCAAGGTCTTGGCTAATTAACTTAAATCGACTTAAAAAACCTCGTTCCATAAATTTTAACAAGTTCCACTTACAAAACTAATTAATAGTATGGACGTCTGAATTTCAAAATGCTTTCAACGACAAGACTGCACGGTTGACGTAGGGCTTTAACCTTAGATAACTAACCTTATTTTTCAACCCTTATTACTAACCTTCGTACTTTCGACTACGGTATTTAATAAAGGGGATAATGGGTTTTATTTGAATTAAACATGCATATTTTTTATTTTTATTATAAATTTATAAAATTCTTCTTATTAATTAATAAATTTTTATAAACCAAAACGGCATATTTATTAAAAAATCAGCCTTATAAATGAGATCGTGGGTTTTATGGCTAATTAATAATGGTAACATTTTAAGAGATTTTTTAAAGTATTATTTCAAAGTAAATGTGAAAAATAATTTTCAAATATTAGATAACGAATGAAATAAAGTAATGAAACAAAAATTTTGGTAAGAATCTATCAAGTTACACATTTGTGACAAACGTCAAGTTTGTGCTCCCCGCACAACGATTTCTTGCCCTGAGTGCAACTACTTTTAGTCATCCTTCGCTTTGCGGAGGGACACAAGGCTTATATTTTCCATTTTTAGGTAGTAGGTACATCAGTCGCATTATTTTCGCAAAGAAATTAAATAAACAAAACCAAAAAAACGCAAGAGTTCACCAACGAAATAAGACAAAATGTTACGTTAATACTAACCTTCGTCGATCCGACGACCCATGGTTGCTGGAACGGCGCTCACGGTGCCCCCCCACTCAAAACACTACCGTCAGTCGGGGGGGCAACGGGTCGACTGAGATTACCTAAAGTGTGGAAGCAGTGCGATCGCGCGCGCAAAAGTTAGCACGATTTAAACAAACCCGCGCAGTCGAATTGACGAAGGTTAGTAATCTAGTAGTTAGTTAAGCGGCCGCCTCGCCGCTTGACAGTGCGCCGAGTGTTGTGGGTTCGCTCCCCACACGAGACAACACTTTGTGTGATTCATAAATTGTTGTTTCGAGTCTGGGTGTTCATTGAGTCGATATTGTTTGTCGAAATTCTGCTGAGTTTTTCGACCACAAATTGCGAATCTATGTAGTCTAGTCACTTTCGCTGACTGCCCTTTAGCACAACATCTGCTTGTGTAATATCTTTCCATTCCGTTTTCAGTAGTTAGTAGGTAGTTATCTGACACTTGTTAGGATGACGAGTTTTACTTATACAGGCTTTTTGTCTTCGTAAATCTTGTAAATAGTGGTATTTAGTGGCATGTCGAAGAATAAAATGTTGAGACTCTTTATAAGCCATGCAATAATAATGGCTTTTAAGTACTTATGGTTTAGAATTTTAATCTCAATGACCTTTTACCTTGTTTCGATATTTTTATACGACCATTTTACGATTTTTTATAGGTTATAGTTTTTGCGTAAATCCCGTCTTGAAATAAAAATAATCTTAGCATATAGACCAATCCTAAGACAATTCAGGCTTATATCATCATTATTATCGTCCTAGCGTTATCCCGGTTGCATCCAAGACTTACATGCCTTGGAGCCCGAGGCCCGCTTACTGGTCTAACCAGATATGACTGAATATCAACTCTTCCACAGAGCGACTGCTGTCTCACCTCCGCAACCCAACGGGATAGCGATATTCCATGGCTTAGACCAGAATAAGTTTATTTGAGAGTACTGACTTCCCTGAATGACTGCCCAAGATCTTCATGATTGCCGGGACCGATGATTTAACGTGCTCTCTGAGGCAAGGGGCAAGTGATAATTAACAATTTAATACGTACATTAATTACTTCGAAAAGTCAGTGGTTCGCGCTGTAGATTCGAAACCCCTCTGCATGGCAGTCCGTTGGTATCTCCACTACGCTATGGCTGCCTCGTATTTTAGGCTTAAATAATTTGAATTTAATTAAGTTATACGTAAAAATCGTATCGTAAAATTTCGGTTTGATGTGTGTTCTTTGTTTACGAGCTTAGAAAGCTGGCTATATTGGTGAGGACGGCGTGGCTGGATCGTGTTATATAGCTACAATGAGCTATGAGCCACGAGAGCGGAACGGTATCCCTAAATAATGTGAACGTAACCTTGGTCGGTGTGATTAGTCCACTTTTCAATGTCCCAACCAAAAAAACTTTGGTCAAGCCATTACTTATTCCGAATTTAAAAACTGTCATTCATCACTAAGTTGTAGGTGTGGTAAGTTACCCAGATAGTGAATTAGGATACAGCTTCATTTGGATAAGACTTCAGTAAATGCTGAACCAAGACCTTTTTTTAAATCATGAACCTGAGGTGGGGACAATATTTATTCAGCAAAGTGACACAGTACTCACTTCTCATAAAACACCAAACATTAACGAGCCAAAAAGGCATCTAAACGCCGCATTCATAAGCTCGACAATAACTCTGAAACCCTGATTACACTAGTAAGAACCCTTAGTGCCTTAGCAGGCGGGCAAATATACATCTAAGTGCTTTAGTAACTAAGTGGCCAGACAGCGCATTAGTCAGTTGGGAGTTAAAAGTTGTGTCGTAACGTCTCTTCAGCCATTAATGCACAGAAATAGAGTACGATATCAGATTGTGAAAAATGTTGCTTTTTGTGACCCAGAATGCATTACTCTTGGTTTGATTTTAAAAGTTTTCTGTTGAAGTTTTCTTTTATAGCATGTCTGTGTGTTTCTGTTAGGTTTAAACGTTGCTGTGTTGACATATTAATGTTCATAGAGTCACTTGACCTTTTCTTTGTAATAGAAAGACAAAGTTAAAATATTGCGTTACTTTTTCTATGTGCTTTTGTATCATTAATTGATTTTCTTTTACTGCCTTTAATAAACTATTCATTTTTCATTTAAAGTATACGCACACTGTACGGGGTACAGTGAATCTGTTAGAGTGAATTGAAATTCTAATGCACTGATATTTAAAACTAAGTCCTAAGTACACACAAAAGTAATAAGATATCATCAGGACTAATTATCATGAATTACTGTAGTTTACAGTTACAAAATAACATCAAGGTTACCTTGACTTTTGTAGGCCGTAGGTAAATAAATCAAGGAGACACGGGCTATCGTTGAAAGCCGACCTCAAAGCTCACATTCCATACGAGGACACGTTCAAAAGTTTTTACTATCCCTAAAAGGTGAAATTTTAACACCTTTTTAATTAGTTGGAAGTCATCCCAACAGAAAATGAAGGTAGCCCATGAAAGCTATCTCTTTAGTTTGTATGTGTGATGTTATATTTATGTAATGAGGTTATTTTTTGGATATTACTACTCCTGATAGTCTATCTCTTTTTCAAATTTTGTTACATCCGAAATAAATTATGGAATGTAATATGTATTTTACAATATAATCTTTGTATCCTTAAACTATTTTCCATTACTTGTTATTAAAATTTAACAGTGAAATATATAAAATACTCACGTTTTTGTTTGCCATAAATTGATAAATTAAATGGACCTAATAACAGAACAAGGAGTAAATTTAATACAGTTTGATGTTTATTTCTTATCTGATTAAAGCCGTTTGGGTAGACAATAACTAAATGAAAACTTTTAAGAGACATCTGTTTCTTAAATTCACTGGATCGCAAATGTCGATTTGACAATAATAAAGTATATCTTTAAATAGGTTTAAATGAAGGACCATGTCTGGTTTCATATTTATTCTTCATTTAGAATTTAGTTCATGCTAAGGCTATGGAGTTTCCGTAAAGATGCTTCTCAAGAAAATCATAGCGGTCTACTATATTGTTTTTCATTTAAAGAGATTTCTCTTAACCGATTAGTCGGATTATTATATACACACTTAATATGACTGAGCTATGTTTTCAACCGTACAAAAATACTATGGGTTACATGAATATATATCATATAACCCATAGAATGAATAAATATAATAATATTCTACAACATTCACACAACACCATCTAGTCCCAAACTAAGCAGAAGCTTGTACTATGGGTACTAGATAATGGACAAACATACATATATACTTTTTTTTGTAAATACATACATATTATACATAGAAACACCCGGAAAATAAAAACATCCAAAGACAAACATCCATGTTCATGCACACAAATTTTTGACTTGTGCGGGAATCGAACCCGCGACCTTCGACGTAACAATCGCTTACGCTCCCACGGCGCCAACCGGTCGTATAATGTAATAAATAACACTCCACTCTATTACTTGAGCCGTTGGTTATTCGTAAGAAACACCTGGTGAAATGACTCCTTTTGGCTTTAACTAATACCCTTCTTTTATTTATTTATTTATTTATTTAATACTTTATTGTACACTATAAAGAATATTTTCAGGAATTTTATAATAAATAAAGTACAAAGGGCGGCCTTATCGCTAACAGCGATTTCTACCAGGCAACCTTTGGATGGAGATATTATTAGTAGCAATGAAATGGTAGTTGTAAGTGTACCAGTAATAGGATGATAAATACTTTAAATATATACATTTATGTAATATTATAACAATATACTACACATATATAAATAATTATACATACATACACACATACACACATACATAAATAATACTTAAAATTCCTCTACAGATAAAACGAGTAAAACAAAATCTATGCAGTAGAGCAAACACTTCTATAAAGCGTCTAGTAAAAAACTACTCCGTGAATACTCGCATTTCAACGTATAAAAAGAAATGTTCGCTGGTCTCTGATAAAGACAGATTTATACAGAAAGATGCCTAGTTAGTATAGATTGGAATCCTAGTATTACATGATCTGCAGACTGCGTACTGAATTCATAATGACCGTAGATATTTTTTATAGACTCATACCTGTATCCTTGAAGGGTTGGCCAGAGGTATAATGAACATTTAGGCAAGTTAAAAATTTTTAGGTCCCATTTATAGGGAGCGAGCCCATTGCCGTTGCCGTACACACTACCACACTCCGTCCTACTACTGAGAATTCGGAAAAAAACTAATAACACTTTTGCTTGACCCGGGACCTCCCTATAAGCAGACGCATACGCTATCTAATGGGCCACGGAGGCAGTTCTGAGATACTGATATCTATCTGTCTAATATCTATATACTATAATTATGTATAGTGCGTGGGTTATTCATGGTATGATACCCCTTCTAGTTATAGTCGAAGGGAATATTACGAAACTTCGCCACAAAATTACTGAATATGTGATAAATAGGATCGCAAATGTTGGCCGTTAGGAAACATTGGAATGTTGTTGGCATACTTGATGAGGGACTGTCGTATATTTACCAACATTATAGGTGTATAATGTATTATGCATTACATAGTGATACTTATTGAAGGACCCGTGGTGAAGAGGTGATAGCAAAAATCTATCGACCCGAGATATGTTTGATTATTTGATAGATGGCAGGCTAGCCTAGTTCAGACAATGCCCGCACAATCATTTTCAAGTCAAGTGCGTATTAAATTGTTAATTTAATAGTTGGCTAAACGAACGAAACACATCATGCGAAATGCAGTTTGTTCGAGACTTCTCTATAATGTTTTAAGAAGGCTTGAGAAGTCTTTCATCCCTTAAAGTAACTGTATCTATACCGCTCCGTTTTTAACTTTATTTATTTGATAGACTAAATAAATCCGCGAATAGGACCACATTTCAGTGAAACGTATACTCGTATACACAACTTTTTTATCCACGTAGTAAGGTATTGGTCGTTACTCGTTGAGTTCGAATGTAATTAATGTTTCACCGAATAGTTCAAGGTTTAAGGTATATATAGGCTTTTTTTTGATAGTTTGTCACGGAATTTATGTAATGTATTGTTTATTTTGTTAGGTCACGTGTTTGGGTTCATATCAAGCATTTAACAGTTTCAATTATATTTTTGTGTATTGGTAAATATTATAGGGTTCCCACCAAGAACTTAGGGTCCCAAGCTAACCTCACCTGCAAGTGGTGCACCTGCCGGTCAACGGACGAGGCTCTGGCAAACAAAGTATCCCGATAAGCGGCAATAGGCTCGCCACCTATTACGTGGGATCAAAACACTGGCAAAAATTGGGCGTTTAATATGCCTCTGCCTACCCCTTCGGAGAAACAGGCGTGAGTCTATGTATGTATGTATGTAAATATTTAAGAAATTTCTTCTATAGAATATGTAAAAAGGATTAGGTACCAATAATACCTGCTCAACATAATTATTTAGGCAGCGATAGCCTAATGGACATACCGACTGACTTCCATGCAGGGGGTCGAGTTCAAATCCGCGGCTCGCATCACTAACTTTTCGCAGTTACATATCTATTTTTAATTATCGCTTGTCCCGTGCCTCGCTGAGCACGTAAAGCCGTCGGTCGTGAAGATTTTTGACAGTACTAACAGGGATTCATTACATCTACATATGGTAACTTTTGGGGTACAGCAGTCAGACAGACAGTCACTCTGTGAAAATCTCATGGGAAAATCCCGTTAGATTATAACTCATCTACGCGAAGCCCGAGTAGAATCTGTGATGTGAGAAAAAATTATTTTTACTGAAGAAATTGTATTGAACATTAAAAAAAATATATATGTTTATTTTTGCCTCACAATAATAAATGACAGAAAAAACACAATCAAGATAATAACATAATATAAAATCTAATAACAAATTAGATGGAACAGCATTTATGAGGCCAAAATTGGAGCCTGCCTCAGCTAATGCTGCGACAAACTTTGCCGCAGCGCTGGTATTCTGGCAGGTCCATTGAATGACGTCATATATTCAGAATAAAATAAAAACACATAAAATAAAACTTTTAAACTTAAAACTTATAAACTAAAAACAAATAAAACAATCTTAAACATTTAATTGCAATAACTGCTAACATACGCAAGTTCTATTTGCTTCTGTCCAGTTCCTGGACGACGCAATATCATTAGTGTCAATTAAGTAATAACACTGAATACTGACGCTTAATCTATGGCTACGCTAGCTATGGTATTGCATAAAGGTGGCATTGCGCATCGAAAATGGCGTATGGATTGTTATTACGTTAAAAAATAAACTTATATTACCATTCAATTTGTGACGTACGTGTTCTATATTTGTGTAGTGTTTTTGTGTATATGTATGTGGTGTATGTGGTGTATTACTGTAAAATTTCATAATGAGACTTATTCAACCTGCTATACTATTACATGTAAGTACTTAATAAGCTATTGTTATTATGCAGCAATTGTTCTAGTAAATGCAAATCCTACTTCCCCAACTTCTGCTCGTCTAATAAAATCTTCTTTAACCTTATACGGAATGTATACGACGTTTTAAGAGTACGAAGAGGAGGCGGCAGATCGTTCCAACATCGTGAAATTCTAATAATGTGCTAATCCCACGTTGATTTCAAAATTTGCTATACACAAGTGCCGTAAGCCTAGCTTTAGACCAAGATCCCTGTTTCTACATGAGCGACGGTAAACAAGTCTCATAATAAGAAAATACGTCTTATGCTCCTGTAATATAACCAAGTAAGAAAATACCTAGTTGAATAAAACAATTTAAGATAATACCTCATTTTGCGAATTTAAAACCGAAGGAAATACAGAAGAGCACTTAAATTAAAAAGAAACGGTTCACAGAATTTCTTGGAAAATGTCTAACATCTATATTTCTTCATGTTTCATCTTACGTATTGAGATGTCGTGTCGTTGGAAACGAATATATTGCCCTATTACCTCCCAAAAGGGTCGTAAAATGACGACAAGATTAAATTTCTATCACAAGAATGTTTTAGAGAATTTACCTAGTACCAATAAAATGAGTTAGATGCGCTACTATTCCACCAGGACGTTTATAAGAAGTGCCCTATGCGAGTATAGTTGTCTAGTCAACTCATTTATTGTCCAATTTCGGCGACATAGCTCACGTAATTGGTGTCTAATTTACACTAATTGAAATATTCAGTCGTAAAAATAAAGTGGGATTGCTACTGAATGTTATATTGTCGCTGTATAATGTTGCTACAACTCTATACTTCTAATTGTTGAGGGAAGGTCTATAATTGAGTTTTAGAACGAAACCTCAGCTAGAATAGTAATTTTCTGAGTTCTAATATTTTTTGCATAAAGGATTATTTTTGAAGATTATTGCATAATTAGATCTTTTTGCTTTCACGAAGGGTTTATATGAATTGTGAGGTACGTACATCTCACTCCTTCGACTTTTGTTGACCTTACATAGTACATAACATGTAGTAAAACTGTTGGAATTGCTATGTGTTATAGTAGTTCATCTCCTTTTTATGACACGTTTCACCTTGATCTCGCCTGATGCTAAAAGATGATATTGTCGAAGATAAAGCTCACTTGCCCAGAAGGTACCTATGAACCCGCGACTTAAAGATACTCTGATTGTCCCCATTATATAACGCAGAGTCAGACAAAGACTTCCACACCTCGGCAGTGTACGCGTAAGAAAACAGGAAACAAAACCCTTCGTGCATGTAAATGGGATGTTCGACATAAAATGGTGACATTGTCTTTTTCTCTAGCAAACCAATGGTGAAAGCAGATTAGTGGTATCAGATTATGTTTTTCCTCGCTCTGTTTGTATGAACGCTCCATGAAATGTATTCCATAAAACACTGACACGTAGGCAACACCACGATGATGCTCAAGACCATGGAGTTTTCGGTCAACCAGTTGGTGATCGGCGATGAGTTGCCTGGCTTTCCTCTCAATAGAGTCTAGAGCCTCCAGCTTGTATTTTACTGAAACAGTATAAAGGTGGGAGTAGTTCTACATGCAGGATCAGACTTACGTTTGCTGAAATACATAGTTTTTGCTAGTTAGTTGGGCTTTTGCCTATACACAAAATTTCAGAGGTAATTTTCAACGCATTACTGTACAATAGGTTACTACGAGAACGTAGATAAAATCGATATTATTTTCAATGAACATTATGCGTCGATACTGAGGCTGATGAAAACTACACAACACTACAAATATGTACAAATACTTGTTCTAAGAGTAAGAACATTAAAAAAAAACGACATGATTTTCACCCAACAATGTTTATGATTTCTTTCAGCAACAGTATATCAGACATGAAATTCCTTTATCTACACTAATATTATAAAGAGGAAAAATTTGTATTTTTGTTTGTTTGTAATGGATAAACTCAATAACTACTGGATCGATTTTAAAAATTCTTTCACCATTAGGAAGCTACATTATCTGCGAGTAACATTAATTAGATGTCACCATAAATAATACTCCGATAATCAGAGTAACAAAGTTTAAGTACCTGGGTCACTGGGTCACGCATGACCTGAATGATGACCTGGACATCGGAAGGGAGCGCAGGGCGATGGCTGTCCGAGGTAATATGCTGATCCACAGATTTGCACGTTGTACGACGCAAGTCAAAATAACCCTTTTCAGAGCATACTGCCAGTCTTTTTACACGTGCAGTCTGTGGGTCAGGTATACGCTGAGGGCATACAACGCCCTGCGTGTCCAGTATAACGATGTATTCAGGATGCTGTTGGGTCTATCACGCTTTTGTAGCGCTTCCAGGATGTTCACCGAGGCCAGGGTTGATGGTTTCGATGCAATTATACGGAAACGGTGCGCTTCTATTCTAGGTAGAATACGTGCTAGCTCCCACGGCATCCTGAGTGTATTGTGTGATAGATGGGACAGCCCCATGCTGGCTCACCGGATACGGCTGCACACGTAGGTGTCAGTCGTTTCAAGTTTTATATAAGAGTGTCTTTTACTAACACTAGGTTAAGATTTATACTAACAATATATGGATCTTTTAATTTGATCTGAAATAAACTGATTAATAATAATAATAATATATTTTATTTTAGAAAAAATAGGGGTCCGTAAGATATTTGGGTTTTTCGGGTACGCGAAGTAGTTCCCTCAGGACGCGGGTGAAACCGCGGGAAACGGCTAGTTTATGATAAACTTAAACGGGGATCCTGCCATTTTGCCGAAAAGATTTTGACAAAATTTCATTACCCAAACAAATTTTAGCAACCTTTCTTTTATACCATTGCAATATTTCGAATGATTTTAGTACCCATATTTTTATTTGGTCAATTTTTTTATCGACATAATATTACCATGTATAATGTCAGTATGGCATTTGGTCTTTAATCAATCGATTTATTACAGCAAACAATCTTCAGACAATAAACGTTTGGTTATATTAGTTTATTTATGAAAGTAGTTAGAGTAGGTTAATTATAAAAAAATGGTTAGGTTATGTTAGAACTGTGACCTCCTACGCACGAGCCGAGCGAGCGAAGCGAGCGGTGCCGCGGTAGCGGCCAGCGAGTGCCAGAAACGACTTCCATTAATAGAAAAGAGAGATTGTTTTAGTAGGTTAGCCGGAACTGAACTATTTAGATTAGGATAATTATTGATTTTGAGTAAGAACTGATTTCAACTGAAATATTTGACTAAATAAAAAATGTTAAAATTAGTTGGTAAACAAGTTATAGTTTAAACGTTCATTTCCCAAACATAAGGTTTGCATTAGAATTTTTTTTTAAGATTTTTTGCTAAGCAATAATTTGCCAAATGAAATTATGCGAAAAAATTTTTGGGAAGTGAAAATTTGTCAGTGTCTTTGTTTGTTTCCTTTCGATAAAACAAGGGAGACCCACTTAAACGTCGTCCGACGTTAGCTAGAAAACATTTTTAAATGTAGTGTACATTTTAATTTTCTTTTTGTAGCTTTTAAGCTAACTGAAAAGGAACGCTACACTATACAAAATAATAAAATATAAACTAAGTTATTCACGCGTTTCTAGAAATAAGTCGCGTGCAGACTCATAAATTATTTCATTTCATATTCACTGTAATTACTTGCACAAAGGTTTGTTCAAATAATATATGTATTACAAATATTAGGCTTTGTACTAGTAGATTTAAACTAAGTAGAATAAAGATAGTCTGTACTTATAACTAGCTTAACTTCTTTAAAATAAATATTATCATAGACACATATTATATCGATGGAAAGAATTATAACACAATCAAAATTGTATTTCAGAAGTATATCCAACAAAAACTCACTTGTAGTTAGAGTATTCTCTCATTAATTTTAGAATCTGTAATAATATTTTACTAGTCATTAGAACTATCTATCAAGCTATAAAACGGAGTGCAGTGTGAAGGGTCACACAAGTTCTGTCTGACGTGCTATTCAATTTGCTTATTATGCAAAGAGTTTTACTGTGTATATGCCGAATAACTTGAAATATGTAATGGATACTAAACTTCACGTTTCGGCAATAATCATCACTGTATGATTATGATAATTGTCGTCTTCACAGTCCACTGCTAGACCTTCTCCTTATATACGTAGAATTTTGGTTCAATAGAACTTGGCCTATATACGACGCTTGCCAGACGAGTGTATATGATGAGATGATGTCAAGTTTTCCATGTTTTCATCCAAACCTATTAGTAAAAAGTACTTCTTGGTATATATAAAATTGTCCAATAATATAACTATTAGTGTCCACAAGTGTTTGAGCGCATTTTACTTTCTGGAGACAGGTACTAACAAAATAAGATTAAACAAATAACTCGGGCTCTTTTTTCCATTATTTTACAATAAACCCCAAACCTGCCATCGAAGGCTGCATGAATGAAACTCCACGTAATTTTATTGAGATCATTCATAACATATTCGAAAAGTAAAACACATTACGAGTGCCCGATCGCGGAACCGCTTAAAGTAAAGTTCACCCAGGATTAATTAATATTGGCTCGACGAAATTCTCGACGATGATAACAGAACTTTATTTTTCACGACTTTAGACTAATTGTCTCAAAACGACCATTTCTCTTGTGCCCTAGTTGTGAGGTCAGATGATAATGTAATATTACGTTAAGACTCTACGAAAGCTTCTATAAAATTAATACATACCCCAATTTTCCTAAACACTATAAACCATGACCCGTATTATCCCACATTACTCTGGTATTCTAACAAATTAACCTGCTTTATATTTATTATTAAAACCAAGAGCTAAATTGTATATAAAGTTTACGTCTTGTCGGTACACATGTGACATAATATATTGCTTGAGTATAACGGGCTCTTACGTTTCACAAAATTGCTGTGAAGTGACATCACATCATTTTATTAAACGTGGCAAGGCGTTTGATGTCTCCCAATTTGGATATGATATAGGGTAGTTACGGAAGCAACAGCTGTTTTATAATCCAAGGAATAATATACCGTATGACAGTGTCGTTAGAACATTAAAATTAATGCTTGATTATTTTGCTCGTGTGTTACAATTTTGATGACACAATATAATACTATTGGATGTGGTTAATGGAAATGGATTCATTATGGACAGGTACCTGGAAAACATAATTTAATTTTGATGTTATATATCCTCAGTTTCTAGGAAGGCACAATATTGCGTATCAAATTTTGTTGTTAGATTATAATATGACCTGTTATGGTTAAACAAGATTGATCTTAATTTAAATGTTTACTTTAAAATCAAACATTGAAAATAATTCTATAAAATAAGCCTATCGTCTCCAGAACCTTTAATAAAATTACTGGTAAAATTAAAAATCTTATCGACAAAACTTTTACTTATGACTCTCATAAGTAAAAATTTAAAGGCAAAATCCATTTGACCGCACAGTGCTGAGTAAAATATATTTTTTGTTTGTGAAGAAACACACGACAAAAAAAATTGATAGAACTGCCAGGAAACTGAATAATATCATCATCAGCCTTGAACAGTCCACTGCTGGACTAGGAAAGGCTTGAAAGGAGGAATTGGCCTACTATACCACGCTGGCCAAACGGGTTGGTCTATACCAATGGTATATACCATATACCAAAGGTATTACTATACCAAAGGTTTGCATCAAGTTTTCCTTCTCTTACAGTGCTGTTCTCTGCATAATATGCTCCCTCTGTCGGCTCTTACTACACCCATGGGATGATATGGGGTGGTGAAATTCCGTATTCTTAATCCGTCACCACACGGACACTGAATAATATAGGAGACAAAAATCAATTTGTAATAACAGAATCATTTAGAGATAAGATATTTTGCTTCGCTATGCGCACTAGTGACCCAAATTCCATTGACGGATTCAGTTCTGGAATAAAATTGCATTAGACGGCCGTGCAATCATTGGCTGTTCTGATGAGGAAATGAAGTAATAACTGTATTTATTAAATATTATTTCTACGAAGAAATGTAACTGCAAATGTGTATGATCTAACCCCTAGTTTACGGCACCCAAGTGTACTTAGGTTATGTTTTTATAGACTAACACCGGTAACTCCGAACTTTTTTATCCACGGAGTAAGGTATTGGTCGTTACTCGTTGAGTTCGAATGTAATTAGTGTTTCACCGAATAGTTCAAGGTTTAAGGTATATATAGGCTTTTATTTGATAGTTTGTCACGGAATTTATGTAATGTATTGTTTATTTTGTTAGGTCACGTGTTTGGGTTCATATCAAGCATTTAACAGTTTCAATTATATTTTTGTGTATTGGTAAATATTATAGGGTTCCCACCAAGAACTTAGGGTCCCAAGCTAACCTCACCTGCAAGTGGTGCACCTGCCGATCAACGGACGAGGCTCTGGCAAACAAAGTATCCCGATAAGCGGCAATAGGCTCGCCACCTATTACGTGGGATCAAAACACTGGCAAAAATTGGGCGTTTAATATGCCTCTGCCTACCCCTTCGGAGAAACAGGCGTGAGTCTATGTATGTATGTATGTAAATATTTAAGAAATTTCTTCTATAGAATATGTTAAAAGGATTAGGTACCAATAATACCTGCTCAACATAATTATTTAGGCAGCGATAGCCTAATGGACATACCGACTGACTTCCATGCAGGGGGTCGAGTTCAAATCCGCGGCTCGCATCACTAACTTTTCGCAGTTACATATCTATTGTTAATTATCGCTTGTCCCGTGCCTCGCTGAGCACGTAAAGCCGTCGGTCGTGAAGATTTTTGCCAGTACTAACAGGGATTCATTACATCTACATATGGTAACTTTTGGGGTACAGCAGTCAGACAGACAGTCACTCTGTGAAAATCTCATGGGAAAATCCCGTTAGATTATAACTCATCTACGCGAAGCCCGAGTAGAATCTGTGATGTGAGAAAAAATTATTTTTACTGAAGAAATTGTATTGAACATTAAAAAAAATATATATGTTTATTTGTGCCCACAATAATAAATGACAGAAAAAACACAATCAAGATAATAACATAATATAAAATCTAATAACAAATTAGATGGAACAGCATTTATGAGGCCAAAATTGGAGCCTGCCTCAGCTAATGCTGCGACAAACTTTGCCGCAGCGCTGGTATTCTGGCAGGTCCATTGAATGACGTCATATATTCAGAATAAAATAAAAACACATAAAATAAAACTTTTAAACTTAAAACTTATAAACTAAAAACAAATAAAACAATCTTAAACATTTAATTGCAATAACTGCTAACATACGCAAGTTCTATTTGCTTCTGTCCAGTTCCTGGACGACGCAATATCATTAGTGTCAATTAAGTAATAACACTGAATACTGACGCTTAATCTATGGCTACGCTAGCTATGGTATTGCATAAAGGTGGCATTGCGCATCGAAAATGGCGTATGGATTGTTATTACGTTAAAAAATAAACTTATATTACCATTCAATTTGTGACGTACGTGTTCTATATTTGTGTAGTGTTTTTGTGTATATGTATGTGGTGTATGTGGTGTATTACTGTAAAATTTCATAATGAGACTTATTCAACCTGCTATACTATTACATGTAAGTACTTAATAAGCTATTGTTATTATGCAGCAATTGTTCTAGTAAATGCAAATCCTACTTCCCCAACTTCTGCTCGTCTAATAAAATCTTCTTTAACCTTATACGGAATGTATACGACGTTTTAAGAGTACGAAGAGGAGGCGGCAGATCGTTCCAACATCGTGAAATTCTAATAATGTGCTAATCCCACGTTGATTTCAAAATTTGCTATACACAAGTGCCGTAAGCCTAGCTTTAGACCAAGATCCCTGTTTCTACATGAGCGACGGTAAACAAGTCTCATAATAAGAAAATACGTCTTATGCTCCTGTAATATAACCAAGTAAGAAAATACCTAGTTGAATAAAACAATTTAAGATAATACCTCATTTTGCGAATTTAAAACCGAAGGAAATACAGAAGAGCACTTAAATTAAAAAGAAACGGTTCACAGAATTTCTTGGAAAATGTCTAACATCTATATTTCTTCATGTTTCATCTTACGTATTGAGATGTCGTGTCGTTGGAAACGAATATATTGCCCTATTACCTCCCAAAAGGGTCGTAAAATGACGACAAGATTAAATTTCTATCACAAGAATGTTTTAGAGAATTTACCTAGTACCAATAAAATGAGTTAGATGCGCTACTATTCCACCAGGACGTTTATAAGAAGTGCCCTATGCGAGTATAGTTGTCTAGTCAACTCATTTATTGTCCAATTTCGGCGACATAGCTCACGTAATTGGTGTCTAATTTACACTAATTGAAATATTCAGTCGTAAAAATAAAGTGGGATTGCTACTGAATGTTATATTGTCGCTGTATAATGTTGCTACAACTCTATACTTCTAATTGTTGAGGGAAGGTCTATAATTGAGTTTTAGAACGAAACCTCAGCATTTAAGTATTAGTACTGTGAATAGTAATTTTCTGAGTTCTAATATTTTTTGCATAAAGTATTATTTTTGAAGATTATTGCATAATTAGATCATCTTGCTTTCACGAAGGGTTTATATGAATTGTGAGGTACGTACATCTCACTCCTTCGACTTTTGTTGACCTTACATAGTACATAACATGTAGTAAAACTGTTGGAATTGCTATGTGTTATAGTAGTTCATCTCCTTTTTATGACACGTTTCACCTTGATCTCGCCTGATGCTAAAAGATGATATTGTCGAAGATAAAGCTCACTTGCCCAGAAGGTACCTATGAACCCGCGACTTAAAGATACTCTGATTGTCCCCATTATATAACGCAGAGTCAGACAAAGACTTCCACACCTCGGCAGTGTACGCGTAAGAAAACAGGAAACAAAACCCTTCGTGCATGTAAATGGGATGTTCGACATAAAATGGTGACATTGTCTTTTTCTCTAGCAAACCAATGGTGAAAGCAGATTAGTGGTATCAGATTATGTTTTTCCTCGCTCTGTTTGTATGAACGCTCCATGAAATGTATTCCATAAAACACTGACACGTAGGCAACACCACGATGATGCTCAAGACCATGGAGTTTTCGGTCAACCAGTTGGTGATCGGCGATGAGTTGCCTGGCTTTCCTCTCAATAGAGTCTAGAGCCTCCAGCTTGTATTTTACTGAAACAGTATAAAGGTGGGAGTAGTTCTACATGCAGGATCAGACTTACGTTTGCTGAAATAGATAGTTTTTGCTAGTTAGTTGGGCTTTTGCCTATACACAAAATTTCAGACGTAATTTTCAACGCATTACTGTACAATAGGTTACTACGAGAACGTAGATAAAATCGATATTATTTTCAATGAACATTATGCGTCGATACTGAGGCTGATGAAAACTACACAACACTACAAATATGTACAAATACTTGTTCTAAGAGTAAGAACATTAAAAAAAAACGACATGATTTTCACCCAACAATGTTTATGATTTCTTTCAGCAACAGTATATCAGACATGAAATTCCTTTATCTACACTAATATTATAAAGAGGAAAAATTTGTATTTTTGTTTGTTTGTAATGGATAAACTCAAAAACTACTGGATCGATTTTAAAAATTCTTTCACCATTAGAAAGCTACATTATCTGCGAGTAACATTAATTAGATGTCACCATAAATAATACTCCGATAATCAGAGTAACAAAGTTTAAGTACCTGGGTCACTGGGTCACGCATGACCTGAATGATGACCTGGACATCGGAGGGGAGCGCAGGGCGATGGCTGTCCGAGGTAATATGCTGATCCGCAGATTTGCACGTTGTACGACGCAAGTCAAAATAACCCTTTTCAGAGCATACTGCCAGTCTTTTTACACGTGCAGTCTGTGGGTCAGGTATACGCTGAGGGCATACAACGCCCTGCGTGTCCAGTATAACGATGTATTCAGGATGCTGTTGGGTCTACCACGCTTTTGTAGCGCTTCCAGGATGTTCACCGAGGCCAGGGTTGATGGTTTCCATGCAATTATACGGAAACGGTGCGCTTCTATTCTAGGTAGAATACGTGCTAGCTCCCACGGCATCCTGAGTGTATTGTGTGATAGATGGGACAGCCCCATGCTGGCTCACCGGATACGGCTGCACACGTAGGTGTCAGTCGTTTCAAGTTTTATATAAGAGTGTCTTTTACTAACACTAGGTTAAGATTTATACTAACAATATATGGATCTTTTAATTTGATCTGAAATAAACTGATTAATAATAATAATAATATATTTTATTTTAGAAAAAATAGGGGTCCGAAAGATATTTGGGTTTTTCGGGTACGCGAAGTAGTTCCCTCAGGACGCGGGTGAAACCGCGGGAAACGGCTAGTTTATGATAAACTTAAACGGGGATCCTGCCATTTTGCCGAAAAGATTTTGACAAAATTTCATTACCCAAACAAATTTTAGCAACCTTTCTTTTATACCATTGCAATATTTCGAATGATTTTAGTACCCATATTTTTATTTGGTCAATTTTTTTATCGACATAATATTACCATGTATAATGTCAGTATGGCATTTGGTCTTTAATCAATCGATTTATTACAGCAAACAATCTTCAGACAATAAACGTTTGGTTATATTAGTTTATTTATGAAAGTAGTTAG
Source organism: Euclidia mi (assembly GCA_944739405.2). Classification (NCBI taxonomy): domain Eukaryota; kingdom Metazoa; phylum Arthropoda; class Insecta; order Lepidoptera; family Erebidae; genus Euclidia; species Euclidia mi. The sequence continues at coordinate 24,736,411 of OX123191.2, read as the reverse complement.
AGTAGGTTAATTATAAAAAAATGGTTAGGTTATGTTAGAACTGTGACCTCCTACGCACGAGCCGAGCGAGCGAAGCGAGCGGTGCCGCGGTAGCGGCCAGCGAGTGCCAGAAACGACTTCCATTAATAGAAAAGAGAGATTGTTTTAGTAGGTTAGCCGGAACTGAACTATTTAGATTAGGATAATTATTGATTTTGAGTAAGAACTGATTTCAACTGAAATATTTGACTAAATAAAAAATGTTAAAAGTAGTTGGTAAACAAGTTATAGTTTAAACGTTCATTTCCCAAACATAAGGTTTGCATTAGAATTTTTTTTTAAGATTTTTTGCTAAGCAATAATTTGCCAAATGAAATTATGCGAAAAAATTTTTGGGAAGTGAAAATTTGTCAGTGTCTTTGTTTGTTTCCTTTCGATAAAACAAGGGAGACCCACTTAAACGTCGTCCGACGTTAGCTAGAAAACATTTTTAAATGTAGTGTACATTTTAATTTTCTTTTTGTAGCTTTTAAGCTAACTGAAAAGGAACGCTACACTATACAAAATAATAAAATATAAACTAAGTTATTCACGCGTTTCTAGAAATACCCGTCGCGTGCAGACTCATAAATTATTTCATTTCATATTCACTGTAATTACTTGCACAAAGGTTTGTTCAAATAATATATGTATTACAAATATTAGGCTTTGTACTAGTAGATTTAAACTAAGTAGAATAAAGATAGTCTGTACTTATAACTAGCTTAACTTCTTTAAAATAAATATTATCATAGACACATATTATATCGATGGAAAGAATTATAACACAATCAAAATTGTATTTCAGAAGTATATCCAACAAAAACTCACTTGTAGTTAGAGTATTCTCTCATTAATTTTAGAATCTGTAATAATATTTTACTAGTCATTAGAACTATCTATCAAGCTATAAAACGGAGTGCAGTGTGAAGGGTCACACAAGTTCTGTCTGACGTGCTATTCAATTTGCTTATTATGCAAAGAGTTTTACTGTGTATATGCCGAATAACTTGAAATATGTAATGGATACTAAACTTCACGTTTCGGCAATAATCATCACTGTATGATTATGATAATTGTCGTCTTCACAGTCCACTGCTAGACCTTCTCCTTATATACGTAGAATTTTGGTTCAATAGAACTTGGCCTATATACGACGCTTGCCAGACGAGTGTATATGATGAGATGATGTCAAGTTTTCCATGTTTTCATCCAAAACTATTAGTAAAAAGTACTTCTTGGTATATATAAAATTGTCCAATAATATAACTATTAGTGTCCACAAGTGTTTGAGCGCTGTACTACTTACTTTGTAAAATTCGATCCATTTTACTTTCTGGAGACAGGTACTAACAAAATAAGATTAAACAAATAACTAAGGCTCTTTTTTCCATTATTTTACAATAAACCCCAAACCTGCCATCGAAGGCTGCATGAATGAAACTCCACGTAATTTTATTGAGATCATTCATAACATATTCGACAAGTAAAACACATTACGAGTGCCCGATCGCGGAACCGCTTAAAGTAAAGTTCACCCAGGATTAATTAATATTGGCTCGACGAAATTCTCGACGATGATAACAGAACTTTATTTTTCACGACTTTAGACTAATTGTCTCAAAACGACCATTTCTCTTGTGCCCTAGTTGTGAGGTCAGATGATAATATAATATTACGTTAAGACTCTACGAAAGCTTCTATAAAGGTCCCTCATACGATTGTAAGGACCCCTAGAGATTAGCTACAGACACCTTTTTTACAACAGTACGTGAGCAAACACAACTTAATCTAACTGACCAAAATCCAATATTAAATACCTTAATACATACCCCAATTTTCCTAAACACTATAAACCATGACCCGTATCATCCCACATTACTCTGGTATTCTAACAAATTAACCTGCTTTATATTTATTATTAAAACCAAGAGCTAAATTGTATATAAAGTTTACGTCTTGTCGGTACACATGTGACATAATATATTGCTTGAGTATAACGGGCTCTTACGTTTCACAAAATTGCTGTGAAGTGACATCACATCATTTTATTAAACGTGGCAAGGCGTTTGATGTCTCCCAATTTGGATATGATATAGGGTAGTTACGGAAGCAACAGCTGTTTTATAATCCAAGGAATAATATACCGTATGACAGTGTCGTTAGAACATTAAAATTAATGCTTGATTATTTTGCTCGTGTGTTACAATTTTGATGACACAATATAATACTATTGGATGTGGTTAATGGAAATGGATTCATTATGGACAGGTACCTGGAAAACATAATTTAATTTTGATGTTATATATCCTCAGTTTCTAGGAAGGCACAATATTGCGTATCAAATTTTGTTGTTAGATTATAATATGACGTGTTATGGTTAAACAAGATTGATCTTAATTTAAATGTTTACTTTAAAATCAAACATTGAAAATAATTCTATAAAATAAGCCTATCGTCTCCAGAACCTTTAATAAAATTACTGGTAAAATTAAAAATCTTATCGACAAAACTTTTACTTATGACTCTCATAAGTAAAAATTTAAAGGCAAAATCCATTTGACCGCACAGTGCTGAGTAAAATATATTTTTTGTTTGTGAAGAAACACACGACAAAAAAAATTGATAGAACTGCCAGGAAACTGAATAATATCATCATCAGCCTTTAACAGTCCACTGCTGGACTAGGAAAGGCTTGAAAGGAGGAATTGGCCTACTATACCACGCTGGCCAAACGGGTTGGTCTATACCAATGGTATATACCATATACCAAAGGTATTACTATACCAAAGGTTTGCATCAAGTTTTCCTTCTCTTACAGTGCTGTTCTCTGCATAATATGCTCCCTCTGTCGGCTCTTACTACACCCATGGGATGATATGGGGTGGTGAAATTCCGTATTCTTAATCCGTCACCACACGGACACTGAATAATATAGGAGACAAAAATCAATTTGTAATAACAGAATCATTTAGAGATAAGATATTTTTCTTCGCTATGCGCACTAGTGACCCAAATTCCATTGACGGATTCAGTTCTGGAATAAAATTGCATTAGACGGCCGTGCAATCATTGGCTGTTCTGATGAGGAAATGAAGTAATAACTGTATTTATTAAATATTATTTCTACGAAGAAATGTAACTGCAAATGTGTATGATCTAACCCCTAGTTTACGGCACCCAAGTGTACTTAGGTTATGTTTTTATAGACTAACACCGGTAACTCCGAACTTTTTTATCCACGGAGTAAGGTATTGGTCGTTACTCGTTGAGTTCGAATGTAATTAATGTTTCACCGAATAGTTCAAGGTTTAAGGTATATATAGGCTTTTATTTGATAGTTTGTCACGGAATTTATGTAATGTATTGTTTATTTTGTTAGGTCACGTGTTTGGGTTCATATCAAGCATTTAACAGTTTCAATTATATTTTTGTGTATTGGTAAATATTATAGGGTTCCCACCAAGAACTTAGGGTCCCAAGCTAACCTTACCTGCAAGTGGTGCACCTGCCGATCAACGGACGAGGCTCTGGCAAACAAAGTATCCCGATAAGCGGCAATAGGCTCGCCACCTATTACGTGGGATCAAAACACTGGCAAAAATTGGGCGTTTAATATGCCTCTGCCTACCCCTTCGGAGAAACAGGCGTGAGTCTATGTATGTATGTATGTAAATATTTAAGAAATTTCTTCTATAGAATATGTAAAAAGGATTAGGTACCAATAATACCTGCTCAACATAATTATTTAGGCAGCGATAGCCTAATGGACATACCGACTGACTTCCATGCAGGGGGTCGAGTTCAAATCCGCGGCTCGCATCACTAACTTTTCGCAGTTACATATCTATTGTTAATTATCGCTTGTCCCGTGCCTCGCTGAGCACGTAAAGCCGTCGGTCGTGAAGATTTTTGCCAGTACTAACAGGGATTCATTACATCTACATATGGTAACTTTTGGGGTACAGCAGTCAGACAGACAGTCACTCTGTGAAAATCTCATGGGAAAATCCCGTTAGATTATAACTCATCTACGCGAAGCCCGAGTAGAATCTGTGATGTGAGAAAAAATTATTTTTACTGAAGAAATTGTATTGAACATTAAAAAAAATATATATGTTTATTTGTGCCCACAATAATAAATGACAGAAAAAACACAATCAAGATAATAACATAATATAAAATCTAATAACAAATTAGATGGAACAGCATTTATGAGGCCAAAATTGGAGCCTGCCTCAGCTAATGCTGCGACAAACTTTGCCGCAGCGCTGGTATTCTGGCAGGTCCATTGAATGACGTCATATATTCAGAATAAAATAAAAACACATAAAATAAAACTTTTAAACTTAAAACTTATAAACTAAAAACAAATAAAACAATCTTAAACATTTAATTGCAATAACTGCTAACATACGCAAGTTCTATTTGCTTCTGTCCAGTTCCTGGACGACGCAATATCATTAGTGTCAATTAAGTAATAACACTGAATACTGACGCTTAATCTATGGCTACGCTAGCTATGGTATTGCATAAAGGTGGCATTGCGCATCGAAAATGGCGTATGGATTGTTATTACGTTAAAAAATAAACTTATATTACCATTCAATTTGTGACGTACGTGTTCTATATTTGTGTAGTGTTTTTGTGTATATGTATGTGGTGTATGTGGTGTATTACTGTAAAATTTCATAATGAGACTTATTCAACCTGCTATACTATTACATGTAAGTACTTAATAAGCTATTGTTATTATGCAGCAATTGTTCTAGTAAATGCAAATCCTACTTCCCCAACTTCTGCTCGTCTAATAAAATCTTCTTTAACCTTATACGGAATGTATACGACGTTTTAAGAGTACGAAGAGGAGGCGGCAGATCGTTCCAACATCGTGAAATTCTAATAATGTGCTAATCCCACGTTGATTTCAAAATTTGCTATACACAAGTGCCGTAAGCCTAGCTTTAGACCAAGATCCCTGTTTCTACATGAGCGACGGTAAACAAGTCTCATAATAAGAAAATACGTCTTATGCTCCTGTAATATAACCAAGTAAGAAAATACCTAGTTGAATAAAACAATTTAAGATAATACCTCATTTTGCGAATTTAAAACCGAAGGAAATACAGAAGAGCACTTAAATTAAAAAGAAACGGTTCACAGAATTTCTTGGAAAATGTCTAACATCTATATTTCTTCATGTTTCATCTTACGTATTGAGATGTCGTGTCGTTGGAAACGAATATATTGCCCTATTACCTCCCAAAAGGGTCGTAAAATGACGACAAGATTAAATTTCTATCACAAGAATGTTTTAGAGAATTTACCTAGTACCAATAAAATGAGTTAGATGCGCTACTATTCCACCAGGACGTTTATAAGAAGTGCCCTATGCGAGTATAGTTGTCTAGTCAACTCATTTATTGTCCAATTTCGGCGACATAGCTCACGTAATTGGTGTCTAATTTACACTAATTGAAATATTCAGTCGTAAAAATAAAGTGGGATTGCTACTGAATGTTATATTGTCGCTGTATAATGTTGCTACAACTCTATACTTCTAATTGTTGAGGGAAGGTCTATAATTGAGTTTTAGAACGAAACCTCAGCTAGAATAGTAATTTTCTGAGTTCTAATATTTTTTGCATAAAGGATTATTTTTGAAGATTATTGCATAATTAGATCTTTTTGCTTTCACGAAGGGTTTATATGAATTGTGAGGTACGTACATCTCACTCCTTCGACTTTTGTTGACCTTACATAGTACATAACATGTAGTAAAACTGTTGGAATTGCTATGTGTTATAGTAGTTCATCTCCTTTTTACCCGACTGCGCGACGCAAAGGAGGGTAATGTGTTTATCAGTCTATGTATGTATGTATGTATGTTTGTTTCTATGTGGCGTTCTAGAGACCAAATGCGTAAGCCGATTTTGATGATTCTTACGTCAATCGATTCGTCTTAACCTTGCGAGTGTCACTAAAGACATGACAGTAATCAAAATTCACCACAGCCTCAACCAGACGCCATATTGTCAAAATGAAAAAATAAAATGTCGATGAACTATGTCATGTGGGGTGTCGTTGAATAGGTATTTTAAAATCATCTTTAGGTTCCTTTTATCATTTTTCATTTTAAATAATAGTTAAGGATATATAACGATTTAAAGTTGTTTAACAAAACAATAATTCTCGCTAATGTTGTTACTTATTGATTTAAGTTTTTACTTCAAGTATAAACGATAAACAAACAAAAAAACAGTGAATAACAAAAAAGTATAAAATAAAAAAATAATTTAAAGAAAAACAAAAAACCCGACTGCGTAAAAAATAATAAAAACTAAAAAGAAAGAAACAAGGCCTGTAGTTTAGAATTCTAATGCAGAACAGAACGACTCACAGTCGGGGCCCCTTCGGAACATTTGATTGGTAAAATTTGAATAGGCCCCGACTGTGAGTCGTTCTGTTCTGCATTAGAATTCTAAACTACAGGCCTTGTTTCTTTCTTTTTAGTTTTTATTATTTTTTACGCAGTCGGGTTTTTTGTTTTTCTTTAAATTATTTTTTTTTATGACACGTTTCACCTTGATCTCGCCTGATGCTAAAAGATGATATTGTCGAAGATAAAGCTCACTTGCCCAGAAGGTACCTATGAACCCGCGACTTAAAGATACTCTGATTGTCCCCATTATATAACGCAGAGTCAGACAAAGACTTCCACACCTCGGCAGTGTACGCGTAAGAAAACAGGAAACAAAACCCTTCGTGCATGTAAATGGGATGTTCGACATAAAATGGTGACATTGTCTTTTTCTCTAGCAAACCAATGGTGAAAGCAGATTAGTGGTATCAGATTATGTTTTTCCTCGCTCTGTTTGTATGAACGCTCCATGAAATGTATTCCATAAAACACTGACACGTAGGCAACACCACGATGATGCTCAAGACCATGGAGTTTTCGGTCAACCAGTTGGTGATCGGCGATGAGTTGCCTGGCTTTCCTCTCAATAGAGTCTAGAGCCTCCAGCTTGTATTTTACTGAAACAGTATAAAGGTGGGAGTAGTTCTACATGCAGGATCAGACTTACGTTTGCTGAAATACATAGTTTTTGCTAGTTAGTTGGGCTTTTGCCTATACACAAAATTTCAGAGGTAATTTTCAACGCATTACTGTACAATAGGTTACTACGAGAACGTAGATAAAATCGATATTATTTTCAATGAACATTATGCGTCGATACTGAGGCTGATGAAAACTACACAACACTACAAATATGTACAAATACTTGTTCTAAGAGTAAGAACATTAAAAAAAAACGACATGATTTTCACCCAACAATGTTTATGATTTCTTTCAGCAACAGTATATCAGACATGAAATTCCTTTATCTACACTAATATTATAAAGAGGAAAAATTTGTATTTTTGTTTGTTTGTAATGGATAAACTCAAAAACTACTGGATCGATTTTAAAAATTCTTTCACCATTAGAAAGCTACATTATCTGCGAGTAACATTAATTAGATGTCACTATAAATAATACTCCGATAATCAGAGTAACAAAGTTTAAGTACCTGGGTCACTGGGTCACGCATGACCTGAATGATGACCTGGACATCGAAAGGGAGCGCAGGGCGATGGCTGTCCGAGGTAATATGCTGATCCGCAGATTTGCACGTTGTACGACGCAAGTCAAAATAACCCTTTTCAGAGCATACTGCCAGTCTTTTTACACGTGCAGTCTGTGGGTCAGGTATACGCTGAGGGCATACAACGCCCTGCGTGTCCAGTATAACGATGTATTCAGGATGCTGTTGGGTCTACCACGCTTTTGTAGCGCTTCCAGGATGTTCACCGAGGCCAGGGTTGATGGTTTCCATGCAATTATATATGCAATTATACGGAAACGGTGCGCTTCTATTCTAGGTAGAATACGTGCTAGCTCCCACGGCATCCTGAGTGTATTGTGTGATAGATGGGACAGCCCCATGCTGGCTCACCGGATACGGCTGCACACGTAGGTGTCAGTCGTTTCAAGTTTTATATAAGAGTGTCTTTTACTAACACTAGGTTAAGATTTATACTAACAATATATGGATCTTTTAATTTGATCTGAAATAAACTGATTAATAATAATAATAATATATTTTATTTTAGAAAAAATAGGGGTCCGAAAGATATTTGGGTTTTTCGGGTACGCGAAGTAGTTCCCTCAGGACGCGGGTGAAACCGCGGGAAACGGCTAGTTTATGATAAACTTAAACGGGGATCCTGCCATTTTGCCGAAAAGATTTTGACAAAATTTCATTACCCAAACAAATTTTAGCAACCTTTCTTTTATACCATTGCAATATTTCGAATGATTTTAGTACCCATATTTTTATTTGGTCAATTTTTTTATCGACATAATATTACCATGTATAATGTCAGTATGGCATTTGGTCTTTAATCAATCGATTTATTACAGCAAACAATCTTCAGACAATAAACGTTTGGTTATATTAGTTTATTTATGAAAGTAGTTAGAGTAGGTTAATTATAAAAAAATGGTTAGGTTATGTTAGAACTGTGACCTCCTACGCACGAGCCGAGCGAGCGAAGCGAGCGGTGCCGCGGTAGCGGCCAGCGAGTGCCAGAAACGACTTCCATTAATAGAAAAGAGAGATTGTTTTAGTAGGTTAGCCGGAACTGAACTATTTAGATTAGGATAATTATTGATTTTGAGTAAGAACTGATTTCAACTGAAATATTTGACTAAATAAAAAATGTTAAAAGTAGTTGGTAAACAAGTTATAGTTTAAACGTTCATTTCCCAAACATAAGGTTTGCATTAGAATTTTTTTTTAAGATTTTTTGCTAAGCAATAATTTGCCAAATGAAATTATGCGAAAAAATTTTTGGGAAGTGAAAATTTGTCAGTGTCTTTGTTTGTTTCCTTTCGATAAAACAAGGGAGACCCACTTAAACGTCGTCCGACGTTAGCTAGAAAACATTTTTAAATGTAGTGTACATTTTAATTTTCTTTTTGTAGCTTTTAAGCTAACTGAAAAGGAACGCTACACTATACAAAATAATAAAATATAAACTAAGTTATTCACGCGTTTCTAGAAATACCCGTCGCGTGCAGACTCATAAATTATTTCATTTCATATTCACTGTAATTACTTGCACAAAGGTTTGTTCAAATAATATATGTATTACAAATATTAGGCTTTGTACTAGTAGATTTAAACTAAGTAGAATAAAGATAGTCTGTACTTATAACTAGCTTAACTTCTTTAAAATAAATATTATCATAGACACATATTATATCGATGGAAAGAATTATAACACAATCAAAATTGTATTTCAGAAGTATATCCAACAAAAACTCACTTGTAGTTAGAGTATTCTCTCATTAATTTTAGAATCTGTAATAATATTTTACTAGTCATTAGAACTATCTATCAAGCTATAAAACGGAGTGCAGTGTGAAGGGTCACACAAGTTCTGTCTGACGTGCTATTCAATTTGCTTATTATGCAAAGAGTTTTACTGTGTATATGCCGAATAACTTGAAATATGTAATGGATACTAAACTTCACGTTTCGGCAATAATCATCACTGTATGATTATGATAATTGTCGTCTTCACAGTCCACTGCTAGACCTTCTCCTTATATACGTAGAATTTTGGTTCAATAGAACTTGGCCTATATACGACGCTTGCCAGACGAGTGTATATGATGAGATGATGTCAAGTTTTCCATGTTTTCATCCAAAACTATTAGTAAAAAGTACTTCTTGGTATATATAAAATTGTCCAATAATATAACTATTAGTGTCCACAAGTGTTTGAGCGCTGTACTACTTACTTTGTAAAATTCGATCCATTTTACTTTCTGGAGACAGGTACTAACAAAATAAGATTAAACAAATAACTAAGGCTCTTTTTTCCATTATTTTACAATAAACCCCAAACCTGCCATCGAAGGCTGCATGAATGAAACTCCACGTAATTTTATTGAGATCATTCATAACATATTCGACAAGTAAAACACATTACGAGTGCCCGATCGCGGAACCGCTTAAAGTAAAGTTCACCCAGGATTAATTAATATTGGCTCGACGAAATTCTCGACGATGATAACAGAACTTTATTTTTCACGACTTTAGACTAATTGTCTCAAAACGACCATTTCTCTTGTGCCCTAGTTGTGAGGTCAGATGATAATGTAATATTACGTTAAGACTCTACGAAAGCTTCTATAAAGGTCCCTCATACGATTGTAAGGACCCCTAGAGATTAGCTACAGACACCTTTTTTACAACAGTACGTGAGCAAACACAACTTAATCTAACTGACCAAAATCCAATATTAAATACCTTAATACATACCCCAATTTTCCTAAACACTATAAACCATGACCCGTATCATCCCACATTACTCTGGTATTCTAACAAATTAACCTGCTTTATATTTATTATTAAAACCAAGAGCTAAATTGTATATAAAGTTTACGTCTTGTCGGTACACATGTGACATAATATATTGCTTGAGTATAACGGGCTCTTACGTTTCACAAAATTGCTGTGAAGTGACATCACATCATTTTATTAAACGTGGCAAGGCGTTTGATGTCTCCCAATTTGGATATGATATAGGGTAGTTACGGAAGCAACAGCTGTTTTATAATCCAAGGAATAATATACCGTATGACAGTGTCGTTAGAACATTAAAATTAATGCTTGATTATTTTGCTCGTGTGTTACAATTTTGATGACACAATATAATACTATTGGATGTGGTTAATGGAAATGGATTCATTATGGACAGGTACCTGGAAAACATAATTTAATTTTGATGTTATATATCCTCAGTTTCTAGGAAGGCACAATATTGCGTATCAAATTTTGTTGTTAGATTATAATATGACGTGTTATGGTTAAACAAGATTGATCTTAATTTAAATGTTTACTTTAAAATCAAACATTGAAAATAATTCTATAAAATAAGCCTATCGTCTCCAGAACCTTTAATAAAATTACTGGTAAAATTAAAAATCTTATCGACAAAACTTTTACTTATGACTCTCATAAGTAAAAATTTAAAGGCAAAATCCATTTGACCGCACAGTGCTGAGTAAAATATATTTTTTGTTGTGAAGAAACACACGACAAAAAAAATTGATAGAACTGCCAGGAAACTGAATAATATCATCATCAGCCTTTAACAGTCCACTGCTGGACTAGGAAAGGCTTGAAAGGAGGAATTGGCCTACTATACCACGCTGGCCAAACGGGTTGGTCTATACCAATGGTATATACCATATACCAAAGGTATTACTATACCAAAGGTTTGCATCAAGTTTTCCTTCTCTTACAGTGCTGTTCTCTGCATAATATGCTCCCTCTGTCGGCTCTTACTACACCCATGGGATGATATGGGGTGGTGAAATTCCGTATTCTTAATACGTCACCACACGGACACTGAATAATATAGGAGACAAAAATCAATTTGTAATAACAGAATCATTTAGAGATAAGATATTTTTCTTCGCTATGCGCACTAGTGACCCAAATTCCATTGACGGATTCAGTTCTGGAATAAAATTGCATTAGACGGCCGTGCAATCATTGGCTGTTCTGATGAGGAAATGAAGTAATAACTGTATTTATTAAATATTATTTCTACGAAGAAATGTAACTGCAAATGTGTATGATCTAACCCCTAGTTTACGGCACCCAAGTGTACTTAGGTTATGTTTTTATAGACTAACACCGGTAACTCCGAACTTTTTTATCCACGGAGTAAGGTATTGGTCGTTACTCGTTGAGTTCGAATGTAATTAGTGTTTCACCGAATAGTTCAAGGTTTAAGGTATATATAGGCTTTTATTTGATAGTTTGTCACGGAATTTATGTAATGTATTGTTTATTTTGTTAGGTCACGTGTTTGGGTTCATATCAAGCATTTAACAGTTTCAATTATATTTTTGTGTATTGGTAAATATTATAGGGTTCCCACCAAGAACTTAGGGTCCCAAGCTAACCTCACCTGCAAGTGGTGCACCTGCCGATCAGCGGACGAGGCTCTGGCAAACAAAGTATCCCGATAAGCGGCAATAGGCTCGCCACCTATTACGTGGGATCAAAACACTGGCAAAAATTGGGCGTTTAATATGCCTCTGCCTACCCCTTCGGAGAAACAGGCGTGAGTCTATGTATGTATGTATGTAAATATTTAAGAAATTTCTTCTATAGAATATGTAAAAAGGATTAGGTACCAATAATACCTGCTCAACATAATTATTTAGGCAGCGATAGCCTAATGGACATACCGACTGACTTCCATGCAGGGGGTCGAGTTCAAATCCGCGGCTCGCATCACTAACTTTTCGCAGTTACATATCTATTGTTAATTATCGCTTGTCCCGTGCCTCGCTGAGCACGTAAAGCCGTCGGTCGTGAAGATTTTTGACAGTACTAACAGGGATTCATTACATCTACATATGGTAACTTTTGGGGTACAGCAGTCAGACAGACAGTCACTCTGTGAAAATCTCATGGGAAAATCCCGTTAGATTATAACTCATCTACGCGAAGCCCGAGTAGAATCTGTGATGTGAGAAAAAATTATTTTTACTGAAGAAATTGTATTGAACATTAAAAAAAATATATATGTTTATTTGTGCCCACAATAATAAATGACAGAAAAAACACAATCAAGATAATAACATAATATAAAATCTAATAACAAATTAGATGGAACAGCATTTATGAGGCCAAAATTGGAGCCTGCCTCAGCTAATGCTGCGACAAACTTTGCCGCAGCGCTGGTATTCTGGCAGGTCCATTGAATGACGTCATATATTCAGAATAAAATAAAAACACATAAAATAAAACTTTTAAACTTAAAACTTATAAACTAAAAACAAATAAAACAATCTTAAACATTTAATTGCAATAACTGCTAACATACGCAAGTTCTATTTGCTTCTGTCCAGTTCCTGGACGACGCAATATCATTAGTGTCAATTAAGTAATAACACTGAATACTGACGCTTAATCTATGGCTACGCTAGCTATGGTATTGCATAAAGGTGGCATTGCGCATCGAAAATGGCGTATGGATTGTTATTACGTTAAAAAATAAACTTATATTACCATTCAATTTGTGACGTACGTGTTCTATATTTGTGTAGTGTTTTTGTGTATATGTATGTGGTGTATGTGGTGTATTACTGTAAAATTTCATAATGAGACTTATTCAACCTGCTATACTATTACATGTAAGTACTTAATAAGCTATTGTTATTATGCAGCAATTGTTCTAGTAAATGCAAATCCTACTTCCCCAACTTCTGCTCGTCTAATAAAATCTTCTTTAACCTTATACGGAATGTATACGACGTTTTAAGAGTACGAAGAGGAGGCGGCAGATCGTTCCAACATCGTGAAATTCTAATAATGTGCTAATCCCACGTTGATTTCAAAATTTGCTATACACAAGTGCCGTAAGCCTAGCTTTAGACCAAGATCCCTGTTTCTACATGAGCGACGGTAAACAAGTCTCATAATAAGAAAATACGTCTTATGCTCCTGTAATATAACCAAGTAAGAAAATACCTAGTTGAATAAAACAATTTAAGATAATACCTCATTTTGCGAATTTAAAACCGAAGGAAATACAGAAGAGCACTTAAATTAAAAAGAAACGGTTCACAGAATTTCTTGGAAAATGTCTAACATCTATATTTCTTCATGTTTCATCTTACGTATTGAGATGTCGTGTCGTTGGAAACGAATATATTGCCCTATTACCTCCCAAAAGGGTCGTAAAATGACGACAAGATTAAATTTCTATCACAAGAATGTTTTAGAGAATTTACCTAGTACCAATAAAATGAGTTAGATGCGCTACTATTCCACCAGGACGTTTATAAGAAGTGCCCTATGCGAGTATAGTTGTCTAGTCAACTCATTTATTGTCCAATTTCGGCGACCTAGCTCACGTAATTGGTGTCTAATTTACACTAATTGAAATATTCAGTCGTAAAAATAAAGTGGGATTGCTACTGAATGTTATATTGTCGCTGTATAATGTTGCTACAACTCTATACTTCTAATTGTTGAGGGAAGGTCTATAATTGAGTTTTAGAACGAAACCTCAGCATTTAAGTATTAGTACTGTGAATAGTAATTTTCTGAGTTCTAATATTTTTTGCATAAAGGATTATTTTTGAAGATTGTTGCATAATTAGATCTTCTTGCTTTCACGAAGGGTTTATATGAATTGTGAGGTACGTACATCTCACTCCTTCGACTTTTGTTGACCTTACATAGTACATAACATGTAGTAAAACTGTTGGAATTGCTATGTGTTATAGTAGTTCATCTCCATTTTATGACACGTTTCACCTTGATCTCGCCTGATGCTAAAAGATGATATTGTCGAAGATAAAGCTCACTTGCCCAGAAGGTACCTATGAACCCGCGACTTAAAGATACTCTGATTGTCCCCATTATATAACGCAGAGTCAGACAAAGACTTCCACACCTCGGCAGTGTACGCGTAAGAAAACAGGAAACAAAACCCTTCGTGCATGTAAATGGGATGTTCGACATAAAATGGTGACATTGTCTTTTTCTCTAGCAAACCAATGGTGAAAGCAGATTAGTGGTATCAGATTATGTTTTTCCTCGCTCTGTTTGTATGAACGCTCCATGAAATGTATTCCATAAAACACTGACACGTAGGCAACACCACGATGATGCTCAAGACCATGGAGTTTTCGGTCAACCAGTTGGTGATCGGCGATGAGTTGCCTGGCTTTCCTCTCAATAGAGACTAGAGCCTCCAGCTTGTATTTTACTGAAACAGTATAAAGGTGGGAGTAGTTCTACATGCAGGATCAGACTTACGTTTGCTGAAATAGATAGTTTTTGCTAGTTAGTTGGGCTTTTGCCTATACACAAAATTTCAGACGTAATTTTCAACGCATTACTGTACAATAGGTTACTACGAGAACGTAGATAAAATCGATATTATTTTCAATGAACATTATGCGTCGATACTGAGGCTGATGAAAACTACACAACACTACAAATATGTACAAATACTTGTTCTAAAAGTAAGAACATTAAAAAAAACGACATGATTTTCACCCAACAATGTTTATGATTTCTTTCAGCAACAGTATATCAGACATGAAATTCCTTTATCTACACTAATATTATAAAGAGGAAAAATTTGTATTTTTGTTTGTTTGTAATGGATAAACTCAAAAACTACTGGATCGATTTTAAAAATTCTTTCACCATTAGAAAGCTACATTATCTGCGAGTAACATTAATTAGATGTCACTATAAATAATACTCCGATAATCAGAGTAACAAAGTTTAAGTACCTGGGTCACTGGGTCACGCATGACCTGAATGATGACCTGGACATCGAAAGGGAGCGCAGGGCGATGGCTGTCCGAGGTAATATGCTGATCCGCAGATTTGCACGTTGTACGACGCAAGTCAAAATAACCCTTTTCAGAGCATACTGCCAGTCTTTTTACACGTGCAGTCTGTGGGTCAGGTATACGCTGAGGGCATACAACGCCCTGCGTGTCCAGTATAACGATGTATTCAGGATGCTGTTGGGTCTACCACGCTTTTGTAGCGCTTCCAGGATGTTCACCGAGGCCAGGGTTGATGGTTTCCATGCAATTATACGGAAATGGTGCGCTTCTATTCTAGGTAGAATACGTGCTAGCTCCCACGGCATCCTGAGTGTATTGTGTGATAGATGGGACAGCCCCATGCTGGCTCACCGGATACGGCTGCACACGTAGGTGTCAGTCGTTTCAAGTTTTATATAAGAGTGTCTTTTACTAACACTAGGTTAAGATTTATACTAACAATATATGGATCTTTTAATTTGATCTGAAATAAACTGATTAATAATAATAATAATATATTTTATTTTAGAAAAAATAGGGGTCCGAAAGATATTTGGGTTTTTCGGGTACGCGAAGTAGTTCCCTCAGGACGCGGGTGAAACCGCGGGAAACGGCTAGTTTATGATAAACTTAAACGGGGATCCTGCCATTTTGCCGAAAAGATTTTGACAAAATTTCATTACCCAAACAAATTTTAGCAACCTTTCTTTTATACCATTGCAATATTTCGAATGATTTTAGTACCCATATTTTTATTTGGTCAATTTTTTTATCGACATAATATTACCATGTATAATGTCAGTATGGCATTTGGTCTTTAATCAATCGATTTATTACAGCAAACAATCTTCAGACAATAAACGTTTGGTTATATTAGTTTATTTATGAAAGTAGTTAGAGTAGGTTAATTATAAAAAAATGGTTAGGTTATGTTAGAACTGTGACCTCCTACGCACGAACCGAGCGAGCGAAGCGAGCGGTGCCGCGGTAGCGGCCAGCGAGTGCCAGAAACGACTTGCATTAATAGAAAAGAGAGATTGTTTTAGTAGGTTAGCCGGAACTGAACTATTTAGATTAGGATAATTATTGATTTTGAGTAAGAACTGATTTCAACTGAAATATTTGTCTAAATAAAAAATGTTAAAAGTAGTTGGTAAACAAGTTATAGTTTAAACGTTCATTTCCCAAACATAAGGTTTGCATTAGAATTTTTTTTTAAGATTTTTTGCTAAGCAATAATTTGCCAAATGAAATTATGCGAAAAAATTTTTGGGAAGTGAAAATTTGTCAGTGTCTTTGTTTGTTTCCTTTCGATAAAACAAGGGAGACCCACTTAAACGTCGTCCGACGTTAGCTAGAAAACATTTTTAAATGTAGTGTACATTTTAATTTTCTTTTTGTAGCTTTTAAGCTAACTGAAAAGGAACGCTACACTATACAAAATAATAAAATATAAACTAAGTTATTCACGCGTTTCTAGAAATACCCGTCGCGTGCAGACTCATAAATTATTTCATTTCATATTCACTGTAATTACTTGCACAAAGGTTTGTTCAAATAATATATGTATTACAAATATTAGGCTTTGTACTAGTAGATTTAAACTAAGTAGAATAAAGATAGTCTGTGCTTATAACTAGCTTAACTTCTTTAAAATAAATATTATCATAGACACATATTATATCGATGGAAAGAATTATAACACAATCAAAATTGTATTTCAGAAGTATATCCAACAAAAACTCACTTGTAGTTAGAGTATTCTCTCATTAATTTTAGAATCTGTAATAATATTTTACTAGTCATTAGAACTATCTATCAAGCTATAAAACGGAGTGCAGTGTGAAGGGTCACACAAGTTCTGTCTGACGTGCTATTCAATTTGCTTATTATGCAAAGAGTTTTACTGTGTATATGCCGAATAACTTGAAATATGTAATGGATACTAAACTTCACGTTTCGGCAATAATCATCACTGTATGATTATGATAATTGTCGTCTTCACAGTCCACTGCTAGACCTTCTCCTTATATACGTAGAATTTTGGTTCAATAGAACTTGGCCTATATACGACGCTTGCCAGACGAGTGTATATGATGAGATGATGTCAAGTTTTCCATGTTTTCATCCAAAACTATTAGTAAAAAGTACTTCTTGGTATATATAAAATTGTCCAATAATATAACTATTAGTGTCCACAAGTGTTTGAGCGCTGTACTACTTACTTTGTAAAATTCGATCCATTTTACTTTCTGGAGACAGGTACTAACAAAATAAGATTAAACAAATAACTCGGGCTCTTTTTTCCATTATTTTACAATAAACCCCAAACCTGCCATCGAAGGCTGCATGAATGAAACTCCACGTAATTTTATTGAGATCATTCATAACATATTTGACAAGTAAAACACATTACGAGTGCCCGATCGCGGAACCGCTTAAAGTAAAGTTCACCCAGGATTAATTAATATTGGCTCGACGAAATTCTCGACGATGATAACAGAACTTTATGTTTCACGACTTTAGACTAATTGTCTCAAAACGACCATTTCTCTTGTGCCCTAGTTGTGAGGTCAGATGATAATGTAATATTACGTTAAGACTCTACGAAAGCTTCTATAAAGGTCCCTCATACGATTGTAAGGACCCCTAGAGATTAGCTACAGACACCTTTTTTACAACAGTACGTGAGCAAACACAACTTAATCTAACTGACCAAAATCCAATATTAAATACCTTAATACATACCCCAATTTTCCTAAACACTATAAACCATGACCCGTATCATCCCACATTACTCTGGTATTCTAACAAATTAACCTGCTTTATATTTATTATTAAAACCAAGAGCTAAATTGTATATAAAGTTTACGTCTTGTCGGTACACATGTGACATAATATATTGCTTGAGTATAACGGGCTCTTACGTTTCACAAAATTGCTGTGAAGTGACATCACATCATTTTATTAAACGTGGCAAGGCGTTTGATGTCTCCCAATTTGGATATGATATAGGGTAGTTACGGAAGCAACAGCTGTTTTATAATCCAAGGAATAATATACCGTATGACAGTGTCGTTAGAACATTAAAATTAATGCTTGATTATTTTGCTCGTGTGTTACAATTTTGATGACACAATATAATACTATTGGATGTGGTTAATGGAAATGGATTCATTATGGACAGGTACCTGGAAAACATAATTTAATTTTGATGTTATATATCCTCAGTTTCTAGGAAGGCACAATATTGCGTATCAAATTTTGTTGTTAGATTATAATATGACGTGTTATGGTTAAACAAGATTGATCTTAATTTAAATGTTTACTTTAAAATCAAACATTGAAAATAATTCTATAAAATAAGCCTATCGTCTCCAGAACCTTTAATAAAATTACTGGTAAAATTAAAAATCTTATTGACAAAACTTTTACTTATGACTCTCATAAGTAAAAATTTAAAGGCAAAATCCATTTGACCGCACAGTGCTGAGTAAAATATATTTTTTGTTTGTGAAGAAACACACGACAAAAAAAATTGATAGAACTGCCAGGAAACTGAATAATATCATCATCAGCCTTTAACAGTCCACTGCTGGACTAGGAAAGGCTTGAAAGGAGGAATTGGCCTACTATACCACGCTGGCCAAACGGGTTGGTCTATACCAATGGTATATACCATATACCAAAGGTATTACTATACCAAAGGTTTGCATCAAGTTTTCCTTCTCTTACAGTGCTGTTCTCTGCATAATATGCTCCCTCTGTCGGCTCTTACTACACCCATGGGATGATATGGGGTGGTGAAATTCCGTATTCTTAATCCGTCACCACACGGACACTGAATAATATAGGAGACAAAAATCAATTTGTAATAACAGAATCATTTAGAGATAAGATATTTTGCTTCGCTATGCGCACTAGTGACCCAAATTCCATTGACGGATTCAGTTCTGGAATAAAATTGCATTAGACGGCCGTGCAATCATTGGCTGTTCTGATGAGGAAATGAAGTAATAACTGTATTTATTAAATATTATTTCTACGAAGCAATGTAACTGCAAATGTGTTTGATCTAACCCCTAGTTTACGGCACCCAAGTGTACTTAGGTTACGTTTTTATAGACTAACACCGGTAACTCCGAAGAAAGATGTATAATATTACATCTACATTTCATATAATGAATTTGTAGGTCCCACGTATATAGGGGGTGAGCCTATTGCCGTTACCGGGCACATTTTCACACGTGCTACTACTGCGAATTTGGAAAACTCAGTAACACTTTTCTCCGATCCAGGAATCACAGCCGGTACCTACGATCAGCAGAGGCATACGCTACATACTGGACCGCGGAGGCATACTTAAGTATCTTCATTGTTCGCTGTTTTATATTTTACTTAGACTTATACAAGCCGGGATCACCTTCTACTAAAATAAAGGTCAAAAATGGATAAATGATGCTTGCAGCCTCCAAGTAAAGGCATATCATGAATTCACTTTCCGATCCTATATTTGATATGTGGCAGCAGTACTTCGTAGGTGTGTGGTTTTATATCAGGTCTCACAATTTTAACAGAATGCTAATGCTACAGAAAAATAGACAGTGGAACTTAATACTTGATATAAGGCTCAATACTCCTACTAAAAATATATTAATTGCTTCATCTACTCCCAGGTAAAATCACGTCTCCTTACATATATAGAACAGCAACAGTAACCGTACACCGCAAGTGCTCAAACAAATCATACCTCCGCGTTTGTGGGTACTACACAAACATACACAGAATTAAGTACGGTAAACACACACAAACAAAAAGTTTGCATCACAACAGCATCATTAGGCGTTTCGCAAGCACAAAATCCGCATCAACAATTTTAAGGGAACTTAGAAATGTTCTCATTTTTATAACGCTAAGTATTTTCCCACTTCATTAGAATGATTCAGCAGTTGTCGCCCAAGGTCTTGGCTGATTAGCTTAAATCGACTTAAAAAACCTCGTTCCATAAAAGTTTAACAAGTTCCACATACAAAACTATTAAATAGTAAATGGACGTCTGAATTTCAAAATGCTTTCAACGACAAGACTGCACGGTTGACGTAGGGCTTTAACCCTAGATCACTAACCTTATTTTTCGAACCTTATTACTTGCCTTTGTACTTTCGACTACGGTATTTAATAAAGGGGATAATGGGTTTTATTTGAATTAAACATGCATATTTATTTTTATTATAAATTTATAAAATTCTTCTTATTTATTAATAAATTTACATAAACCAAAACGGCATATTTATTAAAAAATCAGCCTTATAAATGAGATCGTAGGTTTTATGGCAAATTAAAAATGGTAACATTTTAAATGATTTTTCAAAGTATTATTTTAAAGTAAATGTGAAAAATAATTTTCAAATATTAGAAATAACGAATGAAATAAAGTAATGAAACAACAATTTTGGTAAGAATCTATCAAGTTACACATTTGTGACAAACGTCAAGTTTGTGCTCCCCGCACAACGATTTCTTGCCCTGAGTGCAACTACTTTTAGTCATCCTTCGCTTTGCGGAGGGACACAAGGCTTATATTTTCCATTTTTAGGTAGTAGGTACATCAGTCGCATTATTTTCGCAAAGAAATTAAATAAACAAAACCAAAACAACGCAAGAGTTCACCAACTAAATAAGACAAAATGTTACGTTAATACTAACCTTCGTCGATCCGACGACCCATGGTTGCTGGAACGGCGCTCACGGTGCCCCCCCACTCAAAACACTACCGTCAGTCGGGGGGGCAACGGGTCGACTGAGATTACCTAAAGTGTGGAAGCAGTGCGATCGCGCGCGCAAAAGTTAGCACGATTTAAACAAACCCGCGCAGTCGAATTGACGAAGGTTAGTAATCTAGTAGTTAGTTAAGCGGCCGCCTCGCCGCTTGACAGTGCGCCGAGTGTTGTGGGTTCGCTCCCCACACGAGACAACACTTTGTGTGATTCATAAATTGTTGTTTCGAGTCTGGGTGTTCATTGAGTCGATATTGTTTGTCAAAATTCTGCTGAGTTTTTCGACCACAAATTGCGAATCTATGTAGTCCAGTCACTTTCGCTGACTGCCCTTTAGCACAACATCTGCTTGTGTAATATCTTTCCATCCCGTTTTCAGTAGTTAGTAGGTAGTTATCTGGTAAAACTCGTCATCCTAACAAGTGTGTTAGGATGACGAGTTTTACTTATGCAGGCTTTTTGTCTTCGTAAATCTTGTAAATAGTGGTATTTAGTGGCATGTCGAAGAATAAAATGTTGAGACTCTTTATAAGCCATGCAATAATAATGACTTTTAAGTACTTATGGTTTTGAATTTTAATCTCAGTGACCTTTTACCTTGTTTCAATATTTTTATACGACCATTTTACGATTTTTTATAAGTTATAGTTTTTGCGTAAATCCCGTCTTGAAATAAAAATAATCTTAGCATATAGACCAATCCTAAGACAATTCAGGCTTATATCATCATTATTATCGTCCTAGCGTTATCCCGGTTGCATCCAAGACTTACATGCCTTGGAGCCCGAGGCCCGCTTACTGGTCTAACCAGATATGACAGAATATCAACTCTTCCACAGAGCGACTGCTGTCTCACCTCCGCAACCCAACGGGATAGCGATATTCCATGGCTTAGACCAGAATAAGTTTATTTGAGAGTACTGACTTCCCTGAACGACTGCCCAAGATCTTCATGATTGCCGGGACCGATGATTTAACGTGCTCTCCGAGGCAAGGGGCAAGTGATAATTAACAATTTAATACGTACATTAATTACTTCGAAAAGTCAGTGGTTCGCGCCGTAGATTCGAAACCCCTCTGCATGGCAGTCCGTTGGTATCTCCACTACGCTATGGCTGCCTCGAATTTTAGGCTTAAATAATTTGAATTTAATTAAGTTATACGTAAAAATCGTATCGTAAAATTTCGGTTTGATGTGTGTTCTTTGTTTACGAGCTTAGAAAGCTGGCTGTATTGGTGAGGATGGCGTGGCTGGATCGTGTTATATAGCTACAATGAGCTATGAGCCACGAGAGCGGAACGGTATCCCTAAATAATGTGAACGTAACCTTGGTCGGTGTGATTAGTCCACTTTTCAATGTCCCAACCAAAAAACTTTGGTCAAGCCATTACTTATTCCAAATTTAAAAACTGTCATTCATCACTAAGTTGTAGGTGTGGTAAGTTACCCAGATAGTGAATTAGGATACAGCTTCATTTGGATAAGACTTCAGTAAATGCTGAACCAAGACCTTTTTTTAAATCATGAACCTGAGGTGGGGACAATATTTATTCAGCAAAGTGACACAGTACTCACTTCTCATAAAACACCAAACATTAACGAGCCAAAAAGGCATCTAAACGCCGCATTCATAAGCTCGACAATAACTCTGAAACCCTGATTACACTAGTAAGAACCCTTAGTGCCTTAGCAGGCGGGCAAATATACATCTAAGTGCTTTAGTAACTAAGTGGCCAGACAGCGCATTAGTCAGTTGGGAGTTAAAAGTTGTGTCGTAACGTCTCTTCAGCCATTAATGCACAGAAATAGAGTACGATATCAGATTGTGAAAAATGTTGCTTTTTGTGACCCAGAATGCATTACTCTTGGTTTGATTTTAAAAGTTTTCTGATGAAGTTTTCTTTATATAGCATGTCTGTGTGTTTCTGTTAGGTTTAAAAGTTGCTGTGTTGACATATTAATGTTCATAGAGTTACTTGACCGTTTCTTTGTAATAGAAAGACAAAGTTAAAATATTGCGTTACTTTTTCTATGTGCTTTTGTATCATTAATTGATTTTCTTTTACTGCCTTTAATAAACTATTCATTTTTCATTTAAAGTATACGCACATTGTACGGGGTACAGTGAAGCTGTTAGAGTGAATTGAAATTCTAATGCATTGCTATTTAAACCTTAGTCCTAAGTACACTATTTACGAATCATTCATCACAAAAGTAATAAGATATCATCAAGGACTAATTATCATGAATTACTGTAGTTTACAGTTACAAAATAACATCAAGGTTACCTTGACGTTTGTAGGCCGTAGGTAAATAAATCAAGGAGACACGGGCTATCGTTGAAAGCCGACCTCAAAGCTCACATTCCATACGAGGACACGTTCAAAAGTTTTTACTATCCCTAAAAAGCGAAATTTTAACACCGTTTTAATTAGTTGGAAGTCATCCCAACAGAAAATGAAGGGAGCCCATCAAAGCTATCTCTTTAGTTTGTATGTGTGATGTTATATTTATGAAATGAGGTTATTTTTTGGATATTACTACTCCTGATAGTCTATCTCTGTTTCGAATTTTGTTACATCTGAAATAAATTATGGAATGTTATATGTATTTTACAATATAATCTTTGTATCCTTAAACTAATTTCCATTACTTGTTGTTAAAATTTAATAGTGAAATATATAAAATACTCACGTTTTTGTTTGCCATAAATTGATAAATTAAATGGACCTAATAACAGAAAAAGGAGTAAATTTAATACAGTTTGAAATTTATTTCTTATCTGATTAAAGCCATTTGGGTAGACAATAACTAAAGGAAAACTTTTGAGAGACATCTGTTTCTTAAATTCACTGGAACGCAAATGTCGATTTGACAATAATAAAGTATATCTTTAAATAGGTTTAAATGAAGGACCATGTCTGGTTTCATATTTATTCTTCATTTAGAATTTAGTTCATCCTAAGGCTATGGAGTTTCCGTAAAGATGTTTCTCAAGAAAATCATAGCGGTCTACTATATTGTTTTTCATTTAAAGAGATTTCTCTTAAACGATTAGTCGGATTATTATATACACACTTAATATGACTGAGCTATGTTTTCAACCGTACAAAAATACTATGGGTTATATGAATATATATCATATAACCCATAGAATGAATATAATAATATTCTACAACATTCTGGGTACTAGATACTGGATAAACATACATATATACTTTTTTTTGTAAATACATACATATAATACATAGAAACACCCAGAAAATAAAAACATCCAAAGACAACCATCCATGTTCATGCACACAAATTTTTGACATGTGCGGGAATCGAGCCCGCGACCTTCGACGTAACAATCGCTTACGCTCTCATGGCGCCAACCGGTCGTATAATGTAATAAATAACACTCCACTCTATTACTTGAGCCGTTGGTTATTCGTAAGAAACACCTGGTGAAATGAAACTAATACCCTTCTTTTATTTATTTATTTAATACTTTATTGTACACTATAAAGAACATTTACAGGAATTTTATAATAAATAAAGTACAAAGGGCGGCCTTATCGCTAACAGCGATTTCTACCAGGCAACCTTTGGATGGAGATATTATTGGTAGGAATGAAATGGTAGTTGTAAGTGTACCAGTAATAGGATGATAAATACTTTAAATATATACATTTATGTAATATTATAACAATATACTACACATATATAAATAATTATACATACATACATACACACATACATAAATAATACTTAAAATTCCTCTACAGATAAAACGAGTAAAACAAAATCTATACAGTAGAGCAAAAACTTCTATAAAGCGTCTAGTAAAAAACTACTCCGTGAATTCCGATTTCTTATACTCGCATTTCAACGTATAAAAAGAAATGTTCGCTGGTCTCTGGTAAAGACAGATTTATACAGAAAGATGCCTTATTAGTCTAGATTGGAATCCTAGTATTGCATGATCTGCAGACTACGTACTGAATTCATAATGATCGTAGATATATTTTATAGACTCATACCTGTATCCCTGAAGGGTTAGCCAGAGATATAATATACATTTAAGCACGTTAAGAATTTTTAGGCCCCAGTTATAGGGAGCGAGTCCATTGCCGTTGCCAGACACACTACCACACTCCGTCCTACTACTGAAAATTCGGAAAAAACCAATAACACTTTTGCTCGACCCGGGAGCTCAGAATCATCAGACGCATACGCTATCTACTGGGCCACGGAGGCAGTCCTGAGATACAGATATCTATCTGTCTGATATATACTATAATTATTTATAGTGCGTGTATTATTTATGTAGTGATACCCCTTCTAGAAATAGTTGAGGGGAAAATTACGAAAATTCGCCACAAAATTACTGAATATGTGATAAATACGATCGCAAATGTTTGCGGTTGGGAAACATTGGAATGTTGTTGGCATACTTGATAAGGGACTGTCATATATTTACCAACATTATAGTTATATAATGTATTATGCATTACATAGTGATACTTATTGAAGGACTCGTGGTGAAGAGGTGATAGCAAAAATCTAACGACCCGAGAAATGTTTGATTATTTGATAGATGGCGGGCTAGCCTAGTTCAGACAATGCCCGCACAATCATTTTCAAGTCAAGTGCGTATTAAATTGTTAATTAATAGTTGGCTAAACGAACGAAACACGTCATGCGGGAAGCAGTTTGTCCGAGACTTCTCTATAATGTTTTAAGAAGACTTGAGAAGTCTTCCATCCCTTTAAGTAACTGTATCTATACCGCTCCGATTTTAACTTTATTTATGTGATAGACCAAATATATCCCCGAACAGGACCACATTTCAGTGAAACGTTTACGAGTCTACACAACTTTTTTATCCACGGAGTAAGGTATTGGTCATTACTCGGTGAGTTCGAATGTAATTTATGTTTCAGCGAATAGTTCAAGGTTTAAGGTATATGGATATAGGCTTTTATTTGATAGTACGTCACGGTACATTCCGTATTAATGTACTGTTTATTTTGTCAGGTCCCGTGTATGGGTTTATATCAAACATGTACTAAGATTTTTAATGATATTTTAATCTATTTTTATCCATAAGACTCAACATACAATTTCTATAAATATAAATAGGCAGCGATAGCCTAGTGGAG
This sequence comes from Euclidia mi, assembly GCA_944739405.2. NCBI lineage: Eukaryota > Metazoa > Arthropoda > Insecta > Lepidoptera > Erebidae > Euclidia > Euclidia mi. The sequence continues at coordinate 24,710,038 of OX123191.2, read as the reverse complement.
ATACGAACAGATTGCCATTCGGAGGGTATCGGGCTTGGATCTGACGGAGTTACGAACCTATTATTAATTATCACTTGTCAGTAAAGCATGTTAAGCCGTCGGTCCCGGCTGTCATGAAGATCGTTGACAGTACTTACAGGGTATGTCAGTACATATTATTATAGATATTTTTATTGTCTTTGAGTTACGACAGTTAGACAGGCAGTCGCTCTTTGGATAAGCTCCCGGCAAATCCCTTCAAATTAGTAAACGGAACTCGGGTTGAAACTGTGATAACGCTAGGAGTATGATAAAGTATAAATTCAAGTTTAATTCTTACTAAAGAGATTGTATTGATCATTTACTATCTGTGGAATCTTAACAGCATGCATGCTCGTTGGTTTCAAAATTTTCTAGACACGATAGCGCCGTTAGCCTAGCTTTAGAATAAGATCCTCTGTTTACTGTCGTCCGTGTAGGAAACATGAGCGACAGAAAACGAGTCTCATACTAAGAAAACAGGTCTTATACTATGCTCCTATAATATAACCTAGTAAGAAAATACCTAGATGAATAATACAATTTAAGATAATACCTCGTTTTGCGAATCTAAAACCGGTAGAAATACAGAAGAGCACTCAAGTTAAAAAGAAACGGTTCACAGAATTTCTTGGAAAATGTCTAACATCTATATTTCTTCATCAAATGTTTCACCTTACGTATTGAGAAGTCGCGTCGTTGGAAACAAATAAACTGTCTTATTACCTCACTAAGAAGTCGTAAAATGACGACAAGAAGAATAAAGAACAATGCCCATTTCCGAGTAACTTATTCAATAAAACGGTTTAAAAAAATGTGTTAACTTCTAAATAGCCAACACGTAATAGATCAGAAATTGCCAGTAAATAAATCATAATAATAAATCGATTATCACTTCTTCTTTATCGATTTTACGTTTTCTCTACTCAAAATGATTTGAGTTAATAGCAAATCTCTACTTGGTCCTTAAACATTTAAAATGTGTGTATTTTAAAGGTATATATGTGATTAACTACAAATACGTTCGATTTTGAACCAAATATTATAACCTATGTCCAAAATCCATATCGATTAATCAATATCATTTAAAACTGTAAAATGGCAACACTTTTTTGACTCTTAAGTAAATGTCAATAATGTCATATTCAGTTTATTTTGTTTTGCTCGTGCACATTGTGAATGCTTTTTATGTTTTTGGATCTTTTACGACTTCTGACTTTTTCTTTCGGATTTCTTACTTACCAAATGATTAACTCAATCCTTTCTGCGCAAAACTACGAAATACTTTAACTATGCTAATAAAAGTGGGTACACACTTATGTTTTGTGAGCATATAAAAGTACGTCTTGTAATAAATCTATGAATGTGATGGACCTCTAATCAATCTCAAAATTCTAGTTTTCCACTCTTTTATCGAATGCAATAACAACTACTACGATTTTTGACATTCTACATCTGGGCCGGCGTCTCTAAGAAAAATAGGCATTGTTCTTTAGATCAATAGAATGTTCTGGAGAATGTACCTAGTACCAATAAAATGAGTTAGATGCGCTACTTTTCCACCAGGATCGTTTATTAGAAGTGCCCTATGCGAGTAAAGTTGTCTAGTCAAGTCATTTATTGTCCAATTTCGGTGGTGGCTGGTATTTTGCTGAAACAGTATACAAGTGGGAATAAAACTAAGGACACTGTGAGCTCATTCTGCGTAAATAGTAACACCAATAGTTGAAAAAGGTTCGGGTACTTTGAGATAACTTATACATTCAAGAAATTAACACAAAAATCCCCTCAGTCTGCCGTGAACATGAATCCTGTAAAGAATTCGAAACGTCGACTAATAATAAAAAGAAGTTTCTAGATCTATCGGTTTAAATGTAATAATAAGTGAAACCAATATAACGCGATAAAATCCGTAAACTGTAGTTTAATTTCAAAGTGGGAATAGTTCTACATGCAGGATCATGTACGTTTGCTGAAAATACATAGTTTTTGCTAGTTAGTTGGGCTTTTGCCTATACACAAAAAATCAGACGTCATTTTCAATGCATTACTGTACACTAGGTTATTACGAGAACGTAGATAAAAACAATATTATTTGCAATGAACATTTCGCGTCGATACTGAGGCTGATCAAAACTACACAAAACTACAAATGAGTACAATACTTGTTCTAAGAGTAAAAACATTAAAAAAACGACATGATTTTCACCCAACAATGTTTATGGTTATTGTCCAGCAGCAGTATATCAGATATGAAATTCTTTTATTTATGATATACCTAAACGTCATACGACGTTAGCTAGAAAACATTTTAAAATATTTTGTAGCTTTTAACTAGAGATGGGCCGAGTACTCGGTTGATACTCGGTACTCGGCGTACTCGGCGGGTATTTTGATACTCGTACTCAGCCGAATAACTCGGTTTGAATGCCGAGTATACTTTGTTTAAGAAAAGCAATATATTTAGGTAGATATAATTAAAACAACAGTGTTAACCAAAAAGTATTTATTACTAATTTAAGAAGTCTTTGAAAATCTCAATTAATAAAATCAAAATTATTTGCCGAAAAGGGTTTGCTGTATTTTCATTACATTCGATTGCGACGACGAAGTTATTGCTACTGGCTCACACGATTTTCAGATATTTCCCGCAAAGTTTCATTTTCCGAATCTTTAAACTCTTCTGTGTGTTTTATTTTAACATTTAACATTGCCGTCGTAGAAGCCATTTGTCGAACACCACTACGTGAAAATATAGAATTGCATTAAGTACATTTCACTTTTGCTTTATCTTCTACAATCTCGTCGTAAAACGCCCAAATTCAGGATCTTTTACGTGAAGTCATTATGTCAACAATCACTGATCAGGTACTACACACAGTCAATCGTTAATTAACAAACTTTTTCAATGATTAGTATGACGCGCAACGTGAAGTATTTGTTTGCAAACTATCTAGCGACTGGTAGTTCAAAGGCGCGGGCGGGATGAGGGGTGTATGAACGCGAGCCGGCCCTCTCAGCCGGCGTGAAACTGTTTGTACTTGTTTACGCGCGCGGAATGGGAATTTGATTGAACCGAGTTACTCAGCTGAGTAGTGGGTTGAACAAAAATTGACCCGAGTAAAACTCGGTACTCGTTACTCGGCAAAAGTGTTACTCGGCGTATCTCTACTTTTAACCTAACTGAAAAGGAACGCTACACTATACAAAATGATAAAATGTAGAGTCAGTTATTAACGCGTTTCTAGAAAAACCCGTCGCGTGCAGACTCATAAATTAATTCATTACGTATTCACTGTAATTACTTGTACAAAGGTTTGTTAAAATAATCTGGGGGCACAGCAGTGCCTCCACCAAGTCGAGCAAAAAAGCGGCAAGGCCGTACCATCCTTTTCTGGAAGCATTTCAGGCCATTTTCGACCCCCTATAACTTAATTGTGGATAAAACTATAAGCCTGATTTTTTAGTGACCATGCAGGCATTGTATAAACATGGTGTATTTCAAATTTCATTCAATTTGTACTAGTAGTTTAAGAATTATAATGAGTCAAAATTCTTAATTTTGTACTCACTGACCGATCATCAAAAGTCTAAGGCACTTCTAGCAGACATAGAAGCTTGAAATTTAGAATACGATTAGGGTTTGGTATAAAGGAAAAATTATAATATTTTTCAATTTCTGTCTAGTTTTCGATATACATCAACTGCATAAATAACTTTGTAATCCTATATAAATATAATGGATTACAAAATTACATTTGCAGTTAGGGCTTTAATTAAGAAAATTCGTTGTTGGTGTACAAGAAGTAGATGGTACCGGAAAGGACAAAAGTATGACTATATATATAAAAGATATGAGATCCCATAAAAACAATACTTGTCAAAAATACCAAGTCTCGCGACCGTTTAAAGTTGTGAGATCCATGTAATACCAAGTCGGTTAATTAAAAATCTTAAATGTTTTAAATAAATATATTGACTTGGCAATCGCATTCAAAAATCTTATTTATATATGTATTACTTATGAGATATATTGTGTTTTCATGCGATGGCCGAGTCAATCTACAAATAAAACATTTAAGTTTTTAATTAACCGGCTTGGTATTACATGGATCTCACAACTTTTAACGGTCGCGAGACTTGGTATTTTTGACAAGTATTGTTTTTATGGGATATATGCATGACAAAGATTAGGTTTTCATCATCATCCTCTTAGCGTTATTCCAGTTTCAATCTGGGGTCCGTTTACTAGTCTAACCGGATTTGGCTGAATATTAGCTTTCCCACGGAGCAACTACCTGTCTGACCTCCGCAACACGAAGGGATAGCGATATTCCATGGTTTAGACTAGTGTCAGTTTATTTTAGAAGGTACTGACGGCCTGAAACGATTGCCAAAGATCTTCATGACAACCGGGACCAACGGCTTAACGTGCTCTCCGAGGCACGGTACAAGCGATAATTTTATTAACAATTTAATACGCACATAACTCCGAAAAGTTATTGGTGCGCGCCGTGGATTCGAACCCAATACCCTCTGCATGGCAGTCTGTTGGTATCTCTACTAGGCTATCGCAGCCCCTTAGGTTTTGTACTAATGTATTTAAATTAAGAAGAATAAAGATTGACCGATCATGAGGCCATACTGTCTTGTATTAAAACTGAAGTATCCAATACAAAGCCTATAAATTCGAAACTTAAGTATAGAATTGACCGTGAAAAATTAAAATCAGAATGTCTTGCTCTCGACTTTCACGAAATTTATCAGGAATCAAATTTGAACATTGCTACTAATAATTTTATCACCATCATACAACAACTAATTGCAAATAACTCAATTACACGATTAATTCCTAGAAGTAAATACACAATCAAACCGTGGATTACTGTCGGTATTCTTCGCTGTATTCGAACAAGAAACAGAATGCATAAAACAATTAACTTAGATAAGGACAATGTCATATAAAAAATTACGTATATAAGATACCGAAATCACTGTAACAATATAATTAAAAAACTTAGAAAACAATATTTTAGAGATCAGCTAATAACATCTAAAAATAATACAAAACAGCTATGGTCGACCATCAAAACAGTCACCAATAACAATAAAACAAAACAACCACCAGTTCTACTATTAACTGAAAAAGATCCCGAATGCTCAATTAACAAAATCAATGAATACTTCTCAAAAGTAGGTAAACGATTGTCAGATTTAATACCTTCACATCACCCAGAGTTAAGGAAATCTTCAAAATCCCCGCTTAAGTCAATTGTGCTCTTACCTACAGACAAGGAAGAAGTTAAAAAAACTATTATGCAATTGAAATGTGACTGCGCTCCTGGGTGGAATCAGATTAGTGCGGATACTTTAAAACTAATATCGGAATCTATAACACCTGTAATTACAAATATACTAAATCGTTGCTTTGAAGAGGGTGTATTCTCTGACGCATTTAAGAGAGCTGTGGTACATCCCATACATAAGGCGGGTGATAGAGGCAGTGTCAGTAACTACAGGCCAATTTCAATATTAACAGTGATGTCAAAAATATTTGAAAGAATCATTAATAATAGACTAACTCAATATTTAGAGCAAAACAATTTACTGCCAAGTCAACAATATGGTTTTCGAAAGGGTCGCTTCGCGGAAAATGCAGTTTTTGATCTCGTCAACTTTCTTGTTAGTAAATAAGACCAAAAGAGTAAATGCCCAACTATATTTCTTGACCTAGCAAAAGCCTTTGACACTGTCTCTATCCCCCACCTAGTACATAAAATAGAGGATTTTGGTATTAGAGGCACACCGGCAGCATTGATATCTGATTACTTACACAACAGAACCCAATGTGTAAAAATAGGAGAGCATGTCAGTGATGTTCTACCAATTGATTTTGGGGTGCCACAAGGCAGCATTTTGGGTTCAACTCTCTTTCTCTGCTACATCAATGAGCTCAGTAACTTAAATATTAAAAACTGTCGTATATGATCATACGTAGACGACATCGTCCTTACGTTCTTTGCCGATTCGTGGGATGAACTTTTTAATGTTACACAAACAGGATTTAACACTGTATGCCATTGGCTACTATCAAACTTTCTCACCCTTAATGAAAATAAAACTAAATACGTCACATTTCCAATACATAATACAAGTGATACAACAAACCACAAACACAAAATTTTTGCACACAAATTTAACTTCCCTCAAATAGCTGCCTGCGACTGTCCAACTATCAATACCACACAATGTATAAAATATCTAGGAATCGAAATAGATGCTAATTTAAGTTTCTCAGTCCACATTCGTACATTATCACAAAGGATACGTAAACTAGCCTATATTTTCAAAGAGCTCCGTGATGTAGCAGAGAAACATACCATTAGAATGGTTTACGAAGCTATGGTGCAGTCTATTTTGAGCTTTTGTATTACTACATGGGGAGGAGCCTGTAAATCAAACATGATAATCTTGGAAAGAGCTCAGAGAATGATACTAAAAGTAAGCACCTGCAAACCTCGATTATTCTCTACTACCAAACTTTATAAAGAAACTCTAGTCCTGACCGTAAGACAACTATATATAATGTTAACCGTTCTTTTCAAACACTCAAACTTATCTCAAAGCAGTATAAAATGTGTCGCCCTATCTCGAAGGAATTATGCAATATGTAAGCCAACAAAAACAAATACTACCTTTGCACGAAGATTTTACATGTACCGCGGATATAAATTGTCATCATCATATCAGCCAAACGACGTCCACTGCTGGACATAGGCCTCCCCCAAGGTTCTCCACACAGACCGGTCTTGAGCCGCCCGCATCCAACCTCCTCCCGCGATCTTGACAAGATCGTCGGTCCACCTTGCGGGGGGCCTACCTCTGCTGCGTCGTCCGGTACGTGGCCGCCACTCCAGAACCTTTCTGCCCCAACGGCCATCGGTTCTTCGAGCTATGTGCCCTGCCCACTGCCACTTCAGCTTGGCTATCCGGAGAGCTATGTCGGCGACTTTGGTTCTACTGCGGATCTCCTCATTTCTGATTCGATCTCGCAGGGAAACTCCAAGCATAGCTCTCTCCATCGCCCTCTGAGTGACCTTGAGCCTTCTGATAAGGCCCATAGTGAGCGACCACGTCTCTGATCCGTAAGTCATCACTGGCAACACACACTGGTCAAAGACTTTCGTCTTGAGACACTGCGGGATATCGGACGAGAAGATATGTCGTAGCTTCCCGAACGCTGCCCAACCGAGTTGGATTCGACGATTGACCTCCTTCTCGAAGTTGGACCTACCTAATTGGACTACTTGTCCCAGGTATAAATTGTATAACAAATATATAATTGTATAACAATTGTATAACAAATAGGATATAAATTGTATAACAAAATAAATAAATTAGTACCCATTGCAAACTGTTCGAAGAAAGAATGTAAAACCAAACTGCAAAAATTCTTACTCAATCTTAATTATTCTGAAACAGAAAGCCTCCTAGAAATAGCAGTGTAGACAGTAGAAAATCCAAAAATATTAACATGTAATGAAGTACACATATATATAGATATATTTACACATGCACACACACACACACGCATACATACACACACACACACATATACACGCACGCGCACACACACACTCACACACACACGCATATTACTACGCACGTACGCATAGGTGCATAACATTCCACGCTCAAACTTATAATGTTGGCAAAATTATACTGTCACTACCATTATTGGGGAGCCTGGAGCTCTAAAACACAGGCCAAGGCTTAGTTTAGACTCCAGATCTCCCACAAATTACAAATGTTAAAAAAAAAAAAATTGTCAAAGATTGGCTGTGGTATTTAACAAGCTTAGTTATTTATGAAGATTCAGCGCCATTTTGGCGATGCTAAGATTCTAACTAGCGATTCTAGTGGCGAAATTTAAAAGTTATCTAAGAACGACACTTTTACATATCACTACTACTTTTTACACTTTTGAGAGCTTTCAATACAATTACCACCATAACCTCGAAGCATAGATGAGGCGCGCGGATAATCTTTCCATCGCCATTAGCCCTGGGGGAAGGGCGAAGGGGACTGTCAGACTCTAACTAACTAAAAACCAACCTGTGTTCCTCATTTACCCGTGTGTCGGAGGGTCGGGTATCGCCGAAGCATTCCTCACTACCCTCCGACGGACCCTCAGACGGCTAGATGGTCAGGCGGGCCCAGAACAAAACCCCCTTGGCGGCGGATGAAGGTGTTGGGCTCCGCCACCAAAACACCCAGCGGCCGCAGAGGATAGGGAGGATGGCAACTCAACACCGCATTTCCTCTTCCTCTGCGGCCCCACCGCGACGCAACAATGGTGCGCCTCCATTTGGTCCGGGAGATAGGGCGCGCGGCAACGCAGCACCGACTCGCCACTCCTCCCGCACCGCGCCCGACTGCGAGGGACAGAAGGACTGTCCCTCGCACCCGCACCATTGGATGCATCCTTCGCAGGCCTCCGTCAATCCCACGCGGAGCGTCCACACCCGGGATCTCGCTTAGCTTCACCGTGGGTGACCTAACCACGGTTACTGAGCCACGACAAGGTGGAGATCCCACGGGGGGGATTAGCTCTTCGCCTAGTGTTATTGCTTCAATAGCCACACTATATGTAGTGTACAAATGTAGTATCGAACGTCATCATCTTCCTAGCGTTATCCCAGTTTTAACCTGGAGCCCGCTTACTAGTCAAATCGGATTTGCCTGAATATTAGCTTATCCATGGATTGACTGCCTGCCTGACCTGAAGGGAGATAGTGATATCCTATGGTTTAGACTAGTGTCAGCTTATTAAGAGGTACTGGCGCAATATAGCGCTTTTATAAGATCTTCATGACAGCCGGGACCGACAGCTTGACGTGCTCTTCAAGGCACGGGACCAACGATAATTAAACAAAGTATAGTTTCGAATCTGATAATATAAAGGTTGAGTCCGACTTTTCTCTGTGTCTGTTATTTTGAATATTTGTATAAATAAGTATAAGTTTCCTTGATACAGGAATCATTCCTATAGTAGGCAATGTCTTGAAAACAAACACTAAGCAGTATAGATTATTATCAAAATATTGAATTTTTGCTCCAAGAGGAGATTTTAGTCTATGACACGATGTGACATCATAACATGCCATAATTTGTCATGGTATTGTGTGTCACTTTTTGTCCAATAGCCAACTATGGGAATAACAAAGTTTTGTATTTCAATGATACTTCCTCGAAATAAATCTATCTTTTTAAAATAACTATAGGTAATCAAAGACACAATTTATATCGATGGCAAGAATTATCACACAAGCAAAAGTTTATTTCAGAAGTATATAAAAAAACTCACTTGTAGTTGTCTCACTAATTTCAGAATCTGTAATAATAAGATAGTGGTCATTAGTACTATCAAACTATAAAACGGAGTACAGTCCACTTCTGTCTGAGGAACTATTTAGTTTTCTTATTATTTACCGAGATTCACTGTGTATGTATCTCGTGCCAAATAACTTGGAATATTTAATGATGATGATAATTATATGATAAAAATTTATTCGTCGGAATATGGGTATACAAAGTTGTTAGTGTTTGACATTACCTTCTGCCATTATCTTGCATACAAATATTGATTTGTTATTAATATATATATATTTTTGTAAGTAGCATGTATACAATTGTCAGTTTAAAAGTTTAATTATAATATCTAATAACAATTCATTTTAAAATTCCATGCAGTTATAAATATGTCACAATTTTTTGTCGTCCAAGAATGCATTATTTGAGTTAAAACATTTATTTAATAACAATATAAATAATTTTCTTTTAAAAGTATTAAAAGTATCAATTTCCTTAAAACTATTTGACAACTTATTGTAAATACGTGTCGCCATACAGTATACATACTTGCTAAATACATTTACTCTTTGCTTCGGTATGAGTAGGTTGTGTGTGTGTCTCCCTGGTCTCATCACGACATCATTGTGCTTACAGAACAAGTGTGGATGTTTGCGTACAAAAATACAAATTTCATATATATACTGACTAGGTAAAGGTAACATATCATGTTTTTTAAAGTACTCCCTACATTTCTCAGTCTGTTGTAAGCCGAATAATGCTTGTATACATTTTTTCTGCACGATGAAAGCTTTATTAATTTGGACGAAACATAGCCGTGATAGGCATTTAATAGCTATTAAACTCTCTACTCTTTGGCAATACATAGGCTTCTCCTTGTTTACGTTAAATTTCGAGTAAATTTAATTAAACCTACGCTAACCAGACGAGTTTGTATATGTTTTGGTGTCGAGTTTTCGTTCAAACGATTACGATTAGTAAAAATTCGGGCAAGTGCGAGTCTGACCCGCGCACCGAGGATTCCGTACGCATTTTACCTTATTTGAGATTGTTGCTAACTACGCTAGTCCTCTAAATCTGTATGAGCGCCCATACAACTAAGAGGATTATCTTTAATGGAGTCTACTATGCATGTATGGGGACACCCTTAAATCCACTTCTTTTATTTTCTTGTAATTTTTCCTTTATTTGTGCTGTAAGACCCTGCTTTTGGTCAAATTTCGTGATTCTAGTTCAACGGGAACTACCATATAGGTTTTCGACCCAAAACCTATAGGGTACTTACGGTTGACCTAGAATTGTCAATTTTGGTTTAAACCAAGGCCTTACAGCACAAGTAAAGGAAAAATTCCGAAAATAAAAAAAAGTAAAAATTAAGGTTAATTTTGGTACTTACAAGTTTTCGCAAAAATCTAATTTTGACCATATCTTTTTATCATAGATTTTTATACACCTAATAGGAACCATAGACCTCAGTATCTGGTATAAATTTCAATTTGCTAGGTCCACCCGTTCCTTAGAAAATCGGTGATGACACACAGACAGACAGACAGACGGACAAGAAAGTGATCTTATAAGGGTTCCTTTTTTTACCTTGTGAGGTACGGAACCCTAAAAAGTACTTCCTGATATATATAAAATTGTGCAATAATATAATTATTATTGTCCACAAGTGTTTGATTGCTGTACTACTTACTTTGTCAAAGTCGTTACATATTACTTTATGGAAAACGGGAACTCACGTAAAAAGATTGAACAAATAATCTTTTGGGCTCTTTATTCCATTACTTTACAATAAAACTGAAAATGACCGACAAAGGCTGCATGAATGAATCTCCCCATAATTTCATTGAGATCATTCATAACATATTCGACAAGCAATTAATTTTTAAAACACATTACCCCGAGTGCCCGATAGCGGGACCGCTAAAAGATTAACGTTCACCCAGGATTAAATATTGGCCCGACAAAATTCTCGACGATGATTCCAGAACTTTATTTTTGACGACTTTAGACTAATCGTCTCGAAACGAACATTTCTCTCGTGCCCTAGTTGTGAGGTCAGATAATAATATAATATTACGTTAAGACTCTACGAAAGCTTCTATAAAGTTCCCTCATACGATAGTAAGGACCCCTAGAGATTAGCTACAGACACCTTATTTACAACAGTACGTGAGCAAACACAACTAAATCTAATTGACCAGATTTCAATATTAAATACCTTAATACATACCCCAATTTTCGTAAACACTATAAACCATGACCTGTATCATCCTGCATTACTCTGGTATTCTAACAAATTCAGCAGCTTTATATTAAGTATTAAAAACAGGAGCTAAATTGTATATAAAGTTTACGCCTTGTCGGTACACATGTGACGTAATATATTGCTTTAGTATAACGGGCTCTTACGGCCTGGCCACGGACAATTCGCTCCAGCGAAAATTCGCGTGACGCGACCGGCGACGCGACTTGCGACTGAATCAAATGTATAGAAATGTCCTAAGCATGCCACGTGCAGCGGCGACCGGCGACGCGACCGGCGAATAGCACCAAGCGGTACAGCGGCGTGTCGCGCGACACGTCGCGCGACCAAAACAAATGTATGAATTAGTGCGGCGCACGCCACGGCGCGGCGTCGAGCGGTAGTCGCGGCGACTAGCGCCGGAGCTGAGTCAGTATAAAATTTTTAGTTTATTTCTCCGCGAGCATGATATTGTAGTGTGTATGACTTACGTATGTATGCATGTATCCTAATATTAAGAAGCAATAGTATATAAATCATTGTAATTCTATTATAGAGAGCAGTAATAAACATTAGTCCAATGCATATACTTGTATTACTCATCTCCCCGAACTCACAACCTTACATGGCGACCCTGCCATCCGAGACGGGTCGTCGAGTTCGGTCGCGTGTTATTGAAAGACAATGATGGACAAGTACCTAACTATAAATAATTTCTTTTGTGTGTCAAAGTGACTTTTCTTTTTTTGAAAAATGTGTCGTTCTAACATTGAAAAAGAGGACGTTTTCATTTCGCAAAGTGCATCAGGTGGTTCGAATTCGGCCTCTATGCAAGAATACCACTTATCCAACATAAGTATCGTGATGTTTATCATTTGCACGTTACTCGCAATAGCCGGACTTTACGCGGTATATAAACTATACAGAAATTGCCACTATGCGTGGATAAGGAATGAGGTTTTCGCGCAAAACCTATCGCGCTCGTTTCGTCGACCGAACCCGGAGACTCGTGTCTGCTACGAGTGCCACCAGCAGCGCCTGGAGGCGCGCCAGGAGGCTCGCCACGAGGCGGGTACCAGAGAGGTATACCAGAAACCGAAGTAAGTGACTAAAGTTACCTATATATATTCAGTGATGAGTGTAGTGAATAGCGTTCTATTGTAAAGTGAAACATGAGAATTTACGAAACGGTTATTGTAGTGAATCGCGTTCTATCGTAAAGTGAAACATGTGAATTTACTAAATGGTTATTGAACGAATTTCTAGTTTTAATGTCTATTAGTTTTTTTTTGTGTATTATCATGTATATTGCCTATAGAGTTATTATTACCTAAGTGGTTATTTTTTCTTAATTTTGATTGGTAATGGCAAATGAGCTTATCCTGTTGTATGACCAATTAAAAAGTATTAAAGATAATTTGATAAAGCTAAGTTATTCTAAAAGGACAGAATATGTTCTAAAACAAAAGTTAAAGGAAGCTACATTGTTGAAATGCCAATTTGATGAATGTATTCATACCTTATCAATACAGATTGAAAGGAAACAATTTAGTACAAGTGTTTTAAAGGAAATACAATCATACTGTGATTTATTTGAAAAGATTTTTACCCAAATAGAATCTTTTTGCTCTAAAACGTACAGTTCTCAACCTAGTACGTGTACGGTCAAAGTTAGAACCGAAGTAGACAATATGGAGGCTTTTAATTATAGGACTGCCGTGGCTTTGCTGCCAATTATGAATGGTGATGAAAATGTAACGAAAAGTTTAATAGATGCCATAGAGTTATACAGTTCTTCACTCACAGAAGAAGGTAACAAAATGCTAGTTAAGTTTATATTAAAAACCCGATTGAACGAGAATGCCAAATTGAGACTGTCTAACTCGTATGATAGTTGTGAGTCGCTTATTGTTGAAATGCGTCAACACCTTCTTACAAAGAAGTCGAGTACGGCTATCCACAAGGAATTGACACAAATCAACCAAAACGGTTCTCCTTTAGAAAAGTATGGTTCTAAGGTCGAGCAACTTTTTGTGGATTTGACTGTCGCGCAAGCTGGTGATGACCAAAGTGCGTATAAAATTTTGAGCCCTCAAAATGAGAAGATTGCGATCAAAAGTTTCATTGATGGCTTGCGAAACCGCGAAATTCACACTATTTTGTCGGCCCGTAATTATGACACTTTAAAAGATACTATAAGAGCAGCTAAAGATGAGGAATTATCATATAGCCACCATAATTCTGACGCTTCTGTGTACGTCGGATACCAAGGCAAATCATATAATAATCGCGGATATTATGGTTACCATAATAATAGACGTCCTAATCGATTGAACAACAATCGATTTATACAAAGAGGTAATGGCAGAGATTCTTTTCATAATTATAGGCAATATCAAAACCAAATTCAGCAGCAACAGCGTAACACTAATCGTGGTCACATGCGGGGTTCATCTCGCGGTAGGCCAGCACGTCATTTTACGCGTAGCAATAACATGCACGTTATAGAAAACAGCATAAATAGTATGCATATAGCTGACCGGCATCGAACGCCCCAACCTACGGAGAGATATATACCACTGAACCATTAGAGTTTTTTCGATGATAATTTTATATTTGCGTGTAACCATAACAGCTCAGTTGAATTCTCAGTACAAGGTGCCAAATATGGATTGCTTATAGATTCTGGAGCTTCACTCTCAGTATTGAAATACGACACTGTGGCACGTTGGAATATTCCAATCCAAACCGAATGCATTTCAATAAATGGCATTGGAGGCAAAGTGCAAACTTTAGGCTATGTTTATGTTACATTGATCGTAAATGGACAGGAATTTGTACACAAATTTTACATTATGCGCACCTTGCCTGGTATACAACATGGAATAATTGGTAGAGATTTTATGAGCAAATATAACGCTATTTTGAACTTTGAAAATAATACACTAACTTTAAAGACCAGTAATAATACTTTGACCCTGCCCATGATTAATAGTTCGCTAAGAAAAACTTGCTTTTTAAGCATTCCGCCGAGATGTGAGAAGATATTTATGTTAGATAGTAGTTTTAACGAAGACTGCGTAATACTGCCATATCAATTATGCGACGGTGTTTTTATAGCCGGAAGTATTTGTAAACCAAACAATGGACAAATTAGTATACAGATATTAAATACTCGCGAAACGCAAGTAGATATTAATTATTTTAGACCGGAAATACATTTATTATCAGACTATGACACCTGTAACTTTGGAGATAGTAATATTGATGGAGAGAGAGTACGTACTATGTTTTCTCTTTTAAATTTAAGTCATCTGAACAATGAAGAAAGGTCATCTATTCAAAGCATTTGTGCAAAATTTTCGGATGTGTTTCATTTACCAAACGACAAATTATCTACCACTAACCTTTATGAACAAAGTATACAATTAAAACCAAATGCTGATCCAGTTTATACTAGACAGTACAGGTTGCCCTTTTCACAGCGTAAGGAAATTGAAACACAGGTTAAGAAAATGCTTTCTGAAAATATAATAGAGCCAGCAAAAAGTGAGTGGTCAAGCCCTATTTTGTTGGTACCCAAAAAATCTGATGATAATTCTAAGAAATGGAGGTTAGTTATTGATTTTCGTAAATTAAATACAAGAATCTTAGACGATAAATTTCCCCTTCCGAATATTAACGACATTTTAGATTCTTTATCAGGTTCAATGTATTTTTCACAATTAGATTTATCACAAGCATATTATCAAGCGAAATTAAATCCAGAAAGTAGAAAGTATACAGCCTTCACTACGCCTTCGGGCCAATATCAAATGACCCGTTTACCTATGGGATTAAAAATAAGCCCAAGTGCATTTTCTCGTCTGATGACAATTGCCATGTCGGGACTCACATACGACAAATTATTTGTTTATTTGGATAATTTGATTTGCTTTGGACGTAATTTACAAATTCATAATAAAAATCTTATAGATATTTTAACTAGATTGCGAAAAGTTAACTTGAAGCTTAACCCAATGAAATGCGATTTCCTAAGAAAGGAAATGCAATTTTTAGGTCATGTAATTTCATCTGAAGGAATTCAACCAGATTTAGAGAAAATAAACATAGTAAAAAATTATCCAGTTCCAAAAAATGCTGAGGAAACAAAAAGATTCATAGCATTCGTCAACTTTTATAGGAAATTTATACCAGACTTTGCCGCAATATCTTTACCTCTTAACAGACTGTGTCGAAAAAACGTTAACTTTGAATGGTCGTATGAATGTCAGAAATCTTTCGAATCTCTAAAAGAGTCGTTAATTTCTCCACCAATATTACAATATCCTAACTTTGATGAAAACAATACATTCATTTTACAAACAGACGCGTCTGGCTATGCAATCGGATCCGTGCTATGCAATAGTGATAACAGACCAATTGCATATGCAAGTCGTAGTCTTAACAAAGCGGAAATTAGGTACCCTACGATCGAGAAGGAGTTACTCGCTATCGTATGGTCTGTAAAGTATTTTAGACCCTATCTTTACGGCCGAAAATTTGTTATCAAAACCGACCACAAACCCCTAGTTTACCTCTTTAATCAAACAAATCCATCTAGTCGTTTGACTAAATTCCGTTTAATATTAGAGGAGTATGATTACATCATAGAATATGTTCGAGGTACTGACAATGCAGCTGCAGATGCCTTGTCACGTATCCGAGTAACAAGCGATGAATTGAAGGAAATTAATCAGCACGTTGTATCTGTATTAACTAGAGGACAGAAAAGGCGTATGTGTGAAAGAAGTCAAGAATGTGTGAGTGACAACCCTATGGTTGCTAAGCAATCTACACACGATTGGTCTGATCAGCCAAGAGTTATGGAGTTGCTTAAAAAACCAAAGGATTGCACAGAGCTAAGGTTTGTGAATGTAAAAGAGTGGACTAGTTTAAAAGATTCTAACCCATCGAATATGTTATTTAATTATGATTGCTCAAGTTGTATATTAAGAGTAAACCCATCTTACCGATTACACTGCGCACGAGATGCCTTTGTACGGGAGTTGGCTTATTACTGTAATCAATTGAAACTCGATAGTGTGTACATTGTACAGAGTAATGAAAACATTGAGTTAATAAAAGATTTAATTAATAGCATAAATATTACACCTAATTGGTCCGGACCACGCTTATATGTTTTAAAAGGTGTAAGAGTTATAAGTGATCACGATACGAAACGTATAATTTTAAATGACTACCACTTGTTACCGAGTAGCGGTAACGCCGGTATACGACGCATGATAAATAATATAAAACGGCGTTATTTTTGGCCAAAATTAGAAAATGACGTCGCAGAATTTGTCAATCGCTGCGATAAATGCCAGCGTCAAAAACATTTTAGGCATATAAAACAGCCAATGGTCCTGACGGATACAGGTCATTCGGCTTTTGATAGAGTATTTTTAGATTTAGTTGGGCCCTTAGTTAAGGATAGTGATAATTACATGTATGTACTCACACTACAGTGTGATCTTAGCAAGTACGTAGAAGCTTATCCGCTTAGAAATAAAGATACAATTTCAGTGGCAACAGCTTTCATTAATAACTTTGTATTACGCTATGGCATTCCAAGAAACATAATATCTGATCGCGGTACGGAGTTCGTTTCGAAAGTTATGAATGAAGTATGTAAAATTCTAAATATAAACCAAATAACATCCACTGCATACCATCACCAGTCCATAGGAGGCTTAGAAAATACTCATAAAAATTTGCTTTCATTCCTTCGCATACAAACAGAAAACCAACCCCAAAATTGGAGTTTATGGCTTCCGTATTGGTGCTTTGCTTTTAATACGACCGTACATACAGAAACTAAATACACTCCCTATGAACTTGTATTTGGAAAACTGTGCAATTTACCGAGTAATTTAACTTCAGATATTGAACCGCTGTATAACCCATATGACTATCCGAAACAAATCAAGTACAAACTACAAAAATCACAGTATGACGCAAGACAAAATTTAATTATTAGTAAACAGATTAGAAAATGTAGATATGATTCAAATACAAATCCTGTTACGTATAGTACTGGTGACATGATACTACTTAAGAATGAACAAACTGTAAACAAATTTGATCCGTTATATATAGGACCGTATGAAGTAATAGAAGATTGTAACCCTAATTTAAAAATATTGTATAAAGGTAAAGAATTACTTGTTCATAAAAATAGAACCAGACCATATATCAAGTGATTTTTTTTTGTTAGCTGTTGACATTGTTTCATAAGTTCATGTAACTTTCTATTATACTTTTTATTATAATGAAAAACTATATTTTCTTGTATGTAACAAAATACTATATTATTTTGTTTTTACTTGTCTTTCTTATATCGTTTGCTTATTGCATTTTACAATATTATTGGATGCCTACAATATAACATAAAAATAAAAATAAATGTATCCATTTTTTTTATTTAATTTTTCCGGTGGGCGTGTAGTATGTATGACTTACGTATGTATGCATGTATCCTAATATTAAGAAGCAATAGTATATAAATCATTGTAATTCTATTATAGAGAGCAGTAATAAACATTAGTCCAATGCATATACTTGTATTACTCATCTCCCCGAACTCACAACCTTACAATATTATTCTTAGAATTTGTAGTTAGGCTAGCTATTTGGAACGTCTGGATGTTATATATATCCACATAAATGTATACAGTATAATAAAGTTGAAGTGTCTGTCTGTGATTTCAAAATACCTAATTAAGTTTTTAGAAGTGCATATACCTAGTTAGTTAGATCACACCGTATAGTTAGTTAGACCACATAAGCTTTTCCGTATTTTAACTCAAAACTCTAGTTACAATACCTACAAGCGTCGGCTCAGTACGCATTCATTAGATACCTACAGAATGTATACCGAAGCGCCTTGAGTTTGGTATGCAGTAGGTTAGGTGGGTACCGAGCCTGACGCTCGTAGGTATAAATCGCGTTCCGACCGTTTGTATAAAGATAAAATACAGTACCTATAGATTTCAATACCGTGGTTAGGTACACAATATCAAGTCTGCCTCTGTGTTCCCCAATTTGGATATGATATAGGGTAGTTACGGAAGCAACAGCTGTTTTATAATCCAAGGAATAGTGTCGTTAGAGCATTAAAATTAATGCTTGATTATTCTGCTAATGTGTTACAATTTTGATGACACAATATAATACTACTAGTACTATTGGATGTGGTTAATGGAAATGGATTTATTATGGACAGGTGCCTGGAAAACATAATTTAATTTTGATGTTATATATCCTCAGTTTCTAGGAAGGCACAATATTGCGTATCACATTTTGTTGTTAGATTATAATATGACGTGTTATGGTTATACAAGATTGATCTTAATTTAAATGTTTACTTTAAAAACAAACATTGAAAATAATTCAATAAAATAAGCCTTTCGTCTCCAGAACCTTGAATAAAATTACTGGTAAAATTAAAAATCTTATTGACAAAACTTTTACTTACGACTCTCATAAGTAAAAATTTAAAGGCAAAATCCTTTTGACCGCACAGTGCTGAGTAAAACATATTGTTTGTTTGTTCTTAACAAACAAAAAATATGTTTTACTACCTACCCACGAAAAAAAAAGCCGATAGTACTGCCAAGAAAACTCAACAATATAGGAGACACAAATCAATTTGGAATAACAGTATCATTTAGACATAAGATATTATGGTTCGCTATGCGCACTAGTGACACAAATTGCATTGACAGATTCAGTTCTTGAATAAAATTGCAATAGACGGCCGTGCAATCAATGGCTGTTCTTATGAGGTAATGATTGTTAGACATTATCAGGATGACTATTGCAATATGGTCAACAAATGACATACAAATTAATACAACAGAGGATAGAAAAGAAACAATAGTTTTGTACTCACATATTATATTTTACAACCATAAAGCGATTTCACACAAGGTATCATAATTATAATTTATTAGGTTTGGTGATTGTATTCTTATTCTTAGCTCGTAGTCAATACCTTATTTTTACGACTCTGCACCAATACGACTTGAAAAACAATCGACAATCGCCTTTCTACATATATTTTATATTCCCGCGCATCAATATAATGGATTGTGATTGGCCAGTCGTGTCGGTGCTGCAATACAGATAATCAAAATATTACTTGTCAACCAGAACCTTTACCACAGAGTTTGTATAGGTCAATTAAATAATGGCTTATAATTAATTATCGCTAACATGATGTACTAACTGTATTTATTGAATATTATTTCTACGAAGCCGATGCTCAAATAATGAAAGTCTTGACTTTAAAGTCTTATGCGTATAAGGTTTGTAACGCATAAGGAAATAAACGATGATGTATTAATATGCATGCGAGCCTATTGCCCATATTGTTACCATTACTCCGTGCTGCTACTGAGTATTTGGATAAACTCAGTAACACTTTTGCCCGACCCGGGAATCGAGCCCAGGACCTCGCGATCAGCAGACGCGTACGCTATCACAGAGGTAATTTTTAGGTATCATTTGCTGTTTCATATTTTACCCAAGATTTATGACAGCTGGGACCACCTAGAATAAAGGTGATGCTTGCAGACTCCAACTAAAGGCGTGTCTTGAATTCATCTTTTATACTATCCATGTGCTCGGATGTACTATTAGTACATCTGAGAACATGGCGCTTGCAACAGTGCCGAAATAATCGGCTACTCTAAACAAAGGTAATGCGTCGTATATCTCGAAGGACAATTTAAAAAAAGTGATGACCACGAAAGCTTGTATTTGTATCTTATATTTAGCTCGTGATGCGATACTAGATATGTGATATCAGTTACTTATGCATACGTAATTTTCTTCCTGCGTAAACCAGGCCTCACAATTTTGCTACAGAAAAATAGGCAGTGAAAACTTATGACTCAAATTGTATATCAAAGCATAAAATACCATGGGACATAATAATAATGATGTCTAAACTTATTGGGCAATTGAATGATAAGTTAAATGAATTGCTTCATCCACTCCTCCCAGGTAAAATCACGGCTCCTTAATTACATAGAACAGAAACAGAAAACGGTACACCGCAAGTACTCAAACAAAATATTATACCTCCGTGTTTGTGGGTACTACACAAACATACACAGAAACACGTACGGTAAACACACACAAACAAAAGTTTTGCATAACAACAGCATCATTAGGCGTTTTGCAAGCACAAATTATCCGCATAAACAATTTTTAAGGGAACTTCAAAATATTCACATTTTTATAACGCTAAGTATTTTTCCTGTGAGTTACTTCATTAGAATGATTCAGCAGTCATCGCCAAAGGTCTTGGCTGATGAGCATAAAATCGACTTAAAGAACCACGTTCCAAAAAAGTTTAGCAAGTTCCACTTACAAAACTATTAAATAGAAAATGGACGTCTGAATTTCAAACTGCTTTCAAAGTGATATTGTTTGTCAAAATTCTGCAGAGATTTTCGACCAGAAATTGCGAATTTGTGTAGTCCAGTCATGACACGTTGGAAATATTCGCTGACTGCCCTTTTGCACAACATCTGCTTGTGTAATATCTTTCCATCCCGTTTCCGTTACCAAAATAGTTGAACTTTCGTTAACATTCCTCGATTAGCGGTTTTGGTTTGGTGCCCTAAATTCTGGTTACGGGAAAAATCTCTGGGAAGTTTCTATAGACGTGTAACTTCGCTCATTTATAAGCTTTGGGTTCCTAGTTATCTGACATATTATGTTAGGCTGACGAGTTTTACTTATGCAGGATTTTGTCTTCGTAAATCTTCTAAATAGTAGTATTTAGTGGCGTCTCAAAGAATAAAACGTTGAGACTCTTTGTTACCATGCAATAATAATGACTAATTAATTATTTATGGTTTTGGATTTTTATCACAATGATCTATTAGCTTGTGTCGATATTTTAGACAACCTTTTTACGATTTTTAACAGGTTAACAGGTTTTTGCGTAAATCCTGTCTTGGAATAAAAAGAATCTTAGCAAATAGACCAATCCTGATACAGTTTTAGGCTTATATCATCATCATTATCGTCCTAGCGTTATCCCGGTTGCATGCAAGACTTAAACGCCTTGGAGCCTGGGGTTCGCTTACTGGTCTAACCAGATATGATAGAATGCCAAGTTTTCCACAGAGCGACTGCCGTCTGACCTCCGCAACCCAAAGGGATAGCCATATTCTATGGCTTAAACCAGTTTCAGTTTATTTGAGGGTACTGACTTCCCGGAACGACTGCCAAAGATCTTCATGACAGCCGGGACCGACGATTTAACGTGCTCTTCGAGGCAAGAGGTAAGCGATAATAAACAATTTAATACGCACATGACTTCGAAAAGTCAGTGGTTTGCGCTGTGGATTCGAACTCCTTCTGCATGGCAGTCCGTTGGTATCTCCACTTCACTACTAATTTTAGGCTTAAATCATTTGTATTTAATTAAGTTATACGTAAAATTCTAAAATTCCGTTTTGTATCGGATTTATACTCGATGCCTATAACAGATATTATCAAAGCGAGCAACTGTAGCTAGCTTGCGTAGCAACTTGCTGCAGCAAACATTGTGAAATTCTAATTGATATTTGGATATAGATTAGAGAATGATGAAAGTTTAACTTCTACCTTCCATTGAAATGGCTATTTAACAACCCGTGCTCTTTCATAATAATATCGCGAACAATAATCTGTTTTTCAAGATTTCCACCCTCTCCCCACATAATGTGGCCGAAATAGGTCAAAACACGTTCCAAGCAATGCCTGTTCGCCAAAATTAATAGAACAGAGCCATTCATTTTTACGATTTCAAATTAATTCCCATAGTTAAAGCTATGCAATTTTATGTGTGTTCTTTCTTTACATATGTATATACATACATACATATGCTCACGCCTTTTTCTCGTCGGAGTAGGCAGAGACAACAGAACGCCACTTGCTTCTATCCTTGCAAACCTCATGCGCTTCCTCTACATTCATTACTCTTTTCATACATGCTCGCCGGTTACGGGTGCTTCGGACTTTTCCGTTTTTCAAGACTTTGTTTACAAGTTTCGAAAATTAGCTATATTCGTAAGAACAGCGTGACTGGATCGTGTTATACAGCTATGAGCTATGAGCCAGCGGAACAGTAGCCCTAAATAATGTGAACGTAACCTTGGTCGGTGTGATTAGTCCACTTTTCAATGTCCCGACCAAAAAAACTTTAGTCTTGACTAAAGTTTTTTTGGTTGGGATTGCCATTACCTATTCTGAATTTAAAACCGTGATTCAGCACTAAGTTGTAGGTATGGTAAGCTATGCAGATAGTGAATTAGGATACAGCTTCATTTGGATAAGACTTCAGTAAATGCTGAACCATAAGACCTTTTTGTTAAATAATGAACCTGACGCGGGAACAATATTTATGCAGCAAAGTGACACAGTACTTATTATACACTATTCATAAAACAACAAACATTAACGAGCTAAAAAGGCAGTGAAAGGCCCCGCCCATAAGCTCGACAATAACTCTGAAACCCTGATTACACTAGTAAGTACCCTTATTTATTTATTTTATTCTTTATTGTACACTTATATGAAACATTTTAAGGAATTTCATATTATATACAGTACAAAGGGCGGCCTTATCGCTAACAGCGATATCTACCAGGCAACTTTTGGATGGAGATATTACTGGTAGGGAATAAATGGTAGTTGTAGTAAGTGTACCAGTAAGTAATAATATGTATGTATTACTTACTGGTAAACTATACATAAACTTAAAATGTATAAATTAATATAATATTATGATATACAATAATAATAAACTTACATAAATAGGTATGTATATATATACACAATTATATATAAATACTTATACAAACATAGACATATTTGATACACAAATATATTAAAACAGGAAATGTCATAATGCTATGGATACCGTCTGAGCCTGTCTTATATATAACGGTAACGCATTCCATAGGCGAAGCAGTGCCAGATAAAGATTTATCAAGAAATGACGTGGAATGTACCGGCATTTTTAGTTTCAAGGCCTTAGTGCCTTAGCAGACAGACAAATATATTTCAAATTGCTTTAGCAACTAAGTGGCCAGACAGCGCTTTAGTCAGTTGGGAGTTAAAAGTTGTGTCGTAACATATCTTCAGCCATTAATGCACAGAAATAGAGTACGATATCAGATTGTGAAAAATGTTGCTTTTTGTGACCCAGAATGTTAACTCTTGGTTTGATTTTAAAAGTTTTCTGTTGAAGTTTTTTTTTACAGCATGTCTGTGTGTTTCTGTAGGGTTTAAAGGTTGCTGTTTTGACATATTTTTGTCCATAGAGTTACTTGACCTTTTCTTTGTAATAGAAAGACAAAGTTAAAATATTGCGTTACTTTTCCTATGTGCTTTTGTATCATTAATTGATTTTCTTTTACTTTCTTTAATAAACTTTTCTTTTTTCATTTGAAATATAAGCACACTGTAAAGAGTTCAGTGAATCTGTTACAGTGAATTTAAGTTCTAATGCACTGCTATTTAAACCTTAGTCCTAAGTACACTATTTACGAATCATAACACATAAGTAATTAGATATCATCAAGTACTAATTAACATGGATTACTGTAGATTACGGTTACAAAATAATAGGTTACATTGACGTTTATAGACCGTAGGTAACACATAAAACGGTTCAAGGAGACAAGGGCTATCGTTGAAAGCCGACCTCAAAGCTCACATTCCATACGAGGACACGTTTAAAAGTTTTTACTTTCCCCAAAAGGCGAAACTTTAACACTGATTTAATTAGTTGGAAGTTATCCCAACAGAATATGATAGTAGCCCATCAAAGCTATCTCTTTAGTTTGTATATGTGATGATATATTTATGTTGAACAGCGGGTTATCAGCTCTACGCTAGTAACCCAACTGTACAGAAGTGTTTAAATTATAAGGGATTAATCTTACTTGTTAACCTACACTATCCTAGAGTCGTAGCCTATCACCTATACCTAATATCCTATCCTAGTTATCCTAATCCTTATACCTATATGTATCCTAAACCTATAATAACTTGCACCTAGCGTAAAATGCGTATAGGCTTGGTGCTCTGTGGTATTCTGTGATACAGACCAGCACTTATACGCACCTACTACTAAGCGCCTAACCTATGGCACGTACTATCGTGGTACTACTGTGGTATGCTGTGATACAGACCTACGATTCGTACGCGCCTAGAACCTAACCCTATTTGTCCCTACAATCCCTATTAGATCCTAGCCCTACTATACGTATTTATATATACTGTTTGAAATAGAAATATTATTTGTGATAGGTCAAGTCGATTATATCGATTTAGTAACGTTTAGTTTAGTCTATTGTAAATTTTGACTATAGTCACACTGAACTGTCAACTTCCGTTGTCGAGAAAAGAAATGGTTGCGCGGACGCCGTATCTTTGGGTTTGTAATTGAAATAAATTGATCGCCTTTTGAAAAGCACATCCTGGTAGCTTCGCGAATAGTTTGTTCGTTTCCCACGGTCAGTGAAAAAACCCGGAATAAAAAGTTGTCTTGACCACGCCGCATCTTGTAATCCTCGTTTTGTCTCACGCGTGCTTTTGTGATATAAAATTTGGAACCCGTTTTGATTGCCGCTTCCTTGATCAATAACTGGCACCGGTTTAATTGTGATAAAAGTAGTATCTTAATGAACATTGTAAAATACGTGGGTGAATTCCTGATTGCTGCCCGAGGAGTAGGACTACGCCGAACTGGATCCTGTGGTATTTATAACAATTCTCTTGTTATTTTGGCCAAAATTATGAGTTAATCTTATAGGTCAACTCAAGAGCAACACCAGGATATCATAAGTAAGTAGCCCTTATTTATTAGTTGTGATTCGCTGTGCAACGCAGTGCATTGTGTTTGGGTCCTTGCCTTACCGTGGTCAGGTGGATGCATTATAGACTTCCACTGCGCACCTCTGAAAAATTTCCTACCTGCCTACGGTAATTCTAGACATAATTGTTGGTAAGCAGAGCTGTAGTTGAAACTTAGCCGTTGATTGTACCTATACTCAGATTGGTATTGTATAAGCTTGTATCTGAGCTATATATTCATTGTTAACGTTGTTGTGGTGTTCCCAGGTAAGTGTTGTTTAAAATACATCATATTTATTTGTATTGGTTGACCTGCATAACATGAAACACATGTCATACATAACCTCAATCAGTAATTGTTTGACTTGTATTGTTGAAATCTAGCAATAATTTGTTGTTGCTAACATTAACAAGTCAGTTTGTTTGAATACATAACAACTGTATGTATCAATAAATTTAGTAAATTTAGTTTATCTCATAATAATATTAAGTTTGAAACAATACGGCGGCGATAGCCCAGTGGTGTACGTAACGGACTGCCGAGACGATGGTCTCGGGTTCGATCCCCAGTTACCCCGGGCACACACCTATGACTTTTCGAAGTTATGTGTGTATTAAAATAAAAATATTAATTATCGCTCGCTTAAAAATGTGCCCGGTAGATGGCAATAGGCTCGCCCCCTATTACATTGGGACCGAAACATATCTGGCGAAGTGTGGGTGTGTAATGCACCTCTGCCTACCCCTTCGGGGATAAAAGGCGTGAAGATATGTTATGTTATGTTATGTTATGTTATGTTATGTTATGTTGAAACAATACTTATAACAACCAAACTTTTGATAAACCTTTGTTTTGTTATAATATATAGATAATATTGTTAGGTTACACAAACTGGTGCCTACAGTTGTAATATATAACACATTTGGTCTGTTTGTTGCAGTAATTAATTAATTACCTAGTTTAAGTTTCAACTTTAATAGTTGTATGTTATAACTTTAATAACCTTTGTCTTTGAGTCAATATATTGAAACTATTAATTTTGTTGGGCAGTAAATACCTGCCACTTGCTTGTAAACAGGCTAATACTTTGTTGGTTTCAAAGAATTAACAAATATTAAGTTTTGATTGTTAATATTATTTAACGCTTGTCCGGGCTCTTTTGAAATTTGATTATGTCAGCTATCAAGGACTTGCGTGCGGCTGCTGGTGCTATTGCATCAGATTTGCGCTGGTTTGCCTCGGCCAGTGCCTTGGTGAACCGGCCTGATCGCCAGCAGGCTTTACTACAAAGGTACGAGCGGATTGACGATCGCCTGGCAAGTGTGTAACAGTAATTCCGCACTTTAAGCACTTGCTGTCTCGAAGTGTCAGTTAATGACTTCACCACTGACCAGCGAAATAAGGTCAGCGAAGACTATGCCCAGGTCTTAGACCTGTATGATGCTGTCTCCAATAGTGCGAGACAATTGGTTGCCGAGAGGGATGGGCAACCCGGCTTGAAGCAGGAGCTTCCTATGTCAGCACCGGGGCTGGTGAGTAGGCTTCCTACCTTAGACCTCCGCCATTTTGATGGCTGGCTAGGAAGCTACCTGGACTTCGTTAATTTGTTTGACAGCCTGGTCAATGACAGGGCTGACCTTCGGCTGGCACAAAAATTGGCCTATTTGATGTCGGTTCTGGATGGGGAGGCCAAGGGCCTCATCCAGCATCTGCCCGTGTCTGACGAGGCGTACCAGACGGCTCGGGACTTAATTACCCGTAGGTACCATAATAAGCGTGGCCTCGCCGACACGCACATCGAGCAGATTTTGGGTTTGCCGACACTCACCCGGGTCTTTGGGTTGCGCACCCAACTTTTGAACCCGCTTTTGGTGGCCATCAACGCACTTAAGTGCCTTGACCTGCCCGTGGACCAATGGTCCTATCTATTGGTGCACATTGTGCTGAAGAAGCTGCCTGCCGACCTGATGTCGCGTTTTGAGCAGCGCTTTGGTGGGGACAGCGCGACCCATCTGCCCCCCTTTGCTGACCTGGAGAGGTTCCTGGAGGATGAGTGCCGGGTCTTGGACAACTCCGGTGGTGACACGCCGGCTAAGACGCAGGCGCCCAAGGTCAAGGAGCAGGCTCGCGTTCACACTCGAGCCAATGTTGACCGGCGCCCTCCTCGCTTTGCAGTCACGCAGAACCCAGTGGAGTGCTCTTACTGCAAGGTCACGGGGCACAGAACGGCCAGTTGTAGGGCATTCTTGAACCTACATGTCGACTCTCGTAGGCGCATCGCGAATGCCCGCCGCCTTTGCTTCTCTTGCTTGGGGTCCCACTACCAGCGAGACTGCCCAAACTCTCGCCCCTGTCCTCACTGTGGAGGACAGCGTTTGGACATTCTCTGCATGAATGCCAGAGCGCTCTCGCGCACCTGAATGTGCGACCGTTCAATGTCACCAGCACCATGACTGCTGCCCCAGGTATTCCCCTCCTTTGGCGGAGCGTCCCCGCCTTGACTCGCGCCCACCTCGTTTTGGGCGGGTGCGTCACTATGACCCCCCACAGATGGCGCACGGATCGAGTCATCGCACCTTTGAGGACTTCAAGCCGCACCCTCATTTTGACTTGCCTGGTCCTGGCCAACGGTCGTCGCCTAGGCAACAATTGGTCATTCACCCCTGCCCTATAACGCCATTGAGACCGTTATCCTGCCAAAGGTTGCTGTTAGGGTCTGGGGACCCACGGGGACCTCTGTTGTTGTCCGTGCTATATTGGACACAGGTTCACAAAGTTGCATTGTTTCCACTTATTTGGTAGGGCAGGTTAAATTAAATATGGGCTCTTTTCCAAATTGTATACGGGGCATAGGTGACGTAGGCTCCAATGTTGAAGGGCAAGTTAAGGTTTTGTATGGCCCTGTTGAATCTTCACAGCCGAGGATTAAAACCTCGGCTATTGTGTTGAACAATATTTTGGGTATGCATCCACAGAAACAGCTACCTGCTGCTGTGCTAAATTTGCCATCGGGATTGGAACTGGCAGACCCCAAATTTGACACACCAGGACAAATCGACTTGTTGATTGGCTCTGATGTCCTCGGTGGAATTTTGATTGGTGGGAAACGGGTCTTGGTGCCAAATGGTTTGACTGCCATACCGACCATATTTGGATTTGCTTTGATGGGACCTGTACCTAGGGACCCCCCTCCACCTGAACTTGATAATTTGTTGGTTGTAGGCTCTACTCTCCCTGATGCAGTTCTGAGGTTTTGGGAGGTAGAGGAGCCCCCTCAAGCTGCCCGTTTGAATCCAGAACATGAGGATCGCGAGCTGTTCTTCCAGAACAACACTGGTCGACTCCGTTCTGGTCGGATCATTACGAGGCTACCTTTTCTGTCTGTTCGGCCTCCGCTTGGTGAGTCACGACCTTTAGCCGAATAAAGATTGTTGGCTATAGAGCGTCGCATGGGTCGTGATTTGGAGCTCAGACAGAAGTACATTGAGTTCATGAGAGAATATGAACAATTGGGACACATGTCTGTGTCAAATTTGGATTGGCGTTCGGTGGAGCACTACTTTCTCCTGCATCATGCGGTATTCGTCGACTGGCAAGTTGCGCATAGTGTTTGATGGTTCTGCGCAGACTTCAACGGTTGTCTTTGTAGCCGATATAAAAATGATGTTCAGGCAGACGATTATCCACCTTGATGACCGTCGCTTCCAGCTGATCCTTTGAAGAGAGACTCCTCGCGATCCCATGGTCGTCTACGAGCTCAATACTAATACGTACGGGTTAAGGTCAAGCCCCTATTTGGCAATACTTTCTCTTTGGGAGCTCGCAGACCGAGAAGGCTTACGTTTCCCACGAGCCTCCGCCATCTTGAAAGACGATATTTACGTCGATGACATTTGTTCGGGCGCCTCCACAGCGGACGAGGCGATCCTCCTGCGGGACGAATTGATAGGTATTTTGGCCTCCGCTGGTTATGAGTTGTGCAAATGGATTTCCAACTCACCAGCGCTTTTGGAGGGCTTACCCGAGGACCATCAGCAAGATCCATATTTGTTTGAGATTGTTGACAACCCCGCCATGATGTCTGTTCTCGGCGTTCAGTACAGACCAGTCCAAGACATCTTTACGTACAACGTAGACTTAAAATTGCCTTGTTCTTGGACTAAACGTCTCGTATTGTCTACTGTCGCCAGAACCTTTGATCCAAACGGTTGGATTTGTCCTGTCATATTTTGGGCAAAATGCTTCTTGCAGAAGCTTTGGACAGCAGGATTGACCTGGGACGAACCTCTACACGGCACTCTTGTTGAGGAATGGACCTCTTTGTATCCTCACTTCCTGCCGTCAACGAGATCTCCTTGCCTCGTCCCATCCTTCCTCCCGGGAAGTACAAGGCCACCCTTCACGGGTTTTGTGATGCCTCGGAACGTGGTCACGCGACCTTGGTGTACTTGCGCACAGTCAGTGCCTCAGGTCAGGTGAGAGTTTCCCTGATCATGGCGAAGAGCAAGGTTGCACCCCTTCGGACATCTCTGACCATCCCAAAATTGGAGCTCTCGGGAGCAGCCCTACTTGTACGCTTATTGAACCACGTGCCCAGTACTTTAGGTAAATTAATTTGTATTAATGGGACCTACGCCTGGACAGACAGCCAAATTGTTCTTTGTTAGTTGTAGGCGTCTGTCCACACCATGGAGGTATTTGTCGCTAATCGCGTTTCCCAAATACAAAAATCCGAAGTCAAGCTTGTTTGGAGACACGTGCCAGGTGAGCTCAATCCCGCTGATTGTGCCTCGCGCGGATGCTTGACGCCTAGTTTGGTAGATCAATCGCTGTGGTGGGGTCCGGAATGGTTGAGTCGACCAGAAATTGATTGGCCTCGAACGCCAGTTTTAAGTACTTCTAATTTGCTGGGTCTGCGAATACTCGCTCTTGAGAAGGTGGAATGCGCCTTCGACCCCGATTTCTTGTTGAATCGCTACAGCTCCCTTGACAAGTTGTTAGGTGTTACTGCTTGGATAAAGCGTTTTGTTTTTAACTTTAGGCACCCACAACGGAAACGACTGACACCGTTTCTCTCACCACAGGAACGACAGGAGTCTCTCACCTTCTGGGTTCGTTCTGTGCAATTGGCGCATTTTGAGATGGAGATTGCTATCCTTAAATCAGGGAAATCGAAAATGTCGGGAGCTGTATCTAAACTGAACCCTTTTTTGGACGAAACGGGTCCATTGCGCGTTGGAGGGCGTCTCAAGAACGCCAACCTCCCTTACGGGGCACGTCACCCTCTGTTGTTACCTAAGGACGGTCATTTGGTACGCTTGTTGGTAACTGACCGTCACCGACCGACCTTAAAATTTTGCATGCTGGTTGTAATGCGCTTTTGGCCATTTTGCAACGCGAGTTTTGGATTTTGTCTGCCCGAAGAATTTTTCGGAGAGTAGTCTTTCGCTGCATCCCTTGCTATAAGCTCAAGGCTTCTACCATGCAGCCCTTGATGGGAGACTTACCGGTAGATCGCGTTACTGAGAGCAGAACGTTTGACGGTGTTGGCACGGACTTCGCTGGTCCCTTTTTGGTGAAAACGTCGACACTTCGAAACAGCAAGACTGTCAAGGCCTACTTGTGCGTTTTTGTTTATCTCTCCACAAAGGCCGTACACTTAGAACTGGTCTCCTCGCTTACGACCGAGGCGTTTGTAGCCACATTTGACAGATTTGTATCCCGCAGAGGGCTGCCTTCCTTGATCCGTTTTGACTGCGGCACTAACTTCAAGGGCACGTATAATTATTTGAATGATGTTGTTAATTTTCTTGAAACCAACAAGGCTGATATAGGGGATAGGCTTGCCCGACGTGGGATAAATTGGTTGTTTTCCCCACCAAATTGTCCACACTGGGGAGGTATTTTTGAGGCTGCTGTAAAATCGGCCAAAACACACTTGCGCAGGACAATCGGTGAATCTGTCGCAACTGTGTTTTGTAAGATTGAGGCCGTTTTGAACTCTGGCCGTTGTGCCCGATCTCCTCAGATCCGAATGATTTGGAGGCCCTTACGCCGGGCCATTTTTTGATTGGTCGCCCACTTGTCGCCTTGCCTGAGTACCCCTACATTGATACGAGACCTGGTCGTCTCTCGCGTTTTGAATTGGTACGCCAGATTACTCAGAGCTTTTGGAAACGCTGGAATTTGGAATATTTGCACATACTCCAGCATCGCGTTAAGTGGACCGACAAGACCGATCCACCCAAGATTGGGGACCGCGTTTTGATCAAGGAGGCTAACCTTCCGCCACTCAGATGGCGCAGGGGCGCATTCTTCATTTGGTAACTGGGGCTGATGGAGTTCCCCGATTTGCTGAGGTCTTGGTGGTAGGTTCAATTCTGAGGAGAGCGGTTGCAACATTGTCACGTCTACCAACCGATTAGCGGACCGGTAGGCCGGTCCGGGGCGGATGGATGTTTGAAATAGAAATATTATTTGTGATAGGTCAAGTCGATTATATTGATTTAGTAACGTTTAGTTTAGTCTATTGTAAATTTTGACTATGGTCACACTGAACTGTCAACTTCCGTTGTGGAGAAAAAAAAATGGTTGCGTGGACGCCGTATCTTTGGGTTTGTAATTGAAATAAATTGATCGCCTTTTGAAAAGCACATCCTGGTAGCTTCGCGAATAGTTTGTTCGTTTCCCGCGGTCAGTGAAAAAACCCGGTATAAAAAGTTATCATGACCACGCCGCATCTTGTAATCCACGTTTTGCCTCACGCGTGCTTTTGTGATATAAAATTTGGAACCCATTTTGATTGCCGCTTCCTTGATCAATAACTGGCACCGGTTTAATTGTGATAAAAATAGTATCTTAATGAACATTGTAAAACACGTGGGTGAATTCCTGATTGCTGCCCGAGGAGTAGGACTACGCCGAACTGGATTCTGTGGTATTTATAACGATTCTCTTGTTATTTTGGCCAAAATTATGAGTTAATCTTATAGGTCCAGTCAAGAGCAACACCAGGATATCATTGGTAAGTAACCCTTATTTATTAGTTGTGATTCGCTGTGCAACGCAGTGCATTGTGTTTGGGTCCTTCCCTTACCGTGGTCAGGTGGATGCATTACAGACTCCCACTGCGTACCTCTGAACAATTTCCTACCTGCCTACGGTATTTCTAGACATATACTTATATAGATAGGTGCGGGATATCTGCCACCGGAGACCTATGATAACAGACGGACTGTGGGTAGGACTTAGGTATGGTGGAAATGGTTTTCTGACGGCCAACTCGACAGACTCACCGAGCTGATCATTACTGATGGGTAAAGGTGTCTTGGCCACCGTCAGAGGTGTGGGAAGGGTATCGAGTCAAAGTCGGATTAAACTTGTGACTGCTTTATTTCTTAATCTACATGATCTTATATACTAAACTTATCCTATGTACACACACACAACTTTACGGTTGTATGCTGTGTGTGTAAGGTGCCATCTCAGCGGTATGTACCTTAGGTGAATACGTGATTTTCTCTTAATTGAATGAAAATCACGAACAATTATTGTTGCGGTAAAAACTCACGTAGGATTATATCGCTGAAATGGCATGTTCATGTGTGAACAATGTAATGAGGTTATCTTTTGGATATTACTACTCCGGATAGTCTATCTGTGTTTCGAATTTTGTTACATCCGAAATAAATTATAGAATTTAATATGTTTTTTACAATATAAACTTTGTAACCTTCAACTATTTTCCTTATTACTAGTTGTTAAAATTTTATAGTGAAATATATAAATACTCACATTTATGTTTACCATGACTTGATAAATAAATTGGACTCAATAACAGAACAAGGAGTAAATTTAATACAGTTTAAAGTTTATTTCTAATCTGTCTAAAGCCGTTTAGGTAGACAAGAACTAACGGAAAACTTTTACGAAGACTTTGTCTCTATAATTCATTGGATTGCAAATGTCTTTAAAGTTTATCTTTAAAATAGCGTAACATAACTTCACGCCTTTATCCTCAAAAGGGAAGGCAAAGGTGTATACACCCACACTTCGCCAGTTATGTTTCAGCCACTGTAATAAAGGGCGAGCCTTATGCCATCTACCAAACAATTTTAGTTTATTTGAAACGCTTAATAGTTTACGTCATAGACATAAATACGGTTCAGACCACATTAACAAACGATCTATAACCGGAACTTCTTAGGCATGGCACCCAAAATATATAACAAACTAGAGGACGCCAGCAGCTACGCCTGCATGTTTTTAAATTTACCCGTTTTGGACGATCCCGTGGGAATTTCGGGAAATCCCTTCTTAGTGCACCCATACGCTCCCCACGGAACATACATGCCAAATTTCAGCCTCCTGCGCCCAATAGTTTCGGCTGTAGCGTGTCTGTCAGTCAGTCAGTAACGCAAGGATTTTATATATTAAGATTACCAACATCTGTTTTAGAAGGCAACAATATAAAAATATTTAAAAGGCAAATAAATTATATATTGATAGACAAAGCATACTTACTCAATAAACGAGTATTTAGATGACAGAAATATTAATAGGTAATTAATTTTTTTTGTCATTTTGGTGAATTCTCCCTAAGCTCAATTTATTTTATTTTTAATTTATGACACGGTATTATTTGATAAAGATAAAGATAAAGATTCATTTATTGCATAACTGTGTACATACATGGTGTTAGTGTATACAATATAATATTATAGTTCCAACAGTTTACCCGATTCGGATGTGCAACTTGTATTTATCAATAGTTAAGTTAAGTAACAAATAGAAAATAATAATAATAATTAACATAACATCACATGATTTTTCTCAAAATACTCGCGCAGATTGTAAAATACATTTTGAGTTAGCCATTTCTTTAGTTGGGTTTTGAACAATTTCCCATGCAATTCTTTAATAGCTATTGGTAGATGATTAAATACTCTTATAGCAGTAATATAAGTGCTCTTGTAATACACTGTGTTTCTAATAACGGGTAAATTAATGTTATATTTA
The DNA here is from genome assembly GCA_944739405.2 of Euclidia mi. Taxonomy (NCBI): domain Eukaryota; kingdom Metazoa; phylum Arthropoda; class Insecta; order Lepidoptera; family Erebidae; genus Euclidia; species Euclidia mi. Next base: position 24,675,476 of record OX123191.2, on the reverse strand, counting down.
TATTTGTTACGAATATTTATTTTTGTATTACACTTAAAATCGAAGTATTCCATATTACCTCTTACAAACAAACACAATTCCAATATATATATCGCAGTTAATGTAAGAATTTTCTTTTCTTTAAATATGTTTCTCAGGGTATCAGTACTACACATGTTGTAAATCGTTCTTAAGCATCTTTTTTGTAAAATGAATGTGGATTGCACATCTGTCGCGTTTCCCCAGTAGATAACACCATATGTCAAAAGTGGATATACATTACCAAAATATGCATTTTTAGCAGTGCTAAGGTTAGTGGTTTCCCTTAAAATAGATATTGCATAACATGCACTTGATATTTTTTTATTGATTTTTTCTATATGTGCCTTCCAGTTGAGGTGTTGATCTATCGTTACTCCTAGAAAATTTGTTGCATTGACTTCTTCAATTACTGTATTGGACATCGATACTTTTAGTTGAGCAGGCTTACTTTGGTAGTTCCTGAATTGCACTAATTTTGTTTTTCCTAAGTTTACATCTAAGTTTCTACTCTTCAACCATTCAGTTACTGTTCTTAATGTCGTGTTTATGTTGTTTTCATAATCATGAACAGACTTGTAATCACTTGATATGAAAATAGTTGCGTCATCTGCGTACATAACACATAGGTGGTCAATAATGTTAGGGAGCTCATTAATATAAATAAGAAACATCAAAGGTCCCAAGATGCTACCTTGTGGAACACCAAGTAGTACGTGTTCAAATTTGGATTTAACTACTTCCATCATTTTATTTGTTTCATTATATACTTCTATCACAGTCGCCTGCTGTCTATTGCTTAGATAGTCCTTAATTAACTTTAATGCTACACCTCTTATCCCTATTCTTTCAAGTTGATTTAGTAGAATATCATATTTTACACAGTCAAATGCTTTTGACATATCAATGAATAAAGCGGCACATTGTCTTTTGTTGTTTATATTATCCCATATCGAATCAAACAGTTTATATATTGCTAACGACGTTGTCTTTTCTTTTTGAAACCCGAATTGATTTTTGTGTAATATATTATTTACATCTAAAAATTTCTGCAATCTGTTGTATATTACTCCTTCAAAAATTTTCGAGAAGTTTGGTAACAGTGCGATTGGTCTATAGTTATTTATGTCATGTTTTGAACCTTTTTTATAGAGAGGCTTAACCAGTGCTTTCTTTAGGCTATTAGGAAATTTACCCGTTTCCAACATTAAATTTAGTATATATACAAGTGGCCTAACAATATACTCAATGCTGGCTTTGATAACTCTGATGGGTATATTGTCATGACCACAGCTAGTTTTGTTTTTTAACATATTTACTATCTTTTTCACTTCATACTCATCAACGGGAGTTAGAAAAATACTTTTTGCATTATTTTCAGGTACTGATATGGGTGTACTACTCGATGATTGTTTAAAATTCTGAGTGATATACACATGATTAAATACACTAACAATTTCTTTAGGCGAGTTTATAACAACATCATTCTGTTTAATATAATCTATGCCCGGCTGGATCTGGTTTACTGGTTGGGTCTGTTGCTTAATTAGCTCCCAAGTTGCCTTTGTCTTATTGTCACTTTTTGAGATAAACTTAATATTGGCGATTTGTTTAGAGTTTTTTACAACCCGCTTCATAATTTTACAGTACTGGGAATATCTTGATTTAAAAACCTGACAATGTTTATTTTTAGACTGTAAGTACATGTTCCTTTTATTTTTGCTGGACACTATAATTCCTTTAGTTTTCCATGACTGTACCTTTTTGTTTTGTAATTGTATTTTCTGTATAGGTATACACAAATTAAATATTAAGTTGAAGTAGTCCATAAATTTATTATACGCTACATTTACATCCGTTTGTAAATAAATCTCATAGAAATTAATTTGCGCTATATATTTAATAAAAATTTCAATATTATCGTTTATTTTGCGTTGCAATTTGTACCAGTATTTCTCATGAAAACTCAAGCTACATGGTAATTTTATAACTTGGGCAGTATGGTCAGAAATGCCTAGGTCCCATATTTCAGCTTTATAATTCTTATGGTTCGTTATTATATTATCAATACATGTGGCAGAGTGTGATGTTATTCTTGTAGGCTGGTTAAAAGCTAAGTGAAGATTATATGTATTTAGAGTATTTATAAATAATTTAACTTTATTGTCGACATGTATTGTATTAATGTTATAATCTCCCAATATAAATATTTTCTTGTTCATAAATCTTAACCTAGTGGTAAGTTTAAATAACAATAACTCTAATTTATCAAAAAACAGGTTGATATTACTATTAGGCGTTCTGTAAACACATAAAATGTACCAATTCAATTCCGGAATTTCTATGCCACAGCACTCAAAATGCCGTTCAACGGAGATATCAGAAAGCCAATTAATTGTTTTAAAGTCAATGGATTTTTTCACGTATATGCACACTCCACCTCTGCTTTTATTCTTCCTGGAAAAGTAAGCTGCTGTTTTATAATTCGATAATTGCAATATTTCTGAATAATCGTTTTTCAAGAAAGTTTCGCTTAAGCACAGAACGTCTATGCATCTGGACTCTACTAAAATTTCTAGGTCTCCTATTTTGGATCTGACACCTTGTACATTGTTGTGCAATATGGTAAAATTACGCTTGGTCTCGAAAAAACTGTTCTTCTGTTTGTGTTTCAATAGTACATACACTTGTTACCTGGTTATTATCTGTCTGGGTACTTGTAGACACATGGTTGTTATTGTTATTCCTTGTAATTTCGTTTATATATTTATTATAACTGTATTTGTAATTCAGATGTTATATGTTTCGCAATACTAACCTACAGTTTGCTAAAATATAATGTGTAAATGAAGCTAAATACTCCACATGCACATAAGAAGCGTATGAAAATTGAGAACAGATTAATTGAAAAGCTTCGTGCAGTTTCCATTCACTTAAAAATCTACTCTTATATACATTACAAAGTAAAACATTCGTATGTGCAAGTCTATCCAGATTATAGTATAATGTCGATTGTAATTTTAACGGATTTCTGTCGTTGCTACCACACATAATTACCACGTAGTCCAATTTACCAAAGTCTTTGCATGTCTCTAGGCATGATTCCAAAAGTTTATCGCTTGAAGCTCCGGGCTTGCAGATCGAGGATACGAAGTAGGAGGAGCCGATGTGATTCTGTAGCAAGTTCCTCATGCGGGAGTGTACGTCAGAGAATATTTGTATTCTCGGACATGTATTACTGGTGCGTGTATGAGAATGAGCTATACAAGTTGAGTCGTCATTGATTAGTAATGGCTTGGAAGTATCATTTATCGACGGTTTATCAAGTGCTTCAGGTCTCGGTGGTTTGTTTCGAATTGTCTTCGAAGACATCAAATTCCTCAATGCCGTTATCCAATTGCAAGCTGAGATCTCCACTGCTTAAATTTAGTTTTTGAGGATCCTTGAACAAACGGCGCAGCTTTTTTGTTTTTCGCACGCTATTTGAAAGTACTGAAGTGCGCGGTGAACCGGAACATATCTCTTTCAGTTGCATAATTTGTTTACTTTGATCTTGAGATTGTTGTTTTAAAATATTATTCTCAATTATTAAATTTTCTATTTCGGCATGTGCTATTTCTAATTCCTCTTTCAACTTTGAAATTTCACTACTGTGTTGTTCGCCTAGCAAATGTCCAGATGATAAATCTGGCAAACTGTGGCCCAAGTACTCTGAGTCGCTGGACATAATTGAGAGATTTGGAGATACATTAATTTTCTTTTTGTCTTTACGTGTTGTTATATTTTGCGATTCCATGACAAAATGCAAAAATAAATTAAAAAAAAATGTTAACTTGAAGACACAATTTTTTGTTTTGTAATTTGTATCGGCCGATGTATTCTTATAACAAAATTCTTTACTTTCACTAATCTAACTTATCAAAAAGTTTATCGGGGTATCTCAGGCTCGAACTCGGTATTGTAAATGCACACGGCCAACGCTTAAACCGTAACGCCACGATGACTGTGATCTTTGAGGCAAATTTAATGAGTATATTGTAACAAAGTAGAAGTACTTGTTTTAGTTATTCTTCAACACTAATGGGGTCAAAGTCCAGACCTTTGTTTACTTTGCACAGTTTAGTTGAGAAACTTTAAATTTTAACAGTTTTTTCGTTCACTTTTTAACGTTTATCCAATGTTCACAGTATTAATCACACTAATAGTTTATATTGGCTTAAAGAGCGTCACTCACTGAATACTTTAAGTATAGTCAGTTGTAATTTTGATCACATTTTTTACACTTTTTCGATTTTTATATGTAGAGCGAACTGGCAACACGTCTTGTTTGCACTAGCGATTTCGGACTCCTTGTAACAAAAATCTTTGCATGCCTGATATGGTAGGACGTAGTGAACTCCGCATTCACTCAACATCTTGTAAGGTAAAGTATTCAGCAATAAATTTATTTGAATTTGAAATTTGAATTTACCGGTCACATTATTAAGGGAGCGATAATTGAAGACGACATGTGAAGTCTGCCAACCCGCACTTGGCGAGCGTGGTGGACTATGGCCTTACCCTTCTCATAGTGAGAAGAGGCCCGTGCCCAGCAGCGTGGGACAAATTATATACAGGGCCGATGATATGATATAATTAAAATTTCTATTTTTAAATAAATCTAAATGAAGGACTATGTCTGGTTTTATAATTATTCTACGCTTAGCAATTAGTTCATCCTAAGGTTATTGAGTTTCCTTTAATATGTTTCACAAGAAAATCATAGAGGTCCACCATATTGGTTTTCATTTAAATAAAATTCTTCTCAAATGTTAGTTGGATTATTTTACATTTATACACTTCATATGATATAGCTATCTTTCAACCCAACAAATAGGTACGCATTTATACTGTAAGTTTTATACTAGAATAATTAAAGCTCCACTCTACTATTTGAGCAGTTAAGTAAGTAACACCTGGTCAACTGACCCTTTTTTGCTTGAATTAATACCCTTCCTTATTCATCTACACATAAAAAGAGTAAAACAAAATCTATGCAGTATAGCAAAAAACGTCTACAAAGCTTCTAAGTAAAAGTAAAAGACTACTCTGCGAATTCCGATTTCCAATACTCGCATTTCAACGAACGAAAAGAAATGTTCGCTGGTCCCTGGTAAAGACAGATTGGTATTTGGTAACACGGGCTGTTTCCGCAACTCCACGTCCTAGCGTATATTTTACGTACGGGTGGGAATGGTGTTGTCATTCGAGCCACCCCAGCTCTTCGAGGAAGGCCAGCAGACTCTTGATGTGGCCCACTGCTTCCCTCAGGGTGCTGTATCTGGTCAGGTACTGCTGCCTATACTGTGCGACCTCAGGGCAGTCGAGGAGCAGGTGGGCTGCCGTCTCGTCTGCTGCCATACAGGCCCTGTACAGCGGGCTGTCGGTGATACCTATATTAAATAGGTGTTTATTAAAGAATCCGTGTCCTGTGTAGGCCGTGACTGTCTACAGATGTTGTTTGGACAGCTGGAGGACTTGTTCGGCTATCTTTCCGTCTGCTGCAGGAAGAGCCTCCTTGGCCTGCTTAAATGTTTCAATACCAATCCAGGACTGGTTGTGCTGGGTCCTGGTTCTATTTTTATTTTATTTTGGAGTACCAGTAGTTGTTTCATTATTCTTACATCTAAATATACATATTTGCAGTAACAAAGGTAAATGTACAACATTTTAACGTGTCATAGCTTGCGTGGTATTAGCGATTAACACATTATAAATGCGTTTTTAACTATAGAACACTAAAGTAAGAAAATTAAAGTGAAAAAAAAAGTAATTGAAAAACAAGAAAAAACATATGGTACTAATAAAAATTAAATAGTAATTTCTTACCAGGTTGCAATAAAAACCAGAAGGGAGGGGAATAATGGGCTCAGGTCCCACCACCTCTAAAGTGGCCCCTCTTCTGGCATGTAGGTCGGCTGCGTCATTCCCTCTTGAGCCACTGTGGCCCTTGATCCATTGCAGTGTTAATTTGTTTATTTTAGCTACCTCTGTTAGTTTCTGGTGGCATTCAAGTGCGAGTGCCGAGGTGATAATATGGCTTTTGAGGGCTGAAAGGACAGCCTTACTATCTGAAAGGATCCTAATGGATCTCTTACCTCAAGTGTAATGATTGCTGTGGCAGCTAGGATTATGCCAAAACATTCGGCCTGGTACACCGTGTTTTAGACTCCCAGCGGTGCTGCGATTTTGATGTTTAGGTCCTCGGAGAATACTCCTGAACTCGTACCTGTATCCGTCTTAGACCCATCTGTGAAGATCGTTAGCTCGTTGTGGATAACTGCTCCTTTGTTGTGATCCTCGTACAGTTGGATTTTGTATTTCTTGTCAAACACAAATTGTTTCGGTATTCGGTCGCCGATGGCTTGTGTTAGAGGAACTTCTTTGAAGAGTGTAAGTAGTAAGTCAGAGCTCTTAACCGAACCGCCGACATCGTTGCTTCCTGTTGTATGAACAGGTGCAATGGAGTCAGGTCCAGCAACACTTCAAGTGCCGCTGTAGGTGTGGTTTTCATGCAGCCCGTGGCCGCTAGGCATGCAAGTCTTTGAAGCCTTTGAAGCTTGTTGGCGGCCATTATTAGATTGGACCGAGGCTACTATACTACTGCGCCGTAGCTTACCATCGGACGTATAATAATAATAATAATATTCTACCACATACACACATCACTATCTAGTCCCAATCTAAGCAGAGCTTGTATTATGGATACTAGACAATAGATAAACATACATATATACTTTTTTTGTAAATATATACATATTATACTTGGAATACCCAACCCAACCCTTAGAAGACCAAGACAAACATCCATGTTCATGAACACAAATGTTTGACTTGAGCGGGAATCTATACCCGCTTAGAGCCACAAGACAATATATAAATTGGGGGATAGGCCCCAGCGTTTGCCTATCATCTTCTTGCACCGCCAGAAGACGATGCTGACTTTATTGAGCTTATTTTCCTTCTGGCTGTTCCATGTTAATTTGCGATAATGACACCCAGGTACTTGACCTCGGTGGACAGATTAAGCTCTGTATTAAATAACCTGGGCACTTGGTAGGGAGCCACAGTGCGTTTGTGTGTGAACATGACTAGTTCAGTTTTGGTCGGGCTTATAGAGAGTTCGTACTCATTACACCACCTTTCTACTATGCGTAGGGCTTGTTGGGTAAGGTCGTACACTGTACTGGTTACCTTCACTGAAGTGATAATGTTCAGATCATCGGCATTACCTATTATGTAGAAGTATCTCGCGTTGAGTTTGTCTATGAGTTCATTGATGACTAAGTTGCACAATAGCGGGGAGAGAACGCCTCCCTGCGGGCAACCTTTATTTATCAAGGCTGTCTGGGTTTCGCCTTGCAGGCGTACTACCCTTTTGCTAAGCATGTTTTGGATTCACTGTAATAGCATCTGATCCACACCATGTCTGGCTACAGCATTGCTTATGCTGGAGAAGTTTGTCTTGTCGAAGGCACCTTCTATTTCGATGAAAGTGCCCAGGCAGATGCTATTTTGTTGTATAGCAGCTTCTTTCTGGTTCATGGCCTGGCGTAAGGCCGATTCTGTCGATTTCCCCGAGCTGTATGTATGTTGGTTACCATGTAGGGGCACGTGTTCCAGAGCCCCACTTCTTAGTTTCCTCTCGCAGAGCCTTTCCAAGGCTTTGAGCATGAAGGACTTTGCGTTTGTATAGTCCGTTTTTCCTGGTTTTGGTATGAAAATTAGTTTGACTTCCCTCCATCTCTTTAGTACATATCTGAGGGCCAGGCTAGCCCTCATGATTGCCAAGATTCTTTTAAGGACGGGTTCAGCCCCCCATTGTAAAAAACCGGGGAATATGCCGTCCAGTCCTGCTGCTTTGAAGGGATAGAAGCCGTCGATGGCCCATCGGGGTTTTCCTTCTGTGATCACGGTGTTTGCGTGTCTCCATTCATGTTCGATCGCTACTGTTTATGTATCATTCCACGTTATTACCGAGTGAGGACGCAATCTGGGAAGTGCGTTTCGAGTAAGACGCGTTTTGTCTCCTCCTCCGGTGTGGAGAAGGTGTTTTCCGGTTTACGGAGAGTGCCTGGTGCAACTGCCGGTTGCTAAGCCAGTACTTTTCTTACCTAGTTTGCTTGTTGGCAATACTCAATGCTCCCACAGAATTTTCTCCATCCCATAGTGTGTCTGAATCTTAGGCATTTCCTGTAGCTTGATTTGGCCGCTTTATAAGCGTCCCAATCTTCGTCCGTGCGTTCATTTCCCTGTTTAAACCCCTTCTTTTCTTCTTACGCTTGAGTTCAAGCCGCGCCCCAACAGGGTTGTTTACCCTGGGTTGATGGCGGAGTGGTTTCCGGGCAAGCTGCGGGGTAGCTGTCTAGCATCGACTGCGGCAGTGTACATACCTGCTCGTCAATCCTTTCAGTGTCACCCAGTACCGTCGGCGTCGCAGTAAGAGTGAGTTTTTCTTTAAGTAGTTGGACATACTTTACTTTGTCAGTGTTGTGTGGTTTCCTGTGCGGCAGTGTGGGTTGTATATCGACTTTCATGGAGAAGCTGATCCATCTGTGGTCTGAGCAAGATGCCTCTTTTGAGACGTGCCATCCCTTGATGCGTTCAGCGCAGAAAACGTAAGGTGCAAATTCTACTCAACTTCTCACAGGAGATGATCTGCATGAGGAGGAACTTTCCACTAGTAAAATCCCCAATGGTCGTGGACCTGGCACGCTTTGACCAATACTGATAATAAGCAAATATTTAGGGATGTATCAATGATCAACAGATTAAGTACCGAAAGGAATCTCTGACTTCTAAGAACCGCCCTAAATATTAAATTGAAGCTTGAATGGGGATGCAGCACGATGAGGTCTGTCCTTCACCCTACTGAGTCAATAGCGAATAGTTTCCAACTGCAATCGCCAGTTATGTTCTCTACACTAGAAAACCCGGCAAATGTAGATGAGGACTTGAGGGGCATAGTCAACGCTGTACGCTAACAAGGAATAAGGCACATTCGGAAAGAAAATTAAAACTTTTAAACGAGGTTCTGTTGTAACTTCGATGGGAAACACCAGAGGCAGCCTTATTAGTCCCCCAATCAGGCTACAAAAAGATCTGTAGCTAGATGAGGCGTTACCTTCGAAGATGGGAACACTTGTCTCATCATCTTCATGCCTTCGCGCCGTGTGGTTGACGGCATAGAATACAAGTGTCACCACCCCCTATCTTCCCGTGGGTGTCGTAAGAGGCGACTAAGGGATAACACGATGCAAATACCATCTTCGCGTAGAGACGGAAAACTCGACATCAAACCTTATACGACTGCCTCGTTGGTCTCGCGGCATAAATGTGCGCGTGGGATCGGGAGGTCCCGGGTTCGATTCCTGGGTCGGGCAGTGTTATTGGGTTTTTCTGTCACGAAATTCTCAGTAGCAGCACGGAGTCTGGAAATGTGCCCGGTACGGCAATAGGCTCGCCCCTTATTACGTGGGACTAAAGTATATCTGGCGAAAAGTGGGTGTAGAAATACACCTCTGCCTACCCCTTTGGGGATAAAAGGCGTGACGATATGTATGTGTATGTATGTTTAAAGCGGGACAAGAATACATTACTGAACGATCAAACCAACTTTAACGGGTCCCCATTGCCCAATATTCGCACACCGTCATAATGACTCACATCAGTCGAGCAACGGAGGGAGGGGATTAGAAAGTACAATCGTTTATAAGACATGCCCACGGTTGGAAAGCGCTCAGTCGTTGCCCATCGTTCCTGAGGATGCCTCGTGCAGAGGCGAAACACGTGTCGAAGAATAGTCGGCGCATACAGCGGGATACTGCAAGTCAGGTATCTTCCTGGAACCCATACCATTCCTATATCCCTTATCCTTTTTGAGGAGTTCGATATTGTCAACCTTTTTCTATTGCAATAGTTGGGGTGGTCAATTCGAGGGTGCGTGGTGGGTACCTCTTTCCTTCCATTAGGTTACAATGGAGTTCCGCCAAGTAACGCCTGATTCAATCAACTATATCAAATCAGCAAGCATAGCTGTACAGGCGAAATTATACATCAAACTTACGAAGCAACACCGGGTCGGATGTCAAAACGTGTGGTTCAATCAGAAATGTAAATATTACAATGTCATTCCAAATTATATTACTATACGTTCCAATGCGCACAGTCGGGCTGCCAATATAGCGATACAAAAAGCTCAAAACATTTGGCTAGGTGAAGAGGCAAGACGTTGGTTTACGGTTCGCGATAATTTAAAACTACATTTAAAAATACTGCACTTAGAACTTTCATTCAAGTTACACAATGTCGAGTTCGATTTATTAGACCAAAAAGCTAGGGAATTAGCGTCAACTGTAGCTCACGAGAAATACATCATTCAAAGTAGGAAGTTACAAGAACTGATAGGAAGAATAACACCACCTTCAGACTATACTGGCAACACCACTTGTAATCATCAATTTCATCCCAGAATAAAGAATCTTTCGAACACCATTTTCACACGTGACGAGAACTCACTTTTGGAGAAGGGATTAAAGTATAGTATTCCTCAAAAAGTTACGCAATATTCTTTGGAAACATTGGCGGTGCAGAAATAGCTATTACTAGAAATAAAAAAGATAACATAGTCAAGAGTTTAGCTGCCCATCAGTTAAAAACATACAAATCGACTAATTTCATTAACTGCGAATTCAAAATATATAAATCCATCCAAAATAAAATTCAATAAAATGATTTGGTGGTAAATAAGGCAGATAAAGGCAACACCGTAGTAATTATGTCTAGATCGCAGTATAATAGCAAAGTACAAGATGTAATACACACCGAAGATTTCCAGCGTCTGCCCTACGATCCTACCAAACGATTTCATGCAGAATTAAAACTCAGTATTAAGTCAAGTACTTACCTTTTTCCACAAAACTGCTATTTAGCGAAAAGTCTTATACCGATGAACCCTCAGTGTCCGCTGTTGTATGGTTTACCAAAAATACATAAAGATCAGGTGCCCATCAGTCCAGTCGTCTCATATGTCAACGCTCCAGCTTATAAATTAGCGAAATATTTAAACGGATTGATTAAAGAGAAGACGTTATTCACCGCAAAATACAGCCTGAAAAATAGTTATGATTTGATTAGCAAAATAAAACACATCTGTCTACCTAGAAACACAAAACTCGTGTCTTTGGATGTAAAAAGCTTATTTACAAATGTCCCGTATAAAGAATGTTTAGTTATAATTAAAAATGTGCTGGGAAGAAATAGAATACACCCAGAAGAGATTCAGAATATTTTGAAATTAACCGAGTTATGCAGTAAACAAAATTATTTTCAATTCAACAACGAGTACTACTTACAGAAGGAGGGTTTGGCCATGGGTTCACCGCTTAGTCCGTTGTTAGCAGATATCTTTATGAATAACTGCGAACACGAGCATTTGGTAAAAGAACCGAACATCTTATATTATTATAGATTCGTGGACGATATTTTGCTGGCTTGGAAGGGCACAGAACGTCAGCTTCACTGTTTTCTTACAAGAATTAATAGTATACACCCCAAAATTATGTTCGAATTGGAGATAGAACAAAACAGCTCAATAAACTTCTTAGATTTGACTATCAAAAGGGAGGGTACCTCACACTCATTTGAAATTTATCGTAAACCGACGTATACAGATAGTACAATACCAGCATCGTCCTGTCATCCATCGCAACACAAAATGGCAGCATTTCACAGTATGATTCATAGATTATTAAATGTACCACTGAATATAGAATCATATAACAGAGAATTAAATATTATTTATCATATAGCTCAATCCAACGCGTATAGTAAACGCCTAATTGACAAGATGATTAGAGGAAACAACTTAGAATGGCCAAGTCACTTTTATATCCCTCTATAAAAGAACCTATAAATAATACCGCTGTTCTTACCTATTTTGGAAGCATAACTGACCGTATGGCGCGTATACTGAGGAGTAACGTTATCAGATCAGCCTATAAACGATACAAAACGTTAAAATTTCATTGCAATGGTAAAGATAAAGTATGCAAGAACAAAAAGTCCGGTATTTACTGCTTAACATGCGACCAATGCCAAAATAAGTACATAGGACAGACGGGTCGAAGTTTTGAGCTGAGATATAAAGAACATTTAGCGGTGTTTAGAAACAACCAGCCGGAAAAGTCTCATTTTGCCGAACATTTACTTGAATCGGGTCATACCTTAAATAGCGGACATTCATTTGACGTCATACACACTTGTCAAAAGTGTATTAGAATGTGCGTATTGGAACAATTAGAGATTTTAAAGCGGGACAAGCATACATTACTGAACGATCAAACCAACTTTAATGGGTCCCCATTGCTGAATATATTCGCACACCGTCATAATGACTCACATCAGTCGAGCCACGGAGGCAGGGGATTAGAAAGTACAATCGTTTATAAGACATGCCCACGGTTGGAAAGCGCTCAGTCGTTGCCCATCGTTCCTGAGGATGCCTCGTGCAGAGGCGAAACACGTGTCGAAGAATAGTCGGCGCATACAGCGGGATACTGCAAGTCAGGTATCTTCCTGGAACCCATACCATTCCTATATCCCTTATCCTTTTAGAGGAGTTCGATATTGTCAACCTTTTTCTATTGCAATAGTTGGGGTGGTCAATTCGAGGGTGCCTGGTGGGTTCCTCTTTCCTTCCATTAGACTTTACATGTCTTTCGAGAACATTATGGAGAACTCTTAGACATGCAGGTTTCATCACGATGTTTTCCTTCGCCGTTTAGCAAGCCAAAATTTACAATTCACTGAGCACATAACATCGAAAAGTTATTGGTCATCATCGCGCCGTGGATTCGAACTCTAGGATCTCTGCGTAGCGGCCCGTCCAACTCTATCGTTGCCTTCCGTCCTTCCGAAGTCCGTTTCTATACAGTAAAGCAGTGGTCGGCTGTGCTAAACCTATTCCCACTCGTGTCGCAAAAAGCTATAAGTAATAGCTATTGTGAATCTTACACCTGTTTCATGAAGGAGGATATTGTGTAAAATCGGCATTCGAACTGCTTATGAGGATATTAGGAAACAGTCATCTGATAAAGCTGAGAATCTCGAATAGTAATACCATCACATCAGTTCAAGAGACACTCGCTGAAATTGTACACTTCTACAAAAGTCAACTAAACACCAGCGATCCTGAAGTCACACTTGCTCGCCACTAAACAGAAGATTTCCGAGGACTAGATGTCGACAAAATCAGTGTGCCTCTCACGCAGAGCCCTCCTAAATTCTCTCAGGAAACGCAGAGTAGCCCTTTCCTCTGGTTTTTGTGAACTTTGAAACCGCCTTTGACTCCATCGAAACCTAGTCTGTTCTGAAGTTTTTGTAGCGCTGCCAGAGCCGATCATTGATCTGCTCAAATCTTTGTCATAAGGCCTGCTGGCGATCAGGCCGGTTTACCAGAGCACTGGCTGAGGCAAACCAGCGCAAATGTGATGAAATGACACCCGCAGCTGCACGCAAGTCCTAATAGCTGACATAATAAATCCTCAAAACAGCTCGGACAAGCGTTAGATAATATTATCAATTAAAATTTAACAAAACTTAATATTTGTTAATTCTTTAAAACCAACAATATTTATAAACTGTATGCTACAGCTGCAAGTAACAACAGTTATTTACTGCCCAACAAAATTAATACTTTCAATATATTGAAACAAACACAAAAGTTATCAAAATAATAACTTATACCAAATTAAAAGTTGAAACTTCAGATTAATCAATTAATTATTTGCAACAGACAGACCACCTGTGTTATGTGTGATATGCAACCGTAAGTAAACACAGATATGTGTTACCTAACAATATTATCAATATATTATAACAAAAAACAAGGTTTATTAAGTTTTTTTTTTTTTTTTTTTTTTTTAACAAATTCCTCAATTTATTTCAATTCAATTAATTTACAACTAATTACATTTTTACTAACTATTACTTAATTATTATTTACAGCTAAAACTATACTTATAAACCTATAACTAAATTAAAAAGAAAATAAAAATAATATATTATTACAAAACGCAAGGCACGAGGCGTTTAGGCGTCGTAGTATACCTCCGCATCAATGTCATGGGGTAACGTGCCCAGAAGGCTGGCAGCATTGCCACGCTGGATGGCAATGCTGATTCTTTGAGCAAAGAATAAACCAGCCTTCTGGTCACGTGAGACGTCGATCAAGCGTTTCGAAATTTCTCGGTACAAAATACGAGCGCTCGGACCCCATGGGCCCAACGTTTCTACCCCAAACGGCTCAAATATGTAATTGCCGACTAAATTTCCGTATTTGCGCCGTTTGAGGGTTTCCGCCGTTGCAGCAGCAGCGCCGGCATGACCTGCTGTGCTTGGAATATGTGATGGCGCAAGGATATCTACGCACGTTGCGTCCCACACCAAAGGCCTACCCATTTTCCATGGCAACAATGACATACCGTCAGGTCTCTTCCCGTCGTCTCGTACCAAACCATTTGGTTCGAGTACAGCTGGTACGCCAGACGCGGCAAGAGTACGACGAATTATGTCATTCAAATTAGCATGTCGTGGAATTCTACCTGCGCTTCTGCTGCAAGAAAGCCCATGATGTCCGAGGCTATCGACGTCTTCTCCACAATGGCACCGATGCGGAGAAACACAAGGAGCACCCAAACGTAGGCAAGTGGCAATACGGAACGTCTCATCGTCCAACATGGTTCCTGTGTTGGAAGATGGTAGTGCTTGTAGCCAAAGACCGGACTCCCATTCCCCCACAGCCAGCAAGCGAGCACGCTCTGCAACATTAGAAGCTGTTGACAAAATATTTTTTCTTACTAAGTTACAGAGCGGCAAGTCCCACTGTCTCTGGGAGAAAAGGTTGGTAGGCAATTCAGTGTTCGGACAAGCCATTTTCCAGGCGTTTAAAGCCTCGGTTTTGCACAGCACTTCCGAATCAACTAGTGTAGGTGTTAAAATTTTCCTAGTTAACTCTTCCGTGCTGTGAACCGAAGACAAAAACGCCGGTAAACTGACACTGGAAATTTTGCGAACGCCGAGCCCACCCAGACGTATAGGTAATGACGCTTGTAGCCAGGCTCGGTCGTCCATGTCCACATTTAATATCTTTCTTAAGGTTGTTTGAATAATTTGATCAATTTTTTCTAAAAGTGCATTTTTCTTCCAAAGTTGTGACGATCTTAAAGTATGAGTAAATTTAGGGACGAAAAGGCAATATCGAATAATTGTGTAAGCTGAATGAATATTAATATTTAATAGGCGATCTGAAATATCATTAAAATTTTGTATCTTTTCTTCTACGAAAGATTCAAAAGCTTCTTCAAAAATTGGTGAACCTAGGAGGCGAAGAGAAGTTTTTTCAACAATTTTGATATTTGGTGCCAAATTATTAAATTTCGATATTGCCAAATGTTTGTTCATTGAGTTTGTTGTATTTATAAAAAGTTCACATTTACTATAATTTAGTTCTAAGCCAATGGAGTTGAATTTATTTTTTAGAAAAGCCATGTCTTGTAAAACAATGTCTAGATCGCCTCCCAGGGTTCCATCATCTAAAAACCACACATTAAATTTTGAATTTATTTGCCGAATAATGGGGTGTATGGCTAAACTAAAAATGACTGGTCCAAGAGGGTCACCTTGTTGGCATCCAACTGCTGAGTCCAAAACATTGTCCTTGTAAAGTAATTTTGTGGGATATCTGTAACATTGCCAAAGAAATTTATAAATTTTAGGTGTTTCTAATTTTGCCTGTGCCAACAAAGTGTCCCTATTCACTGAATTGAAGGCGTTTTTCACGTCAACCTTAAGGATGACCCCTCCATCACTACTTCCAAGGTATGTAGAAAGGGCATGTATAGCAGCCTCACAACCCCCCTTGGAACCAAAACCTAGTTGGAGGGGTTGGAACTTTTCGGATAGCTCTCTGCTGTAAAATTTACAGCATATCTTAGCTGCTATACGCCGATATGTGCTGCCTACGGCAATGGGACGAATGCCACCATCCTTCTTGTTTAGGGCGCACAAGTTTGCCCCATACAAGATTTCAATGATCGCATCGTCCACATTACCGGAGAGCATCATATTAATTAGCGCAGTTAGCTCCTTCAGAAGGGTCTCGCCGGCCACCCCAGCACTTGCACACACTAAGTCTTTTAGGTGCTGCGGTGTCAAGGCATCAAGGCCACCTGCCGAGCCACTTCGGAAGGAGAAAACTGCTGCTAATACATCCTTGGCCGTAGTGATCAGATGTTCTGATTCCCTGTCGGGAGCTTCAGGGAAGGAGAGATCATCGATAGGCGCTGGATGCTTGCTCTTCAGACCCACAAGCGTGTCTGGAGAGCAAGGCGCCACCACATCACTACTAAACAACAGTCTAGATGCGCCCCGAATATCACCCTCCCTTAATTTGGATTCTACATATTGACTAAGCGATTTCTGCTTGTTAAAAGTGAATTTAGAATCCAAAGAGTTGGCCGAAACATGACAGTTATATTTAATTTGGGATGTTAATGTAATTTGGGCTGCCTGACTTTTGTCAACATGTAAAATCCTATATGGGAAGGTCAATAATTGCTCCCAGGCCGTTATCGAGTTCTCCCTTACGACAAGACCTATACATTCTGCTAATTTTTTTGAAACTGCAGGTCTTGCCCCACGGGGAACTCTTTTTAGAACCGGAATCGAATGTTTCAATTTTGTTAGGGTTTGCCAAAGAGGAATTTGGGTGATGTCTTCTGATGCATATTGTGTAGATATTGGATGGCCAGGAAATGCATTTTGGGATTTGTGAACTTTACCAAAATGCACTTTCAGGCCCCGCTTACCTTTAAAAAAACGATCCTGGGAACATTGTGGGCACCGCACCAGACCAGATAGCGATGCGGCAGGTTGACTCACACTCACTTCCGCATTGCCAGAGACATTATCGTCTTGCATAAGTAGTATTTACACTATATTTACAAAAGTAACGCAGTAAAAATTAATAACATAATATATACAAAAGCTCGTAACTGTCAATGTCACTTGCACTGCTTTTTATATGGTATAAACAATTTGTTTATTGTCGACGGCGGCGGCGTATAGCTTCTTTTTGGTGATATTTGGTATTGTTCGGCACTGTTGCTAGCGCCGTGTGACCGTGTCCATTATAATATAGGTACTGAGGAACTGATACGATGAGAATCTGAAGGCGTTGTGGGGTGCGCCATATATAATGACATAACAAATTACATGTTTTTCGTATATTTCTATATTATTGAATATCACAAAGTAAATAAAATTAATTATTGTTCTTATTTATTTTGATTCCGATAGTGTCATTTAGGTAAATCTTATTCATTTTTCAATTATTAAAACCAATAAATATAGTATGTGAGCGCCATGACAGCTCCCCTATCAAGTTAACAAATCATTGTTTATTAAGTTGATTTATCAATGTGACCCGCCCATCTATGCAAGGTCAAATGTGGTTATAATAATGTTTCAAACTCAATGTTTACAATTAACTAAGTCAATTAATACATGTAACCGATATGTTTCCAACCAAAACTGACTGATTAACGCTACAACAACAAATTTAAGTTAGATTTAAGCAATTCAAGTTAAACAATTACTGATTAAAGGTTATGTAAATGACAATGTGTTTCAAATTAAATAGGTCAACCAATACAAATAATTATTATGTATTTAAGCAAAACTGACCTAACAAACACTACAACACTGTTAACAAATGTGATGTAGCAATACCTAGCTCAGATACAAGTTTACAATAAAGGCACACTCAATCGCGCTTTTGATACCAAACAAATATGATCAGAATCTGCCTAGAAGGACTGCGAAAAGTTTGCAGAGGGCACTGGAAGCGTGATTGTATTCATCCAGTCGTCGTAGGCAAGAGAAATCTCTGACATATTATGTTACTGTATTTCACAGTGATGACAATTTACAAAGTACAATTACCTGAGATCTTCAGTGATGTTCTGGAGTAGACCTATAACATTACACTCACTAATTTGGCCAAAATAACGACGAAATCTTTATAGCTACCAGTTTCCAAGGCGTCGGCGTCTTCAGGACACGCTGCACGAGGTGCAGATTTACACATTTTTTGCAAATGTTCAATATGTCACAATTTTATTACAACCCTTGCCGGTGGTGATCAAAAGCGGCAATTTTTAAGATTTTACAATACAATTCACGAAGCTTCAACCATGTGCTTTTCAAAAGGCGATAATTTACGAGACGACAAAACGTGTTAATTTTTCAAGTCAAGAAGCAAATAGTGAAGTGTCATCTTACAGTGTGACCAGAGTCAAAACAATAAAAATAGACAAAATAATAATACCAACTAATATTATCGATTCAACTTATCATAGACAATATTTCTATTTCAAACATTTAGTATTAAAAACAGGAGCTAAATTGTATATAAAGTTTACGCCTTGTCGGTACACATGTGACGTAATATATTGCTTGAGTATAACGGGCTCTTACGTTTCACAAAATTGCTGTGGAGTGACATCACATCATTTTATTAAACGTGGCAAGGCATTTGATATTCCCCAATTTGGATATGATATAGGATAGTTACGGAAGCAACAGCTGTTTTATTTTATTTTATTTATTTTAAAACTTCATATACACAATGCGTATATCTTCTTTCTCTTAGCGTTATCCCAGTTTCAATCTGGGGTCCGCTTTCTAGTCTAACCGGATTTGACTGAATATTAGCTTTTCCACGGAGCGACTGCCTGTCTGACCTCCGCAACCCGAAGGGATAGCGATATTCCATGGTTTAGACTAGTGTCAGTTTTATTTAGAAGGTACTGACGCCCTGTAACGATTGTCAAAGATCTTCATGACAACCGGGACCGACGGCTTAACGTGCTCTCCGAGGCACGGGACAAGCGATAATTAACAATTCAATACGCACATAACTCCGAAAAGTCATTGGTGCGCGCCGTGGATTCGAACCCGATACCCTCTGCATGGCAGTCTGTTGGTATACCCACTTGGCTATCGCACCACAATGCGTATATAAGGTGGACTTAATGCCTTAGGCATTAAGTCCACTTTGTATGTTTTATAATCTAAGGAATAAATATTCTGTATGACAGTGACGTTAGAGCATTAAAATTAATGCTTGATTATTTTGCTCATGAGTTATAATTTTGATGACACAATATAATACTGTTGGATGTAGATAATGGAAATGTATTCATTACTGACAGGTACCTGGAAAACGAAATTTAATTTTGATGTTATATACCCTCAGTTTCTAGGAAGGCACAATAATGCGTATCAAATTTCGTTGTTAGATTATAATAGGACGTGTTATGGTTAAACAAGATTGATCTTAATTAAAATGTTTACTTTAAAAACAAACATTGAAAATAAGTCTATAAAATAAGCTTATCGTCTCCAGAAGCTTGAATAAAATAGCTGGTAAAATGTTCTTACTAAAAAATTATCTTACTGATAAAACTTTTATTTACGACTCTCATAAGTAAAAATTTAAAGGCAAAATCCTTTTGAACGCACAGTGCTGAGTAAAATATTTTTTTTTCTTTGTGAACACACGATACAAAAAAACGATAGTACTGCCAAGAAAACTTAATAACATAGGAGACAGAAATCAATTTGGAATAACAGAATCATTTAGAGATTAGATAATTTGCTTCGCTATGCGCACTAGTGACCCAAATTCCATTGAGGGATTCAGTTCTGGAATAAAATTGCATTAGACGGCCGTGCAATCAATGGCTGTTCTGATCAGGAAATTAAGTAATAACTGTATTTCTTGAATATTATTTCTACGATGCAATGCGCAGATAATGAAAGTCTTGACTTTAAAGACGCTTCTTATGCGTATAAGGTTTGTAACGCTTATGGATATAAATGATGATGCATTAATACGATGATCTAACCCCTACTTTACGACACCCAAATGTACTTAGGTTTTGTTTTTATAGACTAACGCCGGTAACTCCGAAGACATTCACAATTCATATAATGAATTTGTAGGTCCCACGTATATAGGGGATGAGCCTATTGCCGATACCGGGCACATTTTCAGACTCCGTGCTACTACTGAGAATTCACCGGTACCTACGACCAGCAGAGGCATACGCTACACAGTAGACCGCGGAGGCACACCTTAGGTATCTTCATTGTTCGCTGTTTTATATTTAACTTAGACTTATACAAGCCGGGATCACCTTCTACTAAAATAAAGGTCAAAAATGGAAAAGTGATGCTTGCAGACTCCAAGTAAAGGCATATCATGAATTCACTTTGCGATCCTATACTTGATGTGTGGCAGCAGTACTCCGTAGGTGTGTGGTTTTATATCAGGTCTCACAATGTTGCTACCGAAAATAGACAGTGAAACGTCTAGAATTTTATATCAAAGGCATTAAAGCTCAGTACCATAATACTTGACATAGGACTATTGAATGATGACTAAAAATAAATGAATTGCTTCATCTACTCCCAGGTAAAATCATGCCTCCTTAATTATATAGAACAGCAACAGAAAACGCCTGGTCAGCTGTTTTTGTAGAGGCAGCACCGGCAGCAGCAGAGGTTTCTGCAGCCTTCTGCCTAGATGCCATTCGCTGTCTCTTATTCCGGTTTTTTCTCTTCTTCTTCGACGGGCCAACAGCAGCGGGGCCACTAGTAGACGGGCGCTGAACAGGATTTGTAGTTTTGCCCTTACTCTTGCCCTTCTAGTGGCCTACTACTTGCCAGCCTGCGAAGGAGGAGTCGTCTTCCCACTTGATCTCAAACGGGCTGACGATTGTAAGGACGGGACCAGTACTAGAGCTAGCTAGCGCTGAAGTCCCGTCCTGAGGGGATGGTTTGACCTATGAAGCCAGAACCACAGCGTCAACCATTTGTGTAGTGGTTGTGGCGGCGGGAACAGTTTTTGCTGCCCCCGTCGCGGTTGGGGTGATATGTGGAATTACAGTTTCCATACAGTATTGTAAAAGACTTCATCCCTCTGGCTTCCCACCCTCCATGGAGCCCGCAAAAGGGAACGTAATACCGGACGTTAGGATTACCAGAGGGGCAGGGCTGGTTTACAGCACGACATAAGGCGCCCGCTTGGGCGGACAACGGTCAGAGCCGAGTTACTGTACAGCCAACTCCAACTGTCTTCCCTCGCTTGCGCCTTCAGTATAACCTTCACCTACCGCATCAACAGCCGAAGTAAATTCCAACTGCTGATGTGGATCCCATGTCTAGCCTGTGGCCCTCTGACGGGACACGGTGGCCATTTCCCCGGCGCGCCTCACAGCGGAGGCTACCACTTGGCGTGAAATCGGGACCAAAGAGAGCGTGTTGCTCACGGACACATTACCACCAGCGCCGCTCGGCTCAACCCTACAGGACTCTGTCATCCCCGCATACGGTGCTCAACTGCGCAGGTCCTTGCGCAGGTGGTCAGCTTCTCTTACCCGTGACTTTTTACTACGAGCCCGCGCCCACCCGACTACGAGAGGACGTGGTGCAGAGATGTGTTTATGTATGTGGATGTGTGTATATGTGTGTGTGTGTGTGTGTGTGAGTGTGTAATGTGCCTGTTATTGTGTTTCGGCTGGAGGTTTTGATTGCATCCATTTCAGAAGTAACTAGACCAAGAACGGGCGGCAACCTCCGGAAGGATAGTCCACCAGCCTTGCCTTAGGGATCTTCACGACCTGTGCTACCCCTGAGGCCATTCGCCACTCCTTGCACCGGACTCAGGTGTAGGGAGTGAAAGTCAGTGCTGTTTAGTGGAATTAAAGATGAATTGAACTGCACGGACTTCCACCCTAACCGCTTGACCTCTCACCATTTTTAAGTGCTTACTCAGCATCGACAAATTTCAAGTGCGCGCCGCCACTTACAGACGGGTGCGCTCGAAAAAGTAAACAACTGTGCAGCTTCCAATGAAAATAATTCTTATCAGATTCTTATCAGAGTTGGTTTTGATACTTGGAAATTTAGTTGGAAAGAAAGTTATCTAGGTTTGAATCTGATATATAACATAAAACGGTATTTTAAAAAATAAAATATGAAAATTGGCGCCAATTAAAAAAAAATCTTTGTTTTATTTTTTATGTTTAATATTAAAATGTTTCTTTTCACTATATTTATTTTTTCTAAACGTAAATTAAAAACGACGAGAAAAAGGAATATGTCAGAAATATAAAATCGCGCTCAAAAATGGCGGGCAAAAATTTAAAATGTTCACTTTATACTGCCCTTGTGTGGGCTTCAACCATATTATATGGTTTTAATTTATATCATTGGAAAGCTCATTTAATTACGCGTCTATTGATATGCAACATACCGCAATCAGTAAAGTTATCAGAGTTCCACAAACAGATTAGTGTGCAGCGGAAAAGCGTGGGAAAAATGACAATTTACGCGCTCATCTGTTTTTGCAAAAAGGCAAAATAGTCACTTGTGCGCGGTCAAGCGGGTAAAGACAGATTTATACAAAAGATGCCTAATTAGTCTAGATTGGAATCCTAGTATTGTATGATCTGCAGACTAACTAGGTCCTGAATTTATAATGATCGTAAATACATTTTATAGACTCAAATCTGTATACCTGAAGGGGTAGGCAGAGGTATAAACACCCGTATTTTACCATGTTATGAATGTCTAGGTCCTACATTATAGGGGGCGAGCCTATTGCCGTCAACGGGTACATTCTTGTAGACCACTCTTTAAGAATCTTAAATTGTTGCCATTGGCAGGTTTATACATTTTTCAAATTGCTTGCTTTGTCAGAGAACACGATTCATTCTTTCAAATTCTGCAGGATAATATCTCTTCGAAAGTGAGATTTAAAGATCCTACAAGATTAGAGGTACTATATTGTAGGACGTCATTATGTAAGAATAGCTGTCATAGAATGGCTATTAAAGTCCTTAACGCATTACCAAAATCAATAAGGGAAGTAACTTTTGGAGGAAAAAACCAATTTAACAATTTAAGACTAAATTTCACAGGTGGCTCGTAGATAAATGTTTTTATAGTACTAGTGACTTATTTAAAACACATTGTCATTGTAAATTATTGTATGTTTTATTTTTAAGGTTGACATTTGGTAAATTATGACTGCAATTATTTAAATAATACATATAAATTAATAAAGTGCCGGTACTTACAAATTTATTATTATTATGTATGTTATATGAGAATTGTTTATTTTGTTTTTAATTTGGTGGTTATACCTATTTTATGTAAAGCGTAGAAATAAAATTGAGTGTAACTTTAAAAACAATTGAGTAATTAATAATTGATATATAATTAAATAATTAACATTTAAGGTTATAAAATTATTAATGTTAAAATGCCACATAGTATTTAGACAGTAATTTGCATGTCGGATTATTTGTCGACGAAACATGGGAAACGTTTGATAATATCTACTGTAAGAACCTGTATACCATGTTTCAGCAAATAAATATATTTTATTTCATTTTATTACCAGACTATGCTGCTACTTAGATTAGGCACCCAACAATACTTTTGCCGGTCCGGGAATCGAACCCGGGACTTCTCTTTCAACAGACGCATACGTTATTTACTGGGCTACGGGGGCAGTCAGATATATTGGTCGTTGCCCATCGGTCCTGAGGATGCCTCGTGGAGAGGCGAAACACGTGTTGAAGCATAGTCGGCGCATAGAGCGGGATACTGCACGTCAGTTATTTTCCTGGAACCCTTTACAGCATTATACCATATATCCTTTATCCTTTGTCTTTAGAGGAGTTTGGTATTATCAACCTTTTTCTATTGCAATAGTTGGGGTGGGCAATCCACAATGGAGTTCCGCCAAGTAACGCCTGATTCAATCAACTAGCTATATTGATATCAAATCTACATATATTGTGCGTGCATAATTTATGTTACGATACCCCTTCTAGTAATAGTCGAGGGTGGTATTACGAAATTTCGCCACAAAATTGCTGAATATGTGATAAATAGGGTCGCAAATGTTGGCCGTTGGAAAACATTGGAATGTTGTTGGCGCATACTTGATGAGGGACTGTCATATATTCACTAACATTATAGTTAAATAATGTATTATGCCCTATATAGTGATACTTATTGAAGGACTCGTGGTGAATAGGTGACAACAAGTATCTGTTGACTCGGGAGGATAAGCGCGTTAGACACAATTTATTTGATGAGTGACAGGCTAGCCTAGTCTAGAGACCAACCGACTGCTACGCAAATGTCTTTAGTTCCAACCCACAGTGCGTATTTAATTGTCAATTAATCGCTGGCTAATCGAAAGAAACACATCATGCGGCAAGCAGCATGTCTGAGAGTTCTCTATAATGTTTTTAGAATAAGAAAGTTTTGTTGTTTTAGTTGATTTGAAGACTCACCCATCCCTTTGAGCATCTGTATTTATGCCGCTCCGTTTTTAACTTTATTTATGTGATAGACTAAATATATCCGCAAACAGGAACACATTTCAGTGAAACGTATACTCATATACACAACATTTTTATCCACGGAATAAGGTATTGGTCGTTACTCGGTGAGTTCGAATGTAATTTAGCGAATAGTTCAAGGTTTAAGGTATATTGATATAGGCTTTTATTTGATAGTACGTCACGGAATGTAGTGTTAATCTACTGTATATTTTGTTAGGTCACG
The DNA here is from genome assembly GCA_944739405.2 of Euclidia mi. Lineage (NCBI taxonomy): Eukaryota > Metazoa > Arthropoda > Insecta > Lepidoptera > Erebidae > Euclidia > Euclidia mi. Next base: position 24,650,708 of record OX123191.2, on the reverse strand, counting down.
TGTTTGGGTTTATATCAAGCATGTTAAAGTTTCAATGATACCTATTTTTGTTGATTGGTAAATAATTAAGGAACTTGTTCTATAGAATATGTAAAAAAGAATTACCAATAATACCTGCTCAACATAATAATTTAGGCAGCGATAGCCTAATGGACATACCAACTGACTTCCATGCAGGGGGTATTGAGTTCCCCCTCGTGGGATCTTCCACCTTGTCGTGGTGGGGGGGGGGGGCTCAGTAACCATAGTTGGGTCATCCACGGTGAAGCTAAGCGAGATCCCGGGAGTGGACGCTCCGCGTGGGCTTGACGGAGGCCTGCGCAGGATGCGTCCAAAAGTGCGGGTGCGAGGGACAGTTCTTCTGTCCCTCGCAGTCGGGCGCGGTCGCGGGAGGAGAGGCGTGTCGGTGTTGCGTTGCCGCGCGCCCTATCTCCCGCGACCAAATGGGGGCGCACCATTTGATGCGTCGCGGTGGGGCCGCAGAGGAAGAGAAGATGCGGTGCTGCGTTGCCGCCGTGGCGGCCGAGCCCAACACCTTCATCCTCCGCCAAGGGGGTTTTGTTTGGGGCCCGTCTGACCATCTGGCGGGCTAATATCCGTTGGGGGGTAGCGAGGAATGCTTCGGTGATACCCGACCCTCCGACACATGGGTACATGAGGAACCCGGGTTGGTTTTTAGTCAGTAAGAGTCTGATAGTCCCCTTCGCCCTTCCCCCAGGGCGGAGGGACTCCATGAGAATTTTCCAAGACGACACCAAAAAAAAAAAAAATTTAAATGCTTTAAAATATTACGGGGGGACATCCTTATGCCTCCATTTACCCACATTTACCGTCTTTGCCTTGCTGAGGGCGTTTTCCCCACATATCTTAAAAAGGCAGTGGTAGTTCCCATTTCTAAAAGCGGTGCAAAAGGTGTTATATCGAACTATAGGCCAACTTTTCTATTGCCATCAATTGCTAAAGTCTTAGAGAAAATAGTTAACCATAGATTAATGACTTACTTGGAAAACAACGCTCTGTTATCCACCTCCCAGTTCGGCTTTAGACCTTAGTTGTCTACAGCAGACGCAGTTCATCCCCCAACAAATTACGTATTGGAAGAGCTTGGCAAAAAAAATCACGTCATTGGAATTGTTCTTGATTTAGCTAAGGCCTATGATACGGTGTCTATACCTAAACTTCTGAAAATGCTCGAATCCATAGGCATTAGAGGCACTCAATTAAATTTCTTTGCTGATTATTTAAAGGACAGGTAACAAAGTGTCCGAATCGGTGACGTTTCTAGCACAGAAACAAAAATACCTCAATATGGCATCCCTCAAGGAAGCATCTTTCATCATACTGCGCTCCTATTTGCTACTGACACCGCTGAGAAAGTACAGGATCTTGCTCAACGGGGATTTGACATCGAAAAAAAATAGGCTAAAATATAATCTTTTTACGCTTAACGCAGAGAAAACAAAATTTCTCAAATTCTCGATGCGCAAGACACAAACTCAAATATCATCACATCAGCAGCCTTTAACAGTCCACTGCTGGACTCACTCAAATATGTAATAACACATTATATGCCCATATCTGTAATGACCCATCGCATAACCTTTGCTCCTGCCCTGCTATCAAATACACCACTAACATTAAATACTTAGGAAAAATATTTGACGATGGCCTCTCCTTTAAGCAACATGTAACGGCCCTAACAGCTAGGACACGTAAACTTTTCTTTGTGTTCAAGATGTTGCTATGTTACAGAGCTCTGTAACATAGCAGATAATAAGCTTATCATACGTGTATATCAAGCCCTGTGTCAGTCTATAATACCGTATTGTATCACTTCATGGGGCGGGGCTCCTAAATCCATAATGCTGCCTAATGAACGGGCTCATAGAGCTCTTCTAAAAGTTGCAACGTGTAGGCCCTTTCGCTTCCCCACGCACCAAGTGTATGAACTATGCAATGTACTAACTGTACGACAGCTTTTCCTACTTAATATTTTCCTAAAACAGCACACCACGCTTAATTATAACACCAATCTGACTGTCAATAAAAGTCGTAAAGACATTGTATGCACTGCACTTTCCGAATCTAAATTCGTCTTCACGAACAGATTTTATGCTTTCTTAGGACCTTTTATTTATAAGAAACTAAACAAAATACTCTGTATACGACGTTAATTATTTCAAATGCAAGCAATTAGTTTACAAGCATTTGCAATCGTTGAATTATAAACAGACCGAAGATTTGCTAGCAGTGCTAAAATAAATTGGACCTGTCTTGACATTTTTACTATATATTATATAAATAATATCGAGCTATGCATTTATTAACTTTGTTAAGTAACTTTATAAGTAAACTAGTCGACGCCGGCGGCTTCGCACGCACATATTTTCGAATTTCCCGTTTTACCCGATCCCGTGGGAATTTCGGGAAATCCCGTCTTAGTGCACCCCTACGGTCCTCAAGGAACATACATGCCAAATTTCAGCTTCCTGCGCCCAATAGTTTTGGCTGTAGCTTGTCTGTCAGTCAGTCAGTAACGCAAGGATTTTATATATTAAGATAGTATAAGCAGTAATAAGAATTGGTAAATAATTTTACTTTGTTATCAACATAATACACCTATGATAGTGCTCTTACCGCCTGTGGCACAGGTTTACCCTTGTACAGGCACTCATTGTATTCTAGAACATACTTACGATAGAAGTACATATACTATTATATGTACTTCTAGGGCATCTATCTATGAAGATAGATGAATAAATAAAAAAAATAATAAATAGTAAGAGACTGACAGTCCCCTTCGGCCTTCCCCCAGGGCGGAGGGACTCCATGAGGGTTTTCCTAACCGACACCAAAAAAAAAGGCGGTATCGAGTTCGAATCCAAGGCTCACACCACTAACTTTTCGGAGTTAAGTACCTATTGTTAATTATCACTTGTCCCATGCCTCGGTGAGCACGTTAAACCCTTGGGCAATGAAGATCATTGACATTACTTGCTGACTCCCTGTCAGTACATCTCTAAATATGTGCTCATGTTGCGATGGTCAGACAGACAATCATTCTGTGGAAAAGCTCCCGGAAAAATCCCTTTAGATTAATAAGCGTATCCTGCGTTGAAACTGTGATAATGCTAGGAAAGTGGAAAATATTAATCATGTTTTTTTTTTTCAAAATTTGCTAGACACACAAGTGTCATAAGCCTAGCTCTAGACCAAGATCCCTGTTCCTACATGAGCGACGGTAAACAAGTCTCATACTAAGAAAACAGGTCTTATATTATGCTCCTATAATATAACCAAGTAAGAAAATACCTAGATGAATAAAATAGTTTAAGATAATACCTCGTTTTGCGAATATAAAACTGAAGGAATATAGAAGAGCACATAAGTTAAAAAGAAAAGGTGCACAGAATTTCTTGGAAAATGTCTAACATCTATATTTCTTCATCAAATATTTCACCTTACGTATTGAGATGTCGCGTCGTTGGAAACGAATATACTGGCCTATTACATCTCTAAGGGGTCGTAAAATGACGACAAGAAGATTAAATTTAGATCACTAGAATGTTCTACAGAATTTACCGAGTACCAATAAAATGAGTAAGATGCGCTACTATTCCAACAGGATCGTTTATTAGAAGTGCCCTATGCGAGTACAGTTGTCTAGTCAAGTCATTTATTATCCAATTTCGGCGACATGGTTCGCGTAATTGGTATTTAATTTACACTAATTGAAATATTCAGTCGTAAAAATAAAGTGGCATTGCTACTGAATGTTCTATTGTCGCTATAATGTTGTTACAATTCAATATTTCTAATTGTTGAAGGAAGGTCTATAATTGAGTTTTAGAACGAAACCTCAGCATTTACTATTTCTGAGTTTATATTTTTTATTTCGGAGTTCTAATAATTTCATAATAAAGGCATTTTCTTGATGAGTGGTGTACAATTGGATCTTGTTGCTTTCAGGAAGGGTTAAAAATCAATTGTACGGTACGTACATCTCTCTTCTCCGTCTATTTTTAGAACAATACATGTAGTATCAAAGTTGATGGAACCGCTGAGCATTATAATGGTTTAACTTTTTTATGACACGTTTGACTGTGATCTTCTTACACCTTTTCCTAATAAATTATACGGCTCAAGAAAGAGCAGGCTTGCCTAGAAAGTACCTATCAACTCATGACTTGAAGATACCTAGATTGTACCATAAGGAACGCAGAGGCAAGAAAAGACTTCCAAACCTTGGCAGTAAGCATAAGAAAAAAGGAAGTAATGCGCTTTGTGCATATGAATATAATGGTGACGCTGTCTCTTTTGTCTAGTCAACCAATGGTAAAAAGAATTCAGTGGTATTATTTATTTTGCACGCTCCTTGAAATTTATTCTATAAAACACAGACAGGTTGGCAACACTGCAATGATGTGGCTTTGGAGTTTTTTATGAACTAGTTGGTTATTGTATAGTTGATTGAATCAGGCGTGACTTGGCGGAACTCCATTGTAACCTAATGGAAAGAAAGAGGAAGCCACTACGCACCCTCAGCTTCATCACCCCAAGTATTGCAATAGACAAAGGTTGACAATACTGAACTCATCTGAAAGGATATGAGGACGAGGCATTCTCAGGAGCGATAGGCAACGTCTCAGTCGTTATAAAATAAATGATACCTCGTGCAGAGACGAAACACGTGTCGAAGCATAGTCGACGCATACAGCGGGATACTGCAAGTCAGGTATCTTCCGGAAACCCATACTATTCCTATTTTCTTTCAGAGGATTTCAGCATTGTCAACCTTTTTCTATTGCAGTAGTTGGGGTGGTCAAGCCAAGGGTGCGTGGTAGGTTCCTCTTTCCTTCCATTAGGTTAGTTGGTTATTGCCGATGAGTTGCCTGGCTCTACTCTCAATCTAGTCCAGAGCTTCTTGCTGGTATTTAACTGCATCATTATTTATACAGATGGTAATAGTTCTCCATACAGAATTGGACTTGTGCCTGCAGAAAATATCCAGGTTTTGCAAACCATTTGGGATTTTATCGCTACTCGTATTTAAAACTCGAGACATAGTTTTCATTCCATTACTCTACAGTATGTTAACGAAAACATAGATAAAATCAATATAATTTTCAATAAAAGTTCGGCGTCGATACTGAGGCTGATCATTACTATACATCACTACATACGATTAATATGATAATAATACTTGTTCTAAGAGTAGGTAAGTACATTTCAAAAAGCAACATAATTTTCACCCGACAATGTTTATGATTATTTTCAAGCAGCAGTATATAAGACATGAAATTCCTTTATTTATGATATACTCAAATGTCGTCCAACGTTAGCTAGAAAACATTTTTAAATTTTATGTACATTTAAAAATATTTTGTAGCTTTTAGCTTTACTGAAAAGTAACGGTACATTATATAAAATTATAAAATGTAGAGTAAGTTATTCACGCGTTTCTAGAAATACCCGTCGCGTGCAGACTAATAAATTAATTCATTTCATATTCACTGTAATTACTTGTACAAAGGTTTGTTAAAATAATATATGTGTGACAAGGATAAGGTTTTGTACTAGTGTATTTAAATTAAGTAAAATAAAGATAGTCTGTACTTATATCTAGCTTAGCTTCTTTAAAATAAATACAACCATAGACACATATTATATCGATGGAAAGAATTATAACACAATCAAAATTGTATTTCAGAAGTATAGCCAACAAAAACTCACTTGTATTTAGAGTATTCTCTCAATAATTTTAGAATCTGTAATAATATTTTACTGGTCACACAAGTTCTGTCTGAGGTGCTATTCAATTTGCTTGTACGGCACCGAGTTTTACTGTGTATGTGTCGAATAACTTGAAATATGTAATGGATGCTAAACTTCACGTTTCGGCAATAATCATCACTGTATGATTATGATAATTGTCGTCTTCACAGTCCATTTCTAGACATAGGCTTCTCCTTATATACGTAGAATTTGGAGTCAATATAACTTGGCCTATATACCACGCTGGCCAGACGAGTGTATACGTTTTGATGTCCAGTTTTCCATGTTTTCATCCAAAACATTAGTAAAAAGTACTTCTTGGTACCTATATATAAAATTGGTCCAATAATATAATTATTATTGTCAACAAGTGTTTGATTGCTATACTACTTACTTTGTAAAATTCGATCCATTTTACTTCATGGAGACGAGTACTCACAAAATAAGATGAAACAAGTAATCTCTTGGGCTATTTGTTCCATTATTTCACAATTAAACCCAAAATTGCCGTCGAAGGCTGCATGAATGAACTCCACGTAATTTTATTGAGATCATTCATAACATATTCGACAAGCAATTAAATTTTAAAACACATTACCCCGAGTGCCCGATAGCGGAACTGCTAAAAGATTAACGTTCACCTAAGATTAAATACTGGCCCGACGAAATTCTTGACGATGGTACCAGAACTTTATTTTTCACGACTTTACACTAATCGTCTTAAAACGACCATTTCTCTCATTTGTGAGGTCAGATGACAATATAATATTACGTTTTGGCTTTACGAAAGCTCCTATGAAGGTCCCGCATACGATAGTGAGAACTCCTAGAGATTAGCTACAGACACCTTATTTACAACAATACGTGAGCAAACACAACTACATCTAATTGACCAAAATCCAATATTGAATACCTTAATACATACCCCAATTTTCCTAAACACTATAAACCATGACCCGTATCATTCCGCATTACTCTGGTATTCTAACAAATTCAGCTGCTTTATATTTATTATTAAAAACAGGCGCTAAATTGTAAATAAAATTTACGCCTTGTCGGTACACATGTGACGTAATATATTGCTTGAGTATAACGGGCTCTTACGTTTCACAAAATTGCTGTGGAGTGACATCACATCATTTTATTAAACGTGGCAAGGCGTTTGATGTGTCCCAATTTGGGTATTTACAGAAGCAACATCTGTTTTATAATCCAAGGAATAATTTTCCGTATGTAGTGTCGTTAGAGAATTAAAATTAATGCTTGATTATTTTACTCATGTGTTACAATTTTGATAGCACAATATAATACTGTTGGATGTTGTTACTGGAAATGTATTCATTATTGACAGGTACCTGGAAAACGTAATTTAATTTTAATGTTATATACCCTCAGTTTCTAGGAAGGCACAATATTACGTATCAAATTTCGTTGTTAGATTATAATATGACGTATTATGGTTAAACAAGATTGATCTTAATTAAAATTTTTACTTTGAAAACAAACATTGAAAATAATTTTATAAAATAAGCTTATCGTCTCCAGAAGCTTGAATAAAATTGCTGGTAAAATTAAAAATCTTATTGACAAAACTTTTATTTACGACTCTCATAAGTAAAAATTTAAAGGCAAAATCCTTTTGAACGCACAGTGCTATATTTTTTTAGTATATTTTTATTATATTTTTATTATTTATTAGTATATTTTTTTCTTTGTGTAAAAACACACGACACAAGAAAACGATATTACTGCCAAGAAAACTTAATAATATAGGAGACAGAAATCAATTTGGAATAACAGAATAATTTAGAGATAAGATATTTTGCTTCGCTATGCGCACTAGTGACCCAAATTCCATTGACGGATTCAGTTCTGGAATAAGATTGCATTAGACGGCCGTGCAATCCATGGCTGTTCTGATGAGGAAATGAAGTAATAACTGTATTTCTTGAATATTATTTCTACGAAGCAATGCGCAGATAATGAAAGTCTTGACTTTAAAGACGCTTCTTGTGCGTATAAGGTTTGTAACGCTTATGGATATAAATGATGATGCATTGATATGATGATCTAACCCCTACTTTACGACACCCAATAAAATAGTTACCGGCGATAGTATATAATTTTTTTATAGACTAACGCCGGTAACTCACGTCCCACGTATATAGGGGGTGAGTCTTTTGCCGTTACCGGGCACATTTTCAGACTCCATGCTACTACTGAGAATTCGGAAAACTCAGTAACACTTTTCCCCGACCCAGAAATTACACACGGTACCTACGACCAGCAGAGGCATACGCTACACAGTGGACCGCGAAGGCACACCTTAGGTATCTTCATTGTTCGCTGTTTTATATTTAACTTAACTTATACAAGCCGGGATCACCTTCTACTAAAATAAAGGTCAAAAATGGAAAAGTGATGCTTGCAGACTCCAAGTCAAGGCATATCATGAATTCACTTTGCGATCCTATACTTGATGTGTGGTAGCAGTACTCCGTAGGTGTGTGGTTTTATATCAGGTCTCACAATTTTGCTACCGAAAAATAGACAGTGAAACGTTTAGAATTTTATATCAAAGGCATAAAAGCTCAGGTACATAATACTTGACATAGGACTATTGAATGATGACTAAAACTAAATGAATTGCTTCATCTACTCCCAGGTAAAATCATGCCTCCTTAATTATATAGAACAGCAACAGAAAACGGCACACCGCAAGTGCTCAAACAAATTATATCCCCGTGTTTGTGGGTACTACACAAATATACACAGAAACACGTACGGTAAACACACAAACAAACGAAAGTTTTGCATCACAACAGCATCATTAGGCGTTTCGTAAGCACAAATTATCCGCATCAACAATTTTTCAGGGAACTTCGAAATGTTCTCATTGTTATAACGCTAAGTATTTTTCCTGTGAGTCACTTCATTAGAATGATTCAGCATTTCGCCGCCCAAGGTCTTGTCTGATTACCTTACATCGACTTAAAAAACCTCGTTCCAAAAAAGTTTAACAAGTTCCACTTACAAAACTATTAAATAGAAAATGGACGTCTGAATTTCAAACTGCTTTCAAAGCGATATTGTTTGTCAAAATTCTTCAGAGTTCGAACAGAAATTGCGAATCTATATAGTCCAGTCATGACACGTTGGAAATATTCGCTGACTGCCCTTTTGCACAACATCTGCTTGTGTAATATCTTTCCATCCCGTTTTCATTGCGGTTCCCAAAATAGTTGAACTTTCGTTAACATTCCTCGATTAGCAGTTTTGGTTTGGTGCCCTAAATTCTGGTTACGGGGAAAATCTCTGGAAAGTTTTTATAGACGTAACTTCGCTCATTTATAAGCTTTGGACGCCTAGTTATCTGACATTTGTAAGGATGTCGAAAATTACTTATGCAGGTTTTTTGTCTTCGTGGATCTTGTCAATAGTGGTGTTCAGTGGGATGTCGAAAAATAAAATGTTGAGAGTCTTTATAAGCCATGCAAAATGTTTTTAATCATGATGTAAATAGTCATCTTATTGTTTTGGAATTTTATATCAATGACCTTTTATCTTGTTTCGACCGTTTCAGACCCCCTTTTTACGGTATTTAAAGGATAAAATTTTTTGCTCAAATCCCATCTTGAAATAAAAATAATCTTAGCAAATAAAGCAAACCTGAAACAATTTAAGGCTTACATCATTTTTATTTAATTTAATTATTTGTGAAAATCCTAAAATCATGTTTTTTGTATCGCCATTGTTACTCGATGCCCATAACAGATATTGTCAAAGCGAGCAACTGTCGCTCTTAGCAAAAATTGTGCAATTCTAATTGATATTTGGATTTGGAGAAGAGATGAAAGTTCAACTTCCACCGATGTCTTTTCATTGTCATATCATATCCACCATTTAGATGGCTCTTTTAACAACTCGTGCTCTTTCATAATAATACCGGGAACAATGATCTGTTTTTCAAGATTTCTACCCTCTCCCCACATAATGTGGCCGAAATAGGTCAGTACACGTTCCAAGCAATGCCTGCTCGGCAAAAAATTATAGAACAGAGCCATTCATTTTTACGATTTCAAATTTGTTCCCATAGTTAAAGCAATCCAGTTTGTTGTGTGTTCTTTGTTTACGAGTTTAGAAAACCGACCATATTCGTGAGGACAGCGAGGCTGTTTCTTGTTATACAGCTTTAAAAATAAGATTGCCCGATTGTAGATCGTCGCTTGAATATATAGTTCTGGATATAATAAGGAAGATAGAGCTTTATGATATAATAGCGCTACCCGGCCTGCATGTAGCGATAACTAAATAGAGGTGCACACCAACATACTGGGATACAGTGGCATTGGGGTTAAACCAGCACAGAATACGGCTGGTAAAACTCTGGGTTGCGGGTTCAGATGCTATTCGCTCCGTGTCATATCTTGTTAAATTAAAATGCGGACGTCGGGCTAAGGTGAAAGGCTAGCGTGCTACCAGGAAAACGACAGAGCGTCGATGATGATGATCTTGCCTGCATAAAGCGAAAGTTGCGCCTCTCGTATTGCCAGATCTGACAGAACATTTTATTAGCTTTGTAGGAGGTTTTGTTTGTTGGTGGCGGCTAGGAGTGGGAGTGTTTTTTAGTGTGCATGCGAGTATGTGCACATAGCGCTGCCAACCTCCGTCACACTGACGCTCCGAGACAATATGAATATTATATAAATAACTGCGTAGTGATCTTTGTAAGCTAAGCACCGCCAAGTGCTAAATGGGTTAGGTCGTATCTTAGGCTTTTACAAATTTAGTTACAAACTCACAAAAACAAGACTCAGCACTCCACTCGCAGTTGAAACAACATTATTTTGTATTCATGTAAAGTTTTAATTACTTTGTTATAGTAAAATTTTCTGAAATATTGTGAAATTATTTTAAAAGTATCGCCTCTCACGAAATTACCTTTAATTAATTGAAAAATGGTTAAGTAAAAAAGAAGTGCGAGTGTAGCTGCCGACACATACTAGCTATCTTTGTGACTTTTAGTAGTATAAATACTACCTGAACTACGAATACATCTTAATTCACCAGGAACTTCGCACTCTTCAGACACTGAAAACAAAGAACCACCAAACTCAAGATTATACTTTGTGATCTACACAAACGCAACAAACCTTTTAATAAATCCTACGTTGCGAGGAATTTCGAAATAAATTGAACAAAATGAACTGTGTTACTGTATTTTTGAAGTAGTAGTTCTAGGAAATTTTATACACATTTTACTAGAAGACAGACTTGAGTTATTTTATATCTTGTTTTGAAATGACCTCTTAGACCAATTAGCTTGAAAAGTCGTTTATCCGTAGTACAAGCTTTGCTTAATTGGAGAATAGATGGTGTGTATGTGGTAGAATATTATTATTATTGCAAAGGCTGTTTATACTACATGTTGATCTGCATTTGCAAAAATATTTTAATAATACAATATAGACAGAATATTTATTCACCTAAAATTATTTCAAACAGTGTGCGATGATATAAAATCCTATTTTCATTCAATGTTACTGAGATAGTAAATCAGAATAAACTGTTGACTGGTGCAGAATAAGACTACATGGCGTGTGCTTGTATTTTTTGGTACCTGCAATACGAACTCGCGGCGACCAGCTGAGCGGCGGTGGAGGTCAATAAACCGAACTGATTTTTAAAATGTATGCTTAGAAAAAAAACAGATTTAGTGAGTTATTATTTCATGAATTTGTATTCAGAGTAGTATATTCAATCCTGGACATATTTTGCAAATGCATATCAGCGCACTGTATAAATATGAAACCGTGTTAACATAAATAAATAAGCATAGCAAATAATATTAATTTATTATTGTTTATCCTTTAAAGAAAGATGCTGTAAGATGTGTGGCTACCTAGATGATGCCTTTCTACTTATATGAAAACGGAACAGGTTCGTGTGAAATGTGTCTAATACCAGGCAGTAAAATTTTATGACTTCTTTTATCTTGTATGCACTTGAAAGTGCTTGTATTACTGTTACATTTGTTAGCAAACCTAAATAAATAAAAATAAAAAAACATAGTTCACAATCATAGTTTTAAGCGGCGGTAGCCCTGTGGTGTACGTAACGGACTGCCGAGACGATGGTCTCGGGTTCGATCCCCAGGTACCTCGGGCACACACCTCTGACTTTTCGAAGTTATGTGTGTATTAAAAATGTTAATTATCGCTCGCTTAATAATGTGCCCGGTAGATGGCAATAGGCTCACCCCCTATTACATTGGGACCGAAACATATCTGGCGAAGTGTGGGTGTGTAATACACCTCTGCCTACCCCTTCGGGGATAAAAGGCGTGAAGATATGTATGTAGTTCACAAGAGAACCTAGCATATATGGCAATTTGTCTTTTTTGCTTGCCAATGTGTCAAATATTAGAATTATCGTATAATATCATATGTTACTGTAAAAGCCCAAAGTACGGTTAATCTTAAACAGGGCCTTAATCGCTGAAGGCTGTACTTACTTATTTGATTTAATATTTTCTTACGAGATATATTATTATGTATACTGTACCTTTGTTTGGAGTAACCGATATTTCGGCACTGTTGCAAACGTCATGTTCACGGATATATAATATCGGATACTCCAAACAAAGGTACGTAGTTTATATCCTGAAAAACACGATACTTTAAATTCCTATGAATTCATTTTCCTATTTTTATGTAAGCATATTATTATACAGAAAAATAATTTCTACCCAGCAATCAGAGACAAGAATCGAAAGATACTGAATGGTGAATCGTGAGTGCTGAAGAGATGGAAAGTGTATTTTGAAGGATTATTTGAAAGAACGACGACAGAGACATCAACAGGTGATATGAATGGTAATGAAAGCAATGATGAAAGTGATATTGGCGTGGATGACATTTTGAAGGCACTGGCCAGTATGAAATTAGGTAAGGCTGCAGGGTATGATAGGATTACAGTCGAAATGCTGAAGGCTGGACAGGGCATCATAGTTAGTCAGCTGCAGCATTTATTTAACTTGTGCTGGAGCACCGGCCGAGTACCTGATGACTGGGCCACAGTAGTAGTTGTGCCTCTTTATAACGGAAAAGGCTCGCAACAAGACTGCAAGAACTATAGAGGCATTAGCCTTCTCAGCATTGTTGGCAAATTGTATGCGAAGGTATTGTTGTAATAATACTGGCTTTATAGTTTTTTTTTTATAGACTCACGCCTGTATCCCGAAAGGGGTAGGCAGAGGTGTAATAATACACCCACATTTCGCCATGAATTTTTAGGTCCCACGTAATAGGGGGCGAGTCTATTGCCGTACCGGGCACATTACCAGACTCCGTGCTGCTACTGAGAATTACCTAACGGAAAACCCCAATAACACTATGCCCATTTTTTATTCTCAAATACAAAAATAAATTACAACAAATCGTTATCAGCACGAGTTTCTTGTATTTGTATATTATTATATAAAAGAAAAGTAATGTGTGTTTTCATAATAATTCGTTGAAGTGATATTTGTGTGATTTTTTTTTTGGGTAATAGTTGTTCGCATACACTTCTGAGATGGCGAACCCAAATGGAGACACAAATGAGCGAGGTATGCGTAGTTCCTCTATTCCAATGTTTACCCTACATAATAGAGAAGGGTATAGTACGTGGAAGTTTAAAATGCGTAATTATCTTATGCATGAGGAGTTGTGGGAAGCTATCAGTGGCTACCCAACAGGGATGAACGTTTCCAATGTCACAAAGATGAGGAGCGATCAGAAGGCATTAACAAAAATTTGTCTTACCCTGGAATCATCTGCAATTATGCATGTCCAAAATGTAACTACTGCAGCGGAAGCATGGAAAACTCTACAAAATGCTTATGAGGACAAACGTATGGGTAGGCGTTTATATTTAGAACGGAAATTATACAGATTGAGACTTGAAGATTTTGATAATAATATTGAGTCGTATATCAATGCTGTTATTTCCACTGCTCAAGATTTGGTGGATATAAACAACGTAATAGATGATACGTCCATTGCTGCTATTATATTGGGAGGTCTAACGTCGAGATATGACCCATTTATTATGTCTCTTGAAAATAGTAATGTAAACGTTAGTTTACATTACTATTTTCAAGTTGTAACCAACTGAACTGGTAAAATCCAAATTACTGAACGAAATGTCCAAGGAAAGCTTGATAAAACTGGAAACAGCTATGAAGTCAAAAGTTGATGCCACTTCTGTTGAGTCAAAGGCAAAGAAAATTGTGTGCTATGGTTGTGGAGAATCCGGTCACAAGAGACCAAACTGTCCTTTGAAGAAAAAGAAGGTCATGAAAAGGAAGAATCCCTCTAATAAGGACTCGACCTCTGTGTCTGCTTTAGGAGCAACAAATAATTATGACATAGATAAATGGTACATTGATTCAGGTGCGACCAAACACATGACTTCAAGACGAGATTAGTTTGTAGACATAAAACCTATTGATAATAAGGTAACAGTTGCAAACGGACTAAGATTGACGCTGAAGGCATCGGTAAAATATCTATAAATACTAAAAGCAACGTTAATACAATTAATGATGTTATATATGTACCTAACTTGCAAACAAATCTTTTATCTGTGAAGACAGCAGTTGAAAAAGGTTTTACTGTAATGTTTGATAAGTCGGGTTGTAATTTATTTAATTCAAAAAGTTTCTCCTTTACAGGTGATGCGGTTCTACATAGCTCGCCCAGTGGTGGATTGTACACACTTGATTGTGACGTAAATATTTCCAAATCTAGAGCCTATGACGTGCACTCTAATTCATTTTCTAAGTATGGCATAAGCGTTTAGGTCATTTATGTCACGTCGATATGAATCTGCTGAAAAATAGTCATATTTAGGTTATTGATTATAATGATGTGGATAAAAATCCATGTGTAGCTTGTGTTCAAGCGAAACAAGCTCGAAAACCGTTTAAGCCGATTAATTATAAAAGAGCAACTTCAATATTAGAACTGATCTTCTCTGACCTTTGTGGACCAATGTCAGTAAGCTCTTTTCAGCGTAAAAATACTTTTTAGTTTTTATAGACGATTTTTCGAGAGCTATATTTGTATATTTTATTTCTTCAAAGACAGAGGTAAAGGATAGATTTTGTCACTTCCAGTCTATGGTTGAAAGACAAACTTGGGCTCAAATTAAAACAATAAGGACGGATAATGGAAAGGAATTCGTAAATAGTGGATTCTCAAGTTATCTTAGATCTTGTGGTATAAAGCATCAAACTACGGTACCATATAGTCCTCAGTAGAATGGTGTTGCTGAGCGTACTAATCGCTCAATCGAAAAGGCACGCTCTCTTATAGCTGAAAGCGAACTTTCTAAAGTTTTTTGGAAAGATGCTGTTCGAACGGCTATATACCTAGAGAATAGATGCCCATACCGTGCCTTAAATAATAATACTCCCTGCGAGTTGTGGAATGGTTGCAAACCAGACCTAGGTAATCTCAGAGTTTTTGGGTGTAGAGCTCTTATACATATACCTTCTTGTCACCGTAAGAAATTGGATCTTAAGGTTGATGAAGCTGTATTTGTAGGCTATACAGAAGACCCTAATACGTATCTTTTTATAAAACCATCTTGTCCTAGAATCTTACAAAAATCTAGTGACGTAACATTTTTTGAAGATTGTTTTTCTAGTTAAAATAATAGAAATGTCAACAATACTAAGACTTCTACTGAACATTTAGTACTGTCTAATAGTCTGCCTATACTGGAAGAAAACAGTACAGTTCAAGAGTCTTTTGATCAATTTCCAGTGGTCACTGTTGAACCAGCTCCAGGCCATACTGTTGTCACTGAAGATCATCAGACTGCTGAAGCTGATCAATTCTTTGAAGCAATTGAGGAAGAAGTAGTTTCTACTAGTCAAAATGAAGGACATAGATATCCATCACGAGATCGAATACCTCCTAATTACTTCTCATACCAAGTGTCTAGTCAAGTGTCTGATGAGCCTAGAACTCATAATGAGGCTATATTGGCTGATTAGGTTGATAAGTGGCAGATGGCAATGACAGATGAATATAATTCATTGATGAAGCTGAAGACATGGAAATTGGTTGACAGAGAAAACAAGAAAGTTATACCATGTAAATGGGTCTATAAGTTAAAGAAAGATCCAGCAGGAAATGTTGTGAAGTACAAAGCAAGATTTGTTGCTAAGGGATTCACCCAGACGTTAGGTGTAGACTATTTTGAGACATTTTCTCCTGTCGTGCGGCACTCCTCTTTACGTACTCTACAGGCTCTTGCAGCTGAATTGGGTTTGAAGATGCGTACCAAACTTTTTAAAAAAAGAGTTGCTTATAGTTGCAGT
The DNA here is from genome assembly GCA_944739405.2 of Euclidia mi. Taxonomy (NCBI): domain Eukaryota; kingdom Metazoa; phylum Arthropoda; class Insecta; order Lepidoptera; family Erebidae; genus Euclidia; species Euclidia mi. The sequence goes on along the minus strand of OX123191.2, from coordinate 24,634,561 downwards.
CTTTGTCAATGACATAATTCTTTTTTATAGAAAAGACAAGAAGTGTGACATTGTCAAAAATGACTTAAAAAATGTTTATCAATAAAAGAATTGGGCTATTTAAGCTATTATCTTGGTTTAAATATAACCAAGAAAAATGATGAAATAAAAGTACATCAGAACAGTTATATAAATAATCTTTTATAAAAGTTTGGAATGGAGAATTGTAAAAATTGTACACCTCCAATATCTGGAAAACTAGAGGTCAGTACCAGCAGTGATAGTGAACATAATCTAGAAGTATATCCCTATCAAGAATTAATTGGTTGCCTCATGTTCCTGAGTGTTAATACTCGTCCAGACATCACATACGCGACTAGTTACCTGAGTCAGTTCAATACTCGGTACAACAAGACTCATTGGTTAGCCGCGAAGACAGTCTTACAATATCTAAAAGGCACTTTAGATTATTCGATTTGTTATAGAAAATCAGATATGCCACTTGTAGGATTTTGCGATGCCGATTGGGCAAACTGTGATATAGATCGCCGTTCTTATACGGGTTACTGTTTTAAATTAGCAGGCAGCCCGGTTTCATAGGCCTCAAGGAAGCAGCAAACCGTAGCTTTGTCCTTAGCAGAAGCCGAGTATGTGGCAATAACTGAAGATACGAAGGAAGTGATTTATTTAAGGAGATTTATCACTGAATTAATTTCAGATCCTATGGTAAGGCAAAAGTTATTATCTAATACCATAACTGTTTGTACTGATAGTCTGAGTGCACAGAGTTTGGCTTTAAATCCGGTACACCACCATAGGACGAAACATATAGATACCAAATATCACTGTATTAGAGAAAAAATTAGTGATAATTCAGTAAATTTGAAATATATCAAATCGAGTGATATGCCCGCTGACATCTTAACTAAACGATTGCAGCGTGTGGCACATGGTAGATGTGTACTAGGCTTAAGTTTAGTGTAAATATATTTTACACGTTTACTTTGGTACTTAGTATACATTTTCATACTGTTTTTTCTTTTAATTGATATATTTTGAGTTCATTTTTATGTTTTATTTGTTCTAGAGAATTTTGATTAAGGGGGTGTGTTGTAGTAATACTGGCTTTTTAGTGTTTTAACAAAGTATTCAAAATTCTTCTTATTCGATATAACTAGGTTACCACTTACTTCAATAAATTAACAACTAGGTAGAACACATCCTTTATTCTCTAATACAAAAATAAATTACAACAGGTATTGATTGAAAGAGTTATGAAAGTAACCGTCAAGAAAACATGTGATGTAGTTGATTGAACCAGGCGTTACTTGGCGGAACTCCATTGTAACCTAATGGAAGGATGAACGATCAAACCAACTTTAAGGGGTCCCTATTGCTGAATATATTCGCATACCGTCATAATGACTCACATCAGTCGAGCAACGGAGGGAATTAGAAAGTACAATTGTTTATAAGACAAGTACACGGTAGAAAAGCGCTCAGTCGTTGCCCATCGCTCCTGAGGATGCCTCGTGCAGAGGTGAAACACGTGTCGAAGAATAGTCGGCGCATACAGCGGGAGACTGCAAGACAGGCATCTTCCTGGAACCCATACCATTCCTATATCCCTTATCCTTTTAGACGAGTTCGGTATTGTCAACCTTTTTCTATTTCAATAGTTGGGGTGGTCAATCCGAGGGTGCGTGGTGGGTTCCTCTTTCCTTTCAGTAGGTTAAATATGAGATGTACAAGCGGGATTCCGAAAGGGTATGGAGTGTACGGATCAAGTCTTTTCCTTGCGATGCATAGCCGAGAAATTCTTGACCAAAGGTCAAAAGGTCTATTGCACATTCGTGGATTTGGAAAAGGCTTACGACAAAGTGGTGAGGAATGAAATGTGGTCGGTACTGTCGATGTTTGGGGGGAACAGCAGACTCATTCATGGTCTGAAATCCCTTTATGATGATTCTAAAGGTTGTGTGAGGATAAACGGGGCATACACTGACTGGTTTACCATTGACACAGGTGTTAGACAAGGATGTGTAGCGTCGCCGTGGCTGTTTGACCTCTTCATGGACAGTTGTTTGCAAGATTTGAAACATAGTGATTGTGGATTAAGGATGAATGAGTTACTTGTCTAATGCCTCCTTTATGCTGATGATCACTTTAAACTTGCGTCTTCAGCAGAGGAGTTGCAGGAGTTGGTAACAATCATGTATTCAGGTGAGTAATCAGGTGCTTTAGAGAGGAAAGAAATTAAAGTGAATGTAAGTAAAACGAAAGTTACGGTTTTTGAAAAGGGGGAATGCTTTACGGCTTGTAATTTTATTTATTTATTTATTTATTTATTTATTCTCTCAAACTCTTGCTACTAACATTACAGGACACTTATCCTAATGCGTTAGTGAGGCATTTTAAATATAACATATTTACAAAACAAATAACTTAAATACTATAGACACAACATAAATTTAACATTAAGAAAATAACAATACAATAATATGGCACATAAAATTTCCACTTAACCTAAAACTACTCTATCCTATAACATAATATGTATAAAATAATCTTTGCGAGTTCACTGAACTGACACGCGAATATATCTATAATGTTCTGGATTTCGTTAATCGTACTAATTGCTCGCGTCAGAGGCGTTTTGGCCAGTAGGTTGGTCCTGCCAGCTGGCACGGCTAGCAGTGGCGGACGCCGGCGCCTCCATACGTAGCGGTCCGGAACACAAAAACTCAAGCGCTGCAGTACTTCAGGATTGTGTTCCTTGCCGTGGAGTAATTTAATTAGATATACGACTAGTGTGAACTGTCGCCGCACCCCCAACTCGTTGTACCCTACCATACCCAGTACAAAAAGTGTGGGATACATCAACGGGTATAACGGGTATACCCCATACAGTCTCCAGTACAAATGGCGCGTGAACTTGTTCTGTACACGTTCCAGCATGACAGAGTACTTGGCTTCGTATGGAGCCCATATAACGCCACCATACTCCAGATGACTCCTGACTAGTGCATCGTATAATCCCCTAATTGCTGTAATGTTAGTGAACCCTTGCGACTGCCTAAGTACAAACCCGAGGTTTCTGTACGCCTTTTTGCATATCTTTACGATATGTTCGCGAAACGTAAGATCTGGAGTAAAATGTACCCCTAGATCACGTACTTTTGTAACTCGCTGTAATACTGTCGCCTCTGCTTTGTACTCATAGCAGACAGGGTTGCGCGCACGAGTGAAGGATATTACCGAGCATTTGGATACATTGAAGTATAGCTTATTGTCATGGCTCCACTTCAACACTCTATCAATGTCACCCTGGAGCCGCTCACAGTCAGATTGATCCCTAACCTCGATTAGCAACTTGAGGTCATCTGCAAACAATAAACATGAACCATGTCTTACGATCATATAATGTTATGATCGATGGACAACGAGTGGAGCAAGTGAATTTATTTGTATAATTAGGTACGCTGTTTACAAGAGATGCTAAGAATGTAGAAGATATTGAAAGAAGAGTTAATGCAGGTAATAGAGTGAATGGACCTCTGAAGGCGTTTATGAATAGCCAAAACGTGTCCAAAACGGCACGTTTGGCTGTGCATAGAAGGGTGTTAGTACCTACGTTTATGTATGGTAGTGAAAGTTGGGTATGGCAGAAGAGTCATGAAAGTAGAATAAATGCTGTAGAAATGAGAGCACTGAGAAGTATGTGTGGTGTGACTTTGACTGAGAGAGTAAAGAATTGTGTGATAAGAGAGTGTTGTGAAGTAAAAAAGATGTAGTGACAAGCATCGAGAAAGGTATGCTAAGGTGGTTTGGGCACGTGAGGATGGATGACGAAAGACTGACCAAGCAGATATACAAGGCAAGTGTGAATGGGACAGGACGAAGGGGAAGACCTAGGCGGACGTTCTCTGACCTGACTGATTGGAGACATCCTAAAAACAGGACAGGCTGGAAGTACCCTGAACAGAAGAGCATGCATGAGGAATCTGATGGGAGTGAATGAAGCAAGAGAGATATGTCAGGATCGTTGCAAATGGCGTTCCGTAGTCTCTGCCTACCCCTCCGGGAAACAGGCGTGAGTCTATGTATGTATGTATTATTTCTATAAATCTGTTAAATATTCATGAAAACACACTCACACATATGTGTTTTAATAATAATGGAAAAAAAGTAAATTATAATTTCATGAAATTGAAAAATATATGAAAAAATTATGAACTTGTCCAATGCTCGTATAATCGTATCGATGAATCAGAATTTGCAACAGAAATATATATAAAAATCAAAAATGTGAACTTGTCCTATACTCGTATAATTGTATCGATGAATCAGAATTTGCAACAGAAATATATATAAAAATCTTTTTATCGACAGCATAAATTTCAATGGGTAAGAAAAGAGAAAACAACAAAAGAACTGGAACGTTTCCTAGAATAGAATGATGCGAATTCATAACGAAACAAAAAATATGCAAGCGTTCATATCTAAACAAAGCATTTTTGAAGCAATTCTATTTAGCAGGTAGTATAACAAAATTATTTTAAATATAATTTTTATTTTACGCGCTTGTGGCTCAGGGTATTCTCATCATCGACCGAAAGGTTGCAGGGTGCGGAAAATGATAAAACTGACATTTGTGGTTCCCGAGTTACGTGTCACTCCGGGACCTAGGTCCCGCACGAGTGTAGTTACGTAAACAAAATTGACTGATTATATTTATATATTTTTTTCTTGAGCCAAATTTTGTTAGAAAATATATATACATCTATACATATACATAAATAAAATTGGAGTGTCTGTTTGTAATATAAAAATAACCGCTTTTACTAAATGCATATGGATGTATTCACTGTACATATACGGAAATGTTCTTTTTTTTATTTTCGTCTGTCTGTCTCTCTGTCTGTTTGTTCTCGCTAATCTCTGGAACGGCTGGACCGATTTTGACGGGACGTTCACTTGCGGATAGCTGATGTACCAAGGAGTAACTCAGACTATATATTAACCGGGTACGCGAAGTAGTTCCCTCAGGACTCGGGTGAAACCACGGGAAACAGCTAGTCTTCAATAAATGTTAAGTCGTTTCTATGAAACAGAGTTCGAATAAGGTGGAAATAGGGAGATATTTTTATACAAAAAATAGTGGATATGCGTGCAATATGTATGCAATTGATCAATAAATAAACCTATTGTGATATTGTATGTTATTTAAATTAATCAAAATATTATTCTTGTTTTTTCATTTTGGTTATATGTTTGGGGGAAAAAATCTCTCTCGTTTTATTTTTATATATTTTTTTTTTTTTTTTTTTAACTGTAAACCTTACTTCAAAAACTGACCAAAGAAATACTTATTTACTTAAAACGTCAGCAAATTGTCATTTTTGGATAAAATTTCAAAACTCATACGAGACGCCCACTCATATTGTTTATATGCTTCTCGATAATTTTATAACAATAAATCCTCATGTAAATTATTAATTCTCTATTAAATAAAGGGATATTTTTAACAGCGTATCAAAAATGTTATGTAACACACTAAAGTGAGTTACGCAAATAACTTTATTATTTCACTAAAATACTGACTTGCACACTAAAATACTATTTGAACACCAAATATGATGATCTTTTTACAAAATATCATTTGATATGAAAAGTTTCGTCCGCTCGGGAAACTTATCCACTCAGAAAACTTAATAGGTTATGTTAGGTTCTCTTGTGACCCTGCTCCCAAAAATAGGAGCCCTGCGAAGCAGGGCTCCGTCAACTTAGCTTAGTGGTGCAATTAGTATTTTTGGTGTAAAATTAGTATTTTTGACTAACAGTTAAATACAACCCTTAAATAAATAACGAATTTATTGGGGACCTAGCTCCCCCACGAGTGTATATGTGTGGCTTGAAATAGCGTGTGTAGCTAAGGGATAAGGCTGATTTCAGACTTTCAGCATAAATAGTCCGGCTCGATTGAAGAACTAATACTAAAATCATAAGTAACAGTATCTATATATACTGCTGGGTTTCTTTTTGTGAATGAGAGTGCCGGAAACTTCACCCCGATTTCCTTCTCTCTCATTCCGCTCTTCCTACTCTCCATTCAAGCCAGCAACACACTTGTGACTTTGTGTAAAACAACATAGTCTTTATTATGCTATTTAATCTCATAAGAGTATTAAAAAAACGCTAGTCCTACCACAAAATGTACTTTAAATTGAATTTGCTCAAATAATGTTTGTAGTACTAGAACAAAACATTTGCTCTTACTATGTCGCACAAAATGTAAGTCATGTTTCTACATCGCCTTTAATTAATTACATACCTACATTTCACTAGTTTCGTGTCTCTCTAATAAATAAATGCATGTAGTGGTAGCTATATGTTACCAGTTTCACTTAGAGTATAATAGCGAAGATACGAACATTAGCGATATCTATTGGACACCGATGGTACTATTACTTTTACGTACTTCACATCATTCTATTCTAGGATATCTTTCAGTTTTTCAGAATACCCATTGAAATTTATGGTGTTGATAAAAAGGTTTTTATATATTCCTGTTGCAAATTCTTATTCCATTCTGATATATGGACAAATTACTTCATATTTTTCAATTTCATGAAGTTATTATTTTCTTTTTTCCAGTATTTATAAAACACATATGTGTATGTTTGTTTTGGTGAATATTTAACAGATTTGTACAAATTATTTTTCTGTATACTAATAATTTGGTTTCATAAAAATAGAAATTAAACTAAAAAACTAAACTAAAACTAAGTTGGTAACTAGAACTAGTCGGGTAATACAGCCTACAGAGTTTTAGGTTCTGTTTATTGAAAAATAGGATTCTAAAATGAAATGTCTCTTAGTAAAAATAATTGTGTTAATGTCATTGAAAAATATAGAGTTTAATGTTTTAAGGTACGTTGTATAAAATAATTGTAATACCATTTTAGTCAGTTGTCTATATTGTATTGTGACGGAAGGTTTATCGAGATTGGAAGGCAATGCTCAGGCGCTAAGAAAACGTTTTATTGAAACCAAAAAAGTCTCATACTCTGTAGCGACCAGCGCTCATATTAAACCGAAGCGCAGCGCACCATATTTTTTACCGTCAAACTCAATGATATTATAAGAAAGAGGTAGATACGTTACCTACGAAGTAATCAATCCGTAGAAATGGTACACTAACGGACACGTCGATAACTCCATACTTTATTTTATTTTCGGTTGACAAGATGTGTCAGTTTCACATTGACGCCGGCTCGCGACGTCACACACACATATGTCAGACTTGCCAACTGGCTTATGTCTAGCGTCCTGCTTTTGGTACGCCTATAAGGTATCTACTTCTTTTTATTTTTGTAAAATTATTGGTCAAACTAGTATTGACATAGTTCTTATTCGAAATAATACAAAATCAATTATTTTATAATAGTTGTGTGCAAGTGTGTGCGTGCTGCAAACATTGTTGTGTTTATTGATTTTTGACATTATATAAAAAATCGTCCATGTGGTGACGGATTAAGAATATGGAATGTCACCACCCCATATCATCCCATGGGTGTCGTAAAAGCCCACAGAGGGAGCATATTATGCAGAGAACAGCACTGTAAGAGAAGGTTAATATAATAAGTTAATAATATCATGTTCGCGAGTTGCCTACATTCAAAAGATGTAAGTGCATGCTCCTGTTTCACCATATTTTCTTTGGGAGGCTTACCATATGAACATCATTTACTGCTTGAGTATGATATCAATAGCTACTAATAATTTTACTAGTAGATGTCTACAATGTGAAACAGTTGCAGCTCCTTACAAATATAATATGTACCACCATTATATTTGCTTGAAAATAGTGGCCATGAGTTTTATTGCCCGTTCTTTCTCGTGGTTCTACCTATTGCATTTCGAACGTGGCAGTAAATGTAAATGTAGAATCATTAAGTAATTAACTTAAATTTTGAGGTTCATAAGCGTCACTTTGTGACCTAGATGAATAAATGATTTTGATTTTGATTTTGAAGGAAAACTTGCTACAAACCCTATAACAACCCGTTTGGCCAGCGTGGTATAGTAGGCCAATTCCTCCTTTTAAAGGAGAGGCCTAGTCCAGCAGAGGACTGTTAAAGCCTGAGGATGATAAAAAATAAGTTTAAAAACTATAACCTGACTACGTAAAAGGGGGTTCTAAAAGGACGAAATAAGAAAATAGCTCACTTACACACATACAGAAATGCTCAATCTAGAGCCGAAATCGCACCTATTGTATACCTAGTCTGGGTGCCACCAACACTTACCAGCATTAAACAAACATGGCAAGGTTACTACATATACACTAGTATACAATAGGTGCGACCACGGCTCTAGATTGAGCATTTCTATACTTATAGTGAGCTATTTTCTTGTTTCGTCCTTTTTAGACAACTTTTAACGTAGTCGGGTTATAGTTTTCAAACTTATTTTTTATTTAATCCTTTTCCGGATCCCGATTGGGCGTGTAAACAAACCGTTCAATGTTTACATTGTCACATTTAAAGGAAGAATGAAAGAAAAATAGGTACCCCAAACCGTCTGAACAGCGCGATTGTAACTACCTACAACCACGTTTTAAACTTATATTTTGACTCCAACAGTATAATATATGTACAAATTTGTAATGTACTCACCAATACCTTTCTTTTGATACCAAACACGTAATGATTATCAGTTTAATTTTTTTGGCGGTTGGAATATGAGGTATAAAGTCCGTTATATACAATTTTGATAAAATTTATATAGCCTATGTTATCCGCGCCATTATTACGAATCTATTGATACCCTATTTATTTAAATCGGTTTAGTAGTTTAGGCGCTACGATGGAACATACAAACATACATACTTACATACATACATACTTACATACATACATACTTACATACATACATACTTACATAAAATGAGAACAAAGTTTATATTATTTTGACACAAAAAAATACGCTGCGCTGTGCTTCGCTATATGGGCGCAGGCCCTTACACTCACCAACAAAAGCCATAGCTTTCATCATCTGCATCGTTCCAAACGTGGATAGAAACCAGCTTCTCAGAATCTGAGGCACGATCGTTATCTTCAGGACTGGCACCACCAACTTTACAGCTTCCGTAGAAATTGACGTTTGATTGATCCATGACGTGTTTTTGCGACCAGTGATGTCCTTGCTGTCAAAATACCATTGCGATTGTGTTTAAACGGTACGATTCAATGCATCATGCAAAAAACTTTCTATGGTCATAGCGCTATCCCAGTTTTCATTCAATAATGTTTACCTTGGAGCTTACTAATCTTAGGTACTAGTAGATTTCCCAGATTATTACCTTTTCCACACAGTGACTTACTTCCGTTGCGATTTTTTATCCCTAAGTTAGTCTGTAACCTTAACTCACGGTACTGCATTTGTAGGGATGTATGGGAGCACAACTCCATCTTAAAGCTCCTAGCCAACCTTACCTGCCCTTGGTGCATCCTGCCGACCAGCGAACGAGGCTCTGGTGACCAACTAATGCCGGTATATCCATAACAAATAAGCGTAGCTAAATATAGCAGATCGGTGACGGGCAGCAGCGTCACTGGTGCGAGAAGGGCGTAGCCCTGCGATCACCAACACGCATGCCCAGCGTGGTGATTACAGGCATTACCTAAATGGCACCCAAACCTACGCAACGACCCCCAATTCCCGGTCGCCCCGCTATTCCTGGCCAAGGCGGCGGACATGGTAACGGTGGGGCAAGGGGTACGAAGAATCCCCGGGTTACGGTAGGCCGCCAAATCCGACTGACCATGGCGACGTATAACGGATGTACGCTACGGCTTAACGTACATCTGGCACAACTGGAAGAAGAACTGAGGTGCATAAGATGGCATGTTTTGGGACTATGTGAATGCCGGAGAGAGAGTGAGGATACTATTACCCTAGATTCAGGCCATCTTATGTACTTCAGGCGGTGTTGGGTTCTTGGTCCATAAGGTCCTCTCTGACAACATTTTAGAAATCTCCAGTGTGTCGACAAGGGTAGCATACCTAGTGATTAGACTCACCAAGAGGTATACCCTCAAGGTTATCCAAGTGTATGCACCGACTTCGACATACTCGGATGATGAAGTGGAGGAAATGTATGAAGACATTCCCAGGGCCTTACACCACACCCAAAAGGCCCACTTCAATGTTGTCATGGGGGACTTCAACGCCAAAGTGGGAGTACATACTTGCGGCGAATCGGTAATAGGACCACACGAATTTGGTAGAAGAAATCATAGGGGGCAGATGCTCGTCAACTTCTTAGAGAAGAAGGGGCTGTTCTTAATGAACTCGTTCTTTTAGAAGCAGCCTCAACGGAAGTGGACGTAGCGGAGCCCCGATACTATGACAAAAAATGAGATAGACTTCATTATGGCGGACAAGAGGCGAATATTTAGGGATGTCTCCGTGATCACTAGGTTCAACACCGGAAGTGATCACCGACTTGTACGAGGCGCTCTAAATATTGATTATAAGCTCAAACGCGTTCGCCTTATGAAGTTGACGCTCCGGCCAAATTTCCTCTTATGCGTGGTTGGATCTGAAACATTCCAGCTAAAACTAGAAAACCGGTTCAGTGCCTTGGAAACCACAATAGACGCTGATACGAACCAGGAACTCGAGAAAGTGGTGGAAATCCTGCGGGATGAGGGGACGAAACTCTTTAAGACGCATGACGCCGGCAGGAGATCTCAACTTTCGCAAGAATCTCTGCAGCTAAAAGAAAACCCGACAGGCGTTTCGTCAGATCTAAATAAACAGATCTTCTAGCTGGTAAGACGTGATCTCCGTAGCTCCAATACACGCTCTATACAAGAAGCGATCAAACGAAATCGGGGGTCGAAAGTCTTTATCCAGCATTTAGGTTGAAACCATCTGACGAAGCTGACCACATCAGACGGGAAAGTCGTCACTTCTAGGCCAGAGATTCTTGCGGAGGTTCAGAGCTTCTACGGCAACCTCTACACCTCGAAGGCGTCTCGTCCCCAACTCGACTCCGAGGATCCCAGAGCCACTTTAACCCGCCACCTGACGGAAGAGTGGCCAGATGTCAGCCTCGACGAAATCGTGGTGGCCCTAAGGCAGCTCAAAAATGGAAAAGTCCCCGGGGACGATGGAATTACGATGGAGCTGCTAAAGGCAGGTGAGAAATCTATACTTGTGCAGCTCCAACGCATATTTAATTCTGTCCTGTTCTCGGGGAGAACTCCTAGGGCGTGGAACAAGAGCGTTGTCGTTCTGTTCTTCAAAAAAGAAGACAAAATATATTTTTAAGAACTATCGACCTTGCAACGGTGCCAAGTCGATTGGCAATATATCCAAGTGCTGAGAGGTCTGTATGACGCCATAACTATGACCGTCCAAGTACAGAACCAGCAGTCTGAACCTATCCACTTGCATCGAGGTGTGAGACAAGGGGATGTTATCTCCCCCAAATTGTTCACAAATGCAATGGAGGATATGTTCAAGACGCTGCACTGGAAAGGACGCGGTATAAACATAAACGGCGAGTACCTCTCACACCTAAGATTTGCAGACGATATCGTCATCGTGGCTGAAACCGTGCAGGACTTGCAGTATATGCTGAGTAGCCTAGCCGATTCCTTTACTCGCATCGGTCTTCGGATGAACTTGGAAAAAAACCAAAATAATGTTCAATGAACATGTCGTTCCGGAACCGATTACCCTAAATGAGATCTCTTGAAGTTGTTCAGGAGTACGTCTACCTTGGGCAAACCTTGCAGTTGGGTAGAAACAACTTCGAGAAGGAGGCTGGCAGAAGAATACGGCTGGGCTGGGCAGCATATAGGAAACTCCGTCAAGTCTTTTCGTCACCCCTACCGCAAAGCCTTAAGACAAAGGTCTTCAACGACTGCGTCCTACACGTTATGACTTACGGAGCCGAGACGTGGACACTGACGGTGCGACTGGATGGAAATTGGTAAAATTTAAGGTCGCTCAGCGAGCTATGGAGAGGGCTATTCTCGGAGTTTCTCTGAAGGATCGAATTTGTAATGAAGTGATCCGACAGAGAACCTAGGTAATCGACATAGCTCAAAGAATTAGCAAGCTGAAATGGCAGTGGGCTGGCCACATTTGTCGAAGAACTGATAACCGTTAGAGTAGTCGTGTTCTAGAGTGGAGACCGCGCCTTGGCAAACGTAGGACGCCCTCCGGCTAGGTGGAGTGACAATATACTTACGCAAAGTGGCTGGCAGCGGCAGGACACGAAAAGGCGCTGGCGTGCCATTGGAGAGGCCTATATTCAGCAGTGGACTCTTGCAGGCTGATGATGATGATGATGATGACTGCATTGGTATGCTATTCAATAAAATATTTCTTTGAGCCCAAAATAATTCATATTAGCTGTATACAATTTCATTCTTTGTATTCACGCACACATATGCATTATATCACCACTACAAACAAAACCAACACATACAAAAGTCGTGGCAAGTGTAACTGAAATGTTTTAATCGTCCTAATTTTGTCGTGATCCTGTAATGCGTGGGGTTTCAGCATTCTTGGGGAGTTGCTGGAGCAAAAGTTTATGTAACTTTAGTATTACTATGAACTGCCATACAGTTGGCAAGGTAACGAGAATATTAAACGCTTGTTCTGGCAACATAATCTTTCATTTTCATGGACCGAAAAAATATAGTTAGTTTGGTCCGGGTGCTGGAAGTTTCTTAAAAATCGTATTGGTTTACATTATTTTTACTTTAAATTTTATTTATATAAATATTCAATAACTATCCTTCAGAGAGTATGTCTGTCTTAAGAAAGTGTGTCAATATTATATGTGGGATATCAATAGTAACAAACGACAAATTGAAATCTAATATTCTCTTTCTAATAAAATGGCACAAACAAAACGCCTAAATAATTTAACAAATTCGAAGCAACAATTGTAATATTAGTTCGTCACAATTTCTATACATCGTAAAGACATGGAAACAGGTGTCCTTAATATAGAAATATACAACAACCAGTAAATGACGATCTCCCCTGCACTTCTCCGCAAACACGATAGGGGTTAGATTTAGTAAAATCAGGGGTCAAGTTATAGTTGATAGTGTAAAATTTACTCTAAGGGACGGCAATTAAGGGCCTACCAAAGGTTGAAGTGTAGGATTAGCAGAACACAGATTATTGGAATCGTTTGACTTTAAAGCAGAAATCCGAGTCCTTTAGTTTGTGAGTACTGTAAATTTAGATTTGTGCTATTGTTTTATGTTAAATGTTAACGCTGATTTAGATTTTGTATTTGAGGGGCATTTAATTTAGTTGTGGGTTAGTAAGTTATATTAATATGGTTTACATCCGTTCTTATTTATTTCGCTTCGAAAATAATTAATAGCCGGTTTTACTGAGCATAACAATCTCTAATCTCTTAACATAGTTAATATGTTCTGAGTATTCGCTATTGAGAGGTAACACATGGCGAAGCTGAAAACGATAAATATAACAAAAAGTGAAGAGAAAGAAAAATAATATACCGAAAGATAAAGGTGACGAGAAATCTACTATATTTATCTTTCTATAACAGTTATTGTGATGTGACAGAAAGAGAAATCTTAAAAAATTGGGCCGCTTAAAATACTACATCATACGTATGATGTAGTATTTTAAGCGGCCCAATCGCTATACAACTGGATCGAGTGTTGTGCGTTCGATTTTGTGAAGTACCACCTACTTGGTTGTTGCATGTAGGTTTAATGCCAACTGTGGTTACTATTTGAAAAAAGAAGAAATACAAGAACAAGCGAACAGACTTTTGATTACCTGTCATAACTTGTATCTACGTATTCATTGAGATAACATAGTTGTTATACAGATCAATGTTTTTGTATTTCTATAATAATATATTATGTTGATTCAGCCTCAAATCACCTTTTAATTACTTTACATGGTAGCAGAGCGTCGGAACATAACTCAGAGGTACGTGATTAAAAATGTCGAGTTCAAAAATCGATCCTCTCGGTTATACAGGCTGAGGCTGTTCTAATCAAACAAAAACTATGGAAATACATAGAAACTCCACCAGACGCTGGAACTGCGGCTGACAAAGAAGGAGATAGACAGGCGAGATCAGAACTGATTTTGATAATCGCTCCTTCTGAGCTCAAACAATTGAAAAATTGCGTTACGGCGAAAACATTGTGGGACAAATTAAAGGATACATACGCCAGTAAGGGACCTGCACGAAAGGCGCCTCTTCTAAAGCAGCTTATCCTAACAAAACTAGACGGACACGATATACGAAGTCACCTAAACAAATTTATGGACATTGTAGATAAGCTGGCTGATATGGACGTGGCAATAAATGAAGATCTTCTTACAATCATGATGCTGTACAGTTTGTCGGCAGAATACGACAACTTCAGGGTCACTATCGAGTCACGTGACACTCTTCCGAAGCCAGATGAGCTGAAAATTAAAATTATCGAAGAATTTGAAGCGCGACATAGCCAAAATATTATAACAAAAATCGAACCTGAATCGTCAGTGCAAGAAGAAGCTTTGTACGCGTCCTGTAAAATATGCAAACAAAGAGGTAATATCTTTAAACGCAAAAGTCATAAAATATGCACAGACTGCTGGAAGAAAAATAAACAAAAACCTAGCAAAAGTAACAACAATTTTAACAAAAATCATTTTGCTACGCATTGTCTTCTAACACGAAATACGAACACTGTAGACAACAAATGGGTCTTAGACAGTGGCTGCACGTCGCATATGACGTATCAACAAAATTTATTCAAGACCATTAAGAGCACATCCAGGAAACTGAACTTCGCAACTGAAGATCAGACGGCAGAAATTAAAGGAACAGGTACCGTCTCATTTACGACTAAAAACGGTGATGGCACTGCGCTTACACATCTACGAGACACACTGTATGTACCTAGTCTGTCTATCAACTTGATGTCCGTTAGCAAAATGACAGAGGCTGGTTGCTCTGTCCTGTTTACCAAAAATAAAGCAACGGTTACAAATTCAAAAGCTGGAATAACTCTCACTGCATATAGACATGAAGATGGTCTTTATTATATGATACCTAAACATGAGCGCAACAATCTGGCCAATGATAACGATGATATGACTCCAAATACTACTAAAAAAGGTCACTCATCAAACATTTATGACTGGCACAGAAAACTTGGTCACATGAATACCAAAGATCTAAAATTAGCACTGAAAAACGAGAACTTAGTTGGATTAAATTTTGATCCATCTGATACTTTACCTGAATGTGACATCTGCGTACAAGCAAAACTGCATCGAGTACCCGCTCCCCGAGAGAAAACAACTCAACGAACAACAGAACGCCTAGAAATCGTTCATAGCGACGTTTGTGGACCAATCACAACGCCGACAGTGGGCGGTAGTAGGTATTTCGTCACTTTTATTGACGATTACAGTCGATATTGTCGTGTTTTCATGATTAAAAACAAGAACGAAGTCTCAGAAAAGTTTAAAGAGTTCAAGGAGTTAGCGGAGACGCACACAGGTAACAAAATCAAGTTCTTACAGTCAGATAACGGTTCAGAGTACGTGAATAAGGACTTTGACGCTTATTTAAAACGTTGCGGAATACAACGAAGACTCACCGCACCTTATACACCGAATCAGAACGGGATTGCTGAACGCAAAAACCGTACCCTCGTTGAGAAAGCGAGAGCGATGATGATTGACGCACATACACCTTTAAAGTTTTGGGGCGAGGCAATTTTTACTGCGAACTATCTGTCAAATAGAAGCATTAATAGCGCCATACTAAACCAAACCGTCCGTGTGGTGACGGATTAAGAATACGGATTGTCACCACCCCATATCATCCCATGGGTGTCGTAAGAGCCGACAGAGGGAGCATATTATGCAGAGAACACCACTGTAAGAGAAGGAAAACTTGATACAAACCCTATACCAACCCGTTTGGCCAGCGTGGTATAGTAGGCCAATTCCTCCTTTCAAAGGAGAGGCCTAGTCCAGCAGTGGACTGTTAAAGGCTGATGATGATGATGATGACTAAACCAAACGCCATTCGAACTTTGGGTCGGCAGGAAGCCATGTGTAAACCATCTGTATGTATTTAGTTGTAAGACCTACGTTTTATTAAAGGGAAAAAACGGTCACAAATTCGCACCAAAAGCGATACCCGGAATGTTTGCTGGTTATTCGGAAACGTCTAAAGCTTTTAGAATATTTATACCATCGAAAAACGGTATTATGATATCGAAAGATGTAAGAGTAATGAAGACAATGTTCTACGATGAACATAACAAACATGAACTCTTCAACTTTCTTGACGATAATGAGAAACCATACAAACAACCTAAGCAAGTGGTTATTAATTTCGACGAAGAAATATTACAAGACCAAACAGACACAACAGTTGTTCAACAAAGAGAACCAAGAAATAATGATGAAAGCGACTATGAATCTCTCTCCGGCTCTTTCGTTGACGATAATAACGATTTGGTCAATGCTGATGAAGTAGAACCAGTTGAAACGAGATCTTTGAGAGACAGGTCCAATATCACAGCTCCTTAGCGCTACGATGATTTTATTTTGGCATCTGCTGAAGAAAATAAAATGATACGGGAGAAGAAGAGAAAGCGAATGAAAACTTTCCCTATCGACAAGCTGTGGGTGCTTTAGCATACTTGTCACTGGGCACAAGGCCTGATATTTCTTATGCTGTAGGTGTAGCATCTCGGAGCCTTGGCGCACCTACTAGGAAAGATGTCATGCTTGTAAAACGCATCTTCCGTTACTTAAAAGGAACCCAGCAGAATGGTCTTATCTTTGTAAAAGACTCGCCTCCACACTTGGTCTGTTATAGTGACGCAGATCATGCAGGAGACCAGAGCTCGGGAAAATCAACATCGGGAATTGTATGCTTATTCTCTGGAGCTGCTATTAGCTGGAGAAGCCAAAAGCAAAGTACAGTTTCAATCTCTTCAACAGAAGCAGAGATTATTGCAGCTAGCGAATGTGCGCAAGAAATTTTATGGTTGAATCGTCTGCTTAGTAACTTAATAAGGACCGATAAACCATTGCTGAATTTGGACAATGAATCAGCTGTAAAACTTGCACATAATCCTAAATATGAATACCATAAGCGTACCAAGCACATTAAGCTGAAACATTTCTTTGTTAGAGAATGTGTTAACAACGGAGACTTCACAATCAAGCAAGTTTCCTCAGAGCAGCAGTTGGCTGACATGCTGACAAAACTTTTATATGGTCCTAGGCTGCAAGAGTTGAGATCCAGGATGGGGCTGAAGAATTTATCTCTAAATTCTTAAAATCTCCTAGAATGTGAAGTACCACCTACTTGGTTGTTGCATGTAGGTTTAATGCCAACTGTGGTTACTATTTGAAAAAAGAAGAAATACAAGAACAAGCGAACAGACTTTTGATTACCTGTCATAACTTGTATCTACGTATTCATTGAGATAACATAGTTGTTATACAGATCAATGTTTTTGTATTTCTATAATAATATATTATGTTGATTCAGCCTCAAATCACCTTTTAATTACTTTACAGATTTCCACATGAAACAACACTTTGTATGATGCGAAAATTAATGTTCTGAGTGCCTTCTTTGTATCCGTTAATTAAATGTTTCTTAAGTCATTCGCAATTGAGGTAACTTAGTGCACAAAAAATCTTTAAAAATCCGTGTGAAGTTCACATTGTTAACATTTGCTAATCAATACAGAACTTTCACATTCCTACAAAAAATCTCCATCACAATATACAAACAACAAACACCAAAACGACGAATGTGGGTAGTTGTAGCAGTAACATTTAAAGTTAATAGCTCTATTTTAAAAAATTAAAATAAATAGTAAAATCATCTTTTTATAAGTTGTAATAGCATTATTTAATTGAATACAAACAGTACCTGCCAGTATAGTGTTCACACTCTCCTGCATTAATAAAATCCAACTCATCACACATTTCACTGCAATATGTCTCAAGCACTACAAGAGTCTGTGAGCAATTTAAAAGATATGTTCCTGAAGCGGATGGCAGACTTTGAAGCTGAGCTGCCCAAATCACAGGGAACTCCAATCATGCCGGCGTTGGCCTCTGAATACAGCTCGTTCAAGACCTTCGTGATGGAGGCTCTGAATGGGTTGCAGAACCAGATTGAGCTTCTTGCACAAACGGTGGACTCAATGGAGACGAGGACCAGGCGAAAAATGTTGCTAATGCACTGTGTCACAGAGAGCAGC
The DNA here is from genome assembly GCA_944739405.2 of Euclidia mi. Taxonomy (NCBI): domain Eukaryota; kingdom Metazoa; phylum Arthropoda; class Insecta; order Lepidoptera; family Erebidae; genus Euclidia; species Euclidia mi. The sequence continues at coordinate 24,616,259 of OX123191.2, read as the reverse complement.
AAAGAGGATACTGCCAAAGTTGTAGTAGATGTATGTAAGCAGCACCTCAAGTGTGATATATCTATTACTGATATCCGGCGGTGCCACAGAATGGGGCATACATCAAACAACCTCAAGCCTAGGCCCATAGTTTTGAAGCTCAATAGCTTCTCTGTACGTGACAGTATATGGTATGGCAAAACGAAGTTCAAGGGCACTGGTGTCACGATATCGGAGTTCTTGACCAAGCCGCGACACGACACATTTATGGCTGTGAGTCAGAAGTTTGGTGTCTCTCAATGCTGGACCAAAGAGGGCATCATACATGTGCTGGCACCTGACGGTTCGCGTCATCGGGTCGTCAATCTCAGCGAATTGGGCAAGATTGAGCAGAAGGACGGCGGGGAGCAAGCACCAACGGCAGCAAAGCCAGCCACAAAGTCCAAAAGGACCGCATCCCAAAGGAAGTAGTGATACATCGTTTGTCTTGGTAGATTTCCGGTCCGGGTAGTAGCAGTAGTAAGTAGAATCATATTTTTTCCCGGTTTTTACCCGCGTTTACTGTTACTTTATTATTTTCAAAATATAACATTTATAACTGTGATCTGTCGGTGTACGATATTTTTTCTTGTATTTTCTTTCTTAACTGTCATCTGTCACACCTATTATTCTATCATGTACTTGTCAAATTAAGACAGAACCTATTTGAATACGAGGCTTTTGAGAATTTTTAATGTAATTTATTTTCTTTTTTTTCTTTTGCCCATCTTCATATATCTTTATATGATAATTAAATAAGAATTTTCGCAATAACCCGGACCGTTGCTTCCCCTTTACGTTTAACGTTAGATTTTTTATATTTCTATGTTGTTACGTGTAACTCGATGTCCCTCTACTATTGGCACTACTGGCAGTTGGTGTATTATTGGTAACTTTTGTTTTTATTTACTTTTTCTTTTTATTCTATATATTATTATTTAGTTAACATAGTTATATTTATATATTTTATATATATATTATACATATATATTTTATTTAGATATATATAGACAATTATATATTATAATTTTTTATATACGTAGACTGTATATTACATTATTATTACCACCATTGATTTGAACGAAATAAGTGATGATAGTTTCCATTCATTAAGTAGTTCAGATTCTGATGAAAGCTTTTCTAGTGTGCCGTCCCTTGCAGACTGTCTCAATTCGCAGTTTTCTGATGTACCTAAAAACTTCAATGCCGTTCATATCAATGCCCAGAGCATTCCGGCACATTTCTCTGATATGCTGGCCAATCTAGACTGTAAGAGTATACATGCTATCCTTGTTTCTGAGTCATGGCTAAAGCCCTGTCTGCCCTCTACATTATACTCCCTACCTGGTTTCCAACTTATCAGAAATGATCGGGCGGTAAGAGGCGGTGGGGGTGTTGCTATATATCTTCGTTCTCATATCCCCTATTCCGTTGTAAGTATGTCTGCACAGCCTCCCCCGCTTAATGCCGGTGAACATTTATTTCTGGAAGTTGACCTAAACCACACCAAAGTCCTCCTCGGCGTTTACTATTCTCCTTCATTACGTATAGATTACTTTTCAAGTTTCGAAACTCTATTGGTTGATCTCGTGCCCTCTTACAGTCACATTATCATAATGGGTGATTTTAATACATACCTACTTAAAAATGATTCCCGCTCTTCTTCCCTTCTTTCCAGTATTACAGCCTGTTATATGACAATACTGCCTTCAAACCCTACTCATCATTTTCCGAATTCTACACCTTCTCTTCTTGACTTAATCATGGTTTCTTCAAGACAAGATGTCGCTACCCACGGGCAATACCCAGCAGATATGTTCTCTTATCACGACTTACTCTTCATACATACATACATATCGTCACGCCTTTTATCCCCGAAGGGGTAGGCAGAGGTGTATTTCTACACCCACTTTTTGCCAGATATACTTTAGTCCCACGTAATAAGGGGCGAGCTTATTGCCGTACCGGGCACATTTCCAGACTCCGTGCTGCTACTGAGAATTTCGTGACCGAAAAACTCAATAACACTGCCCGACCCAGTAATCGAACCCGGGACCTCCCGATCCCACGTGCACATTTATGCCGCGAGACCAACGAGGCAGTTACTCTTCATATCTTATAAAATCCGCCCTCCTAAGACTACATAAACCTAAAGTTCTATTGCAGCGCAATTTTGGTGCAAGGTGATGCCAGAGATATCGACTGGAATCCACTCATGACCTCCGAATCTGTCAATGAAAAGGTCAGCGTCTTTACAGATAAAATCATAGAACTTTTTGACAAGCATGCGCCAATTCAACCTGTGAAACTAAAGCAGCGTCCTTCGCCTTGGCTCACTGATAACATTAAACGGTTGTTACACAAAAAAGCTGCAGCTAAATTTAAATATAAAATTAAACCGGATGCTTCCAACTTACAAAAATATGTAGCAATTAGGAATCACTGCCATAGGGTCTGTAGGGATGCACAACGCCAACATATCCATAGTTCTGTAAAAAACGGTGATCCGGCAAAAGTCTGGAAATTTCTTAAAACCCTGGGGGTCGGCAAAGCACGCCTTAACACTATTCCTCATGACTTCAATATTGACTTGCACAATCAACATTTCTCTGCTTCGTCCAATATTGATAGGACTACTAAGACAAGCACTATTAATTATCTTTCATCACTGCCCACCCCTAGTTATTCACCATTCGTCTTTAATCACTTCACCGATAGTGATGTTAAGAAGAGCATATTATCCATCACGTCCCACGCTGTTGGTAACGACTGCGTCAGCCGTAATATGATCCTTCCAATCCTCGATTCAATCCTACCTATCATTACCCACATCCTTTATTATTCCATGTCTAGTGGTGTATTCCCATCATTCTGGAAGGACGCCTTAATAACCCCAATCCCAAAAAAATCTCATCCTTCATCTTTTTCTGATTATCGACCAATCTCTATCCTACCATTCCTCTCCAAAGTCCTCGAACGTCTCGCCTACAACCAAATTAACTCCTTCCTCTCCAAAAACAATCTTCTTAATCCCTTCCAGTCCGGCTTTCGTTCGGGTCATAGTACCGTCACTTCCTTAGTCAATATTACGGATGACATCAGGGCTGGTATGGAGGACGGTCAGCTTACAATCCTTGCTCTGCTAGATTTTAGCAACGCTTTCAACACAGTGGATTTTGATATTCTACTTGGCCGTCTATGCTCTCTTAACATATATCCTACGGTGGTTGATTAGTTTCGTAGTTACCTGTGTGGCCGCCGATAGCGTATATGCATCGAAAATTCACATTCTAGTTGGTGTGACATAACTGTTGGTGTGCCCCAGGGTGGCGTGTTGTCGCCTTTACTCTTCGCAATTTTTATAAATTCTATATCAAATGACCTTCGCTGTTCCTATCACCTTTATGCAGATGATCTCCAAATCTACACGCAGTCACCATTGGCACAAATGTCTTCTTCTATAGGTGCCATTAACAGTGACCTGATGCGTATCAGCAGTTGGAGCAAATCCTTTGGGCTTAAAGTCAATCCCTCTAAAACCCAGGTCATTGTTATTGGGAGCGCAAGAATGACAATGAAAATTGACTGGTCTTAGCTGCCTCACGTTACCTTCGATGGCACTGTTATTCCAATACAAGATAAGGTAAAGAATCTCGGTATAACAATCGACTCTACATTAACGTGGCGGTCGCAGATTCAAGAGGTGAGCCGAAAAGTGTTTGCCTCAGCCGGTTCATTGAGAAGACTTTGAAATTTTCTCCCAACTGCCACCAAAATTGCACTTGCAAACTCTCTTCTTTTACCCATTATTGATTATGCAGATGTCAGCTATCTAGATATCGCCGAAAACCAGCTAGACAAACTTGAGCGCCTTCAAAATCTCTGTATACGATTCATATTTGGACTACGCAAATAAGATCATGTTTCACAATTTCGAACACAGCTCAAGTGGTTACCTATACGACATCGCCGGAATGCTCACATTCTTTCTTTGTTGTACAATATACTTTTTAACCCTTCAACTCCTTCCTATCTTAAAGGACGATTCGAATTCCTTCATGATACGCATAACCGTTATTTAAGGTCATCAGAAAACATGAAACTGAAGATGCCGGTACATTCCACAACCTTTTATGATAAATCATTTTCTGTCACAGCTGTTCGTCTATGGAATGCATTACCGTTACATATAAGACAGGCTCAGACGATAACCAGGTTCAAATCCTTAGTTAAGGAGTTCTATCTATCATTATGATATTTCTAGTTTCTTCCCGTTCTACTAAGCATATATGTATTAAATATTATTTATGTATGTATGTATATCTATGTATGTATAAGTATTTATGTATGTGTATATATATTGTCTTAGTATTATATAACCTATATATATTTAAATATAATATATATCTACATGCATCTTTACTGGTACGCTTACAACTACCATTTCTATCCTACCAATAATATCTCCATCCAAAGGTTGCTTGGTAGAAATCGCTGTTAGCGATAAGGCCGCCCATTGTACTGTATCTTACATATGTAAATTTCTTTAACATATTTGTAAAAGTGTACAAAAAAGTGTATAATAAATAAATAATAAATAAATAAAACAAAACCCGCATTACCATTACGTTGACAATGCCAAAAGGGCGGCAACTCCACACATCCTAACATGGGCCATCAATTAACGCATTAGTTCTCCATAATACGTACGACGTACCTGAATTCCCTTTTGCAGTTCGCCGGAGCGCTTTAAGCCGCTTTCGCGAAGTGCCATTAGACTTGGTATAATCCTTTTTTGATCAACCATGCCTTAGGCCCTGAATACACTTTCCTATTTCCACTTCGCCCGTGTTAGCAGCGTCTGTTTTCGCAGAAATTTGCAGGTTTTTTTAGTTTTTGACCCTCGTTCAAGTTTTCTGTTTGATTGTGTTGGAATTGGATTTTGATTCTGTTTAAGTTAGAATAACTGGTTTTGAATTCAGATTGTGGATATAATCTGTATTAAAATGAATTTAATAATTTATTATATACCTTAACCAAATACCAAATCTGTAACATTCTTGCGTTACTGACTGACTGCTGTCAATCATACACCGCAAAGCCAAAACTTGTGCGCAAAAAGCTGAAAGGAGACCGACCACAATGTATGGGACTTTGGCCTGGGCATGAACAATTTAAAATTGGAATTACAATATTAATTTTCAATAGCCTAAACTAAGTAGAAACATTATTCTTTGAAGTTTAGTACCAAGACAGTTGAATAATAAAATAAAACACATTGTTAAAAATAAATAATTATTTTCATTATTCACTCAGTTGGCATATTTTTTTCACACACTCCATACTCCTTATTTCTTATCGGCTAATAGCTATTACTAATAGGAGCGGAGTAGCACAAAGTCGCTTACAAAAGCTAGTTAATCATATGATAACTTACTTCAAGTGGGTTAATCTTAATATATAAAATCCTTGCGTTACTGAAACTACTGGTCACAAGAAGATGAAATTTTGCATGTATGTTCCTTGAGGAGTGTATGGTAGCACTAAGAGAGGATTTTTGGAAATTCTACCCCTAAGGGGGTAAAACTGGGGATCAAAGTTTGTATGAATCTTTTTATTCCTTCAATGGATTAACTCCAAACTTTGTATATTAGTTCCTCAAACGACGCCAGTGAACACTCAGAAATATTTTCTGGAAATTCCTCCCCTAAGGGGGTAAGATAGGGGTTCAAAGTCTGTATGTAACATTTTATCTCTCTTATGGATTGACTTCAAACTTTGTATATTAGTTCCTTAAAAAACGATAGTGAACACAAAAAAATTGTTTTTTCAAAATGTCGACCCTTAGTGGGTAAGATAGGAGTCAAAGTGTGTTTTGTTTTGTATTATTCCTTCACTGGATGGACTTCAAACTTTATTTATTGGTTCCTCAAATGATGATAGTGAACACTAAGAATTTGTTTCTTTGGAAATTCCTCCCCTAAGGGAGTAAGATAGGGATCAAAGTTTGTATGAAACTTTTTATTCCTTCAGTGGCTTGACTCCAAACTTTGTATATTAGTTCCTCAAACGACGCCAGTAAACACTTAGAAATATTTTTCTGGAAATTCCTCTCCTAAGGGAGTAAGATAGGAGGTCAAATATGTATGTAACTTTTTATCTTTCTTATGGATTGACTTCAAATTTTGTATATTGGTTCCTCAAACAACGATAATGAATAATAATCGAATTCGTGTCTTTAAATTCCCACCCTCAGGGGGTAAGATAAGGGGTTAAAGTGTGTATGAAACTTATTATTCCTTCAATGGATTGACTTCAAACTTTGTATATCGGTTCCTCAAATGAAGATAGTGAACAACAAGAATTTGTTTTTTGGAAATTCCTATCCTCAGGGTGTTAGATAGGGGTTCAAAGTGTGTATTAAACGAAACTTATTATTCCTTCAGTGGCTTGACTTCAAACTTTGTTTATTGGTTCCTCAAATGACGATAGTGAACACTAAGAATTCGTTTCTTTAAATTCCTATCCTCAGGGGGTAAGATAGCGGGTTAAAGTGAGTATGAAACTTATTATCCCTTCAGTGGATTGACTTAAACTTTGTATATTGGTTCCTCAAATGATGATAGTGAACACTAAGAATTTGTTTCTTTGGAAATTCCTCCCCTAAGGCGGTAAAATAGGGGTCAAAGTTTGTATGAAACTTTTTATTCCTTAAATGGATTGACTTCAAACTTTGTATATTGGTTTCTTCAACGACGATAGTCAACATCAAGAATTTTTTTTTTGTAAATTCCTACCCTCAGGGGGTAAGATGTGAGATTCAAAGTGTGTATTAAACGAAACTTATTATTCCATCAGTGGATTGACCTCAAACTTTGTGTACTGGTTTCTCTAATGACCTTAGTAAACATTAAGAAATTTTTTTTGGAATTTCTTACTCTAAAAGGTTAAAAAGGGGAGACAGAATTTGTATGAAACCTTTTTATTTCTTCATTGGATTAACTTAAAACTTTGTTTATAGGTTCCTCAAATGACGTTAGTGAACACCAAGAAATAAGTTTTCGAAGTCACTCACCTATGGAAGATAATTAAGAAAGGGTGTCCCATTTTGTAATATAAAAAAAACTTCAATGGATTTACTTGAAACTTTTTATATCGGTTCCTCAAGTGACGTTAGTGAATTCACAACTAAAACGGGGAGTTCGAAACGGGGTCCGAGTTTGTATGAAACTTTTAATTTCTTCACTTTATTTTTTTCATCGTCCCTGATGTGCATTTAATTTTCATTAATTTAAATTTATGCGGCTGGCTCTCATCTAAGCGCTCTTCATATTCACTAACTAAAATATAAGATGGTTCTTCATATGACTAATAAAAGCCAATATACTTAGCACCGTTATTTTGCCATTTTTATTAATTTTTAAGCAGGTAAGCACTTTTTATCAGTTACCTACTTTGTCCAACTGCTGACCAAGGCTTCTCTCATTTCTTTAACCTAAAATACTAAGAAAGTGTTTTTGAACTTGGATAAATTATTTTAATTTTTTTACTATGTCGCTGAGATATATAAATGTATCCTTGACAAATTTAATTTTAACAAGCAGCTACGCCTAAATGAAATTTTCATCGTGTGTTCGAGAGTTTTCACGAACCATTAGTAAACTACGATCTAAATCGATTCGTCCATTTTTAAGATTACCCTGAATAAATAGACAGAGAAAAAAATAATCTAAATAAATCATTGAGGTACTGGAAACGGGTTAGCAACAATATGCAATGCAGTTATTTTGAGATTACAGACAGTTTGTTTATTTTATTTTTTATAGTCTCACGCCTGTATCCCCCAAGGGGTAGGCAGATGTGTAATATTACACCCACATTTCGCTATGTTACATATTAGGTCCTACGTAATAGGGGGCGAGCCGATTGCTGTTACTGGGCACATTGGCAGACTCCGCGCTGCTACTGATAATTCGGTAAAACTCAGTAATACTTTTGCCCTACCCGGGAATCGAACCCGAGACCTTCCAAGTGTAGCAGACGCATACGCTATCCACTGTACCACGGAAACAGTCAAATATTATTTATTTGTATAATCTGTCTGTATATAAAATCCTTGCATTACTGATTGACTGACAAACATGCTACAGCCGAAACAATTGAGCGCAACTAGATAAAATTTAGCATGTATATTCCTTGAGGTGTGTAGAGGCACACTAAGAGAGTATTTTTGAAAATTTCTTCCCTAAAGGGGTTAAACTGGTTGTCAGAATTTGTATGAAACTTTTTATTCCCTTAATGGATTAACTTCAAACTTTGTATACCTATTGGTTCCTCAAATGAAGTTAGTGAACACTAAGAAAGTCTTTTTGGAAACTCTTACCCTAAGTGGATAAAAAGGGGAGTTATAATTTGCATAGAACCTTTTATGCCTTCAAGGGATTAACTTCATACTTTCTTTATTGGATCCGCAAATTACTTTAGCAACAAAGACATTTATTTTGGAAATTTTCCCCTAAGAGGGTGGAAAAGGGATGCAGAGTTTGTGTAAAATCTTTTATTTTTTCAATGGAATCACTTCAATCTGTGTATATAAAATCTTCGTTGCTGACTGACTGACAGGCACATTACAGCCTAAAATTACTTGGTGCAAGAAGGTGAAATTTAGCATGTATGTTCCTTGAGGAGGGTACATAAATATTAGGTACATTATAATTTATTGTAAATAAAAATGTTTTATCTAATCGTAATTTACGCGTGCGAAGCAGCGGGCAAAAGCTAGTCCATTGTATAATAATACTTCTGATATGTCGCTCACGTTCTGTATCACAATTGAGGCTGTGAGACCTAATTCTCATCAGCGAAGTTCTACAGCAGACACATATTTGCCTGTGACGACCTGAATCAGAACTTGCAGCCTCTTGTTGTGGATTTGCGATTTTAATGCCACAGTCCAACAAGAATGACATATGTATTGGCTATGAGCCTCGATCTGTTGACAAACCAAAATAAACAATTGTAATGCATGTATTTGTAATACCAATTTAATATTTGGATTAATAAACATAATTATGTGAGTAAGTTGTTGAAATGCCAAATACATACCAATTGCGGTGCAATCCATTGAAGTATTACTTGTCGTACTTCCACGAGATTGAGAATATGTCTTCTCCGCTTTGTAATATTGGTACCACAATTGATGCAATGCATTGATTCATGATCACGAAGCGCGATTGGGTAATCCATTTTCAAGCGCAAGTTATCCGTAGTCCGCAGGCAAGCCATGGTCGTCACGAAGAGAATATTCGGAGTCCATTTTAGAAAGCACAAGAAGAATAAGAACAGCTAACACAAAATCAAATCCACAATACGATCAAACGAAACGAACGCAACGCGAATGACGGTATCACGGTAATAAAATTGACAAGTTAGTCAAGTGTTGCTGGAGTGTGAAAATAAATACCCAACATATACATTACCATTTTGATATTTTTAAAATAATATCATTATTTTACGTTATTTATGACTGTCGTCTAAAAATATATAAAATAAAAAAATATAAAAATATATCTACGTACTTTCAGGTTTCGGCAATCGCTTTAAGATTTGATTTTGTTAAACACCTTTTAACCATATTTTCCACCGATTATTTACAAGGCAACACAAACCAACCATTCAAACAGTCCATTGAAGTACCCACACGTTTATAATCAAATGAAAGTATTTTAAAATCCATTATTATTATGTGTTTATTTTATACTACTGGATGGCGATCAATATTCATAATATATTAAAACAAAAACTTTGAGTAATTTACTTTTTTTTTAGACGATTGTTCACGTTCAAGCCAACTTTGGCTGGTCTCCTTTGGCGTGTATATCCCTTATATATAATAATGGATATTTGAGACACGAAGGCAATGTCTTTAGTAAGTAGACCGTCTTTAGAGAAGAGTCTCTCACACTTCTTATGCCTGTCCCAATCTCGATAGATACGGGGAATTGGCCGCAATAGCGTTTCTACAACGAGAAAGTAAACAAAGAATAGCTATACTACGAGTTATTTATATGAGTATGAATCCTGTTACTATGATAAACGCGAAAGTTTGTGAGAAATATTGTAACGTAAAAAGGACCTTTCTAGTGTGTGCTGTTACGATATCCCTACTAGGGGGTGTCTAAATGAGAAGCGTGGTTAAATGTTACAATAAAAATTGATTTAATTGCCAAATAAATTTTATACATCAATTAGCAAGCGTTACTTAAATTAAAAAGATTACGATTTATGTGATATTTAGAAAAATTTACACAGGGTCGCGTAGTTCGGCGAGGGGTGGGGTTTGTGGAGAATCCAGCTGCCGATGGTCCAGGATAGTTGGTCAACTTAACTCCGAGCTGTAGTCGCCGCAGAAAGGCGCGAAGCCAACGCGTCCGCTTATATAGAGGCTCGCAGTGCGGTGGGGACGGAACATGCAGGCAGCCGGGAGGCGGTGTCGTCCCGACGTCACAGCGACGTCACACACTCCCCCCATTAGGCCAGAATTTTCCCATAGGGAAAATTCTGTGGCTGGTAGGCGGCAACTGCATTCGGAGACCCTGTAACAGATGAGTGGTAGTGGTGTCAGTAGGTTAAATACGAGGCAACTATTAACCCTGAAAGAGGAAAAAAACAAGTATAACCCTCGGCCATTCATACGTCACCAAGCATTGAACGTTCCTATAACCTGGCATTCATCACATTCAAAAAGGCCTACACACTATCATACGCATGAACAAGCCAACATTCATTCAAGATGCGAGTCGCATTCATTATAATACACGACGCGCGAAGAGGTATTATACGTGAGTTTTATAGCAAATAGTCACCCAGTCTATGTTGGTAGGCACCACCTGACCACCCATATTCGATAAGTGAAATTTATTGAAAGAGTATAAGTCGTAAACCGATATTACGATCTTACTATATTACGATACTACAATCATACGATTAGTTGGCAGTATCACAAACAAATTGCTCATTAACGCGCTCGATGCGAATTGTAAAAGCATAAAAAGTGTTCATTATAATTAATTATAAAGTATAATACAATGTTTTGAGCCGAGTGACCGGCCGGCGTAAACAAGTGAGTCATCACTGCGCGCTTGGCGCCGGCCGCATTCCATTCTCGCGGACAAATAACTGGTTTCTGATTATGATACAAAATCGACAACGGCAAATACACAATTCGGAATAGGTGGCAATGTATAGTACATCACCGCAGGAGACGATCGATGACATAGTGTACACAACCATAGCCAAAAACATAAAAAAATATTCACGGCAAGATGTAATGTATAGTACATCGTCGAAGGAGACTGTCGACGACATAGTACACACTAACATAGTTAAAAACACAAAAAAAATATTCGCGGCAAGATGTAATGTATAGTACATCGTCGAAGGAGACTGTCGACGACATAGTATACACTACCATAGTTAAAAAACACAAAAAAAATAAACACAATCGAGAATCGAACCACAGACCGATCCGACAACAACCTTTCAGCCACTGAGCCATAAGGGAAAAAAATATTTTATTATATTTCGATCAGTCATTACCAAAGCTATAAGTAACAAGATATATGGGTACATGATTTAGCTGAAATTAGGAGTTAAAGATTTTTATATTATATGTAACGAAGTGTTAAGTTATTTTAGTGAATAGTACATTAGTGATGAGCATTAATCATTACATTCTTAAACTTTGTAGTGAGTTAATTCAAGATCTTTTATATGGCAATCACCAAGAGAAACATATCTGATATTTATATAGTTATGTGAAAGTTGGATAGTTATCAGATAGTTGGATAATTAGTTAGATAAATAACAGATTCTTTCAAAAATATTAAGTTTGGAAAACCTCTTCGACAATTTATAACAGCAATAACTATTCATGTTTTATGTAAGCATATTTATTCATGTTTTATGTTAGCATGTTTACACAAATCATTAACGCAACACAATGCATTATCTTGTGAGCTTCGACTCGGAAACAAGGAACCATTGTTGGCCTTCACAAATAATTATGTAGGTAATTATAACTTTGTATAGATATGCGTCTTACATTGTTGTGAATGAAACTGTACCCAATCGTTTATAAACTTGTTTATGCTGTAATAGAATAAGATTCAGTTATTTTATTCAGCTTTTAGGTTTAAAATAGTTGATTGTAAAATACGAAAGGGTATTCTTAAACTTGTACATCAATTAATTCGCTTTAGTTATTAAAGTATATAAATTATTGATTTATGTATAAGTACCCACATTAGTTATTTAAATATTGAAATTATTTATTAATTTGTGTGTAAACAGCCACTTTAGTTATTTAATGAGGTATAAATATTATTTATTTGGTTCATATGTAAATAGGCACGTATTTATTCAAGGAAAGAAGTTATTGATTCAATTTATGTGCAAATACCCACTTTAGTTAAAGTTAGTTTCAATTCAATTAAGTTTGATAAATTCAGTTAGATATAATAACATTTGCGTAAGTACAGGAACACATTATAACCAGTACTATTTAAGATGGTTAGTAAAACCAGATGCATAGCATTTTGTATAAAGGAAACAAGTTACATATTGATAATTAAGTATTTATCCGGCTGTCAGCGGTTTAATTTTACCATTTATTTATCATTATATGTTTTATATATTTCAATAGAAACCAGACATTGAAAGAACAATCCTAGCGACACAAAACATTACAAAAAGAACACAATTTAATAATTGCGACGCAGGAATTTTATGCTTGAGTTCACAATGAACAGTAAATGCATAAATAGATGCATTTGCAAATGACATACCGATAGGCAGTAACAAGGAGATAAATCGAAGACTAAAAACAACGATTGTAGCATAATAAACATTTGACAAAACGAACAACTAATAATTCTACGATGATATTCGTATTTCTATACCAAATAGACAATAATTACATTCGTTCATTATTGTTAGTGAGCAACCTGCATGTGACACGTGTACATTTTATTAATAAATGAACGCGGAATTCTAGCTAAATACCTAGTATATAATACGATAGCATCTTTAGGTACGTTCATTCTCAGCCAGTCCAACTATGTTAGGTACACGTGGTACAATAAAGATGCAACTTTCTTAGTAAGAAAGAAAAGTAATAGTTAATTTTAAAAGATAATCGCCGTAGTAGGCGGTAAAAGTATTTAATAATAGCTACTATATAGAAATATATCGCCGTACAAAATCACTAGCAGAAGGTTATAGTAGAAAAATGAAAAGAAGTGAGAAAGAGAAGGGTGTGAATTCGTTCCATAAGTCAGCCAAAGCAGCAATTATTAGCAATAATTACCAGTAGCACTTAATTACCTTAGTGGCATTTAAAAAAGCTAATCGCGAAGCAGTACGATCAAGGTGACCTAGGCACGTCGTTAGTGGACGTGAGGTCATAAATCGCAAAATACAAAGAATGCGATCGACGAATGTGACCTTAGCGCGTCTTTAGAGGACACGTGGCCGCAGTCGAACGATTATAACTCGTTACTTGTGCGGTTGATACACAGTAATTATCACACGCGGTAACAGACAAAGTTATAATATAGAAATGCTTACCAAGCGTAGTAAGACAAAATTTGTCTGTTGTGACCGGCTCAACACAATACCGACCTTCCGAGCACAACAGAACAAAAAGAGAAAATGTCTATTGTGATCAGCACAACACCACCGACTTCCCGAGCACAATAGAACAAGCAAAAAGAAACGATAAATGCCACTAAAATAACTACACACTGCTTTGGAACGACTTCACACATACACAAAAAATAAAAAAAGAAGACTCACCGGCAGCGGATTCTCAACAAAACCCTACCTATAATATTCCCGTGGGCGCCACTGTAACGTAAAAAGGACCTTTCTAGTGTGTGCTGTTACGATATCCCTACTAGGGGGTGTCTAAATGAGAAGCGTGGTTAAATGTTACAATAAAAATTGATTTAATTGCCAAATAAATTTTATACATCAATTAGCAAGCGTTACTTAAATTAAAAAGATTACGATTTATGTGATATTTAGAAAAATTTACACAGGGTCGCGTAGTTCGGCGAGGGGTGGGGTTTGTGGAGAATCCAGCTGCCGATGGTCCAGGATAGTTGGTCAACTTAACTCCGAGCTGTAGTCGCCGCAGAAAGGCGCGAAGCCAACGCGTCCGCTTATATAGAGGCTCGCAGTGCGGTGGGGACGGAACATGCAGGCAGCCGGGAGGCGGTGTCGTCCCGGCGTCACAGCGACGTCACAATATCCACCCATCAATTAGATCCATGGATATTTGTCATCATAAAAACAGACTAGGCTACATCCATACTTACATTATAAATACAAAAAATTGTGTATTTGTCTGTCCATTACCCTGTAATGGTTAAACCTCAAACAAATAGACAGAAGATGAGCAGAATTGTTAAACACTGTTATTTTATGTTTGAACGCCATTATTTTATATTGACATTAGTCGGAATCGTTTGCAAACAGACGCATAGGGAATTGACTTACTTGAGTGTAAAACGTGCATATACACACATCAACAAAGTCTAGGGATATCTTAATCCTAAATTATTTACGAGTTTATAGTTTAGAACCTTGTTAGTTTCCACAAAAAGTTTATATACAGATTAAAACCTCTTTTATTCTATTTTCAAAATTTGAACATGGAAAGAAAAAAAACAAAATAATAAACAAAATATGGCGGCAAATTTGCTAGTAATTCGTTACATTAAAGAAAGTTAAAACTGTTTTATTATAATTATTAATGAAAAGGGTTTTTAATTGTTTTCTTTTTTAATTTGACGTGACGTACGAACTTTAAAAGTCATGTCACGTCGTCATTTGAGTCGAGATGAAATGTTACGAGCCGTAGGCATGTTAGAAAATGGTGCAATTCAACGCGTCGTTGCTGAGGCCCTACATACCAGTCAAAATGTGATATCAAGGTTGTGGTCACGTTATCGCAGTACTGGAGATGTGGCCGAACAGCACACAGGTAGATATCGTGTTACTACGCAGAGACAGGATCGATTTCTCCAAATGACCGCCAGAAGACAACCCAATATCACAGCGCTGCAACTAGTGCAAAGGCTCCAGGAGGACCACCAGCTGCTGCACTAAGCGACCAAACCGTGCGAAGAAGGTTACATGAAGTTGATCTTCATGCTCGAAGACCATTGCGTGTTCCAGCATTGCGACGTGGCAATCGCGGTCGGCGGCTTTCGTGGGCTCGGGAGCATTTACCATGGAGTGACGAACAATGGTCTTTGGTGCTGTTCACCGATGAGTCCCGGTTTGGGTTTTACCCGGATTCACGAAGAACACGCGTTTGGAGAGCTCCAGGGAGAGTTAGCCGTCTACGGCACCCTCAGGAGGTCCACCCATACCAAGGCGGGACAATCATGGTGTGGGCAGGAATTCGTCTTGGCGGACGAACCCAACTCGTTTGGATCCAAGGCAGCATGACTGCACAAAAATACCACGAGGAGGTAGTAGAGCCCGTTATTGTCCCACACAGAACTCAAATAGGCCATGAATTTCTACTCATGCACGATAATGCTCCTTGCCATACGGCGCGGCTGGTATCGACCGCTCTCCGAGAGCACGATATTCAAGTTTTGGATTGGCCTGCACAGTCGCCCGACTTAAATCCTATCGAGCATGCCTGGGACATGTTACAACGAAAAGCTTTGAGAGATTTTCCACCAAATTTGACGACTGAACAACAACTTTACGAACACTTGCAAAGGACATGGGACCTCATACTGCAGCAAGACATTGACAATTTAATTTTAAGTATTAACAATCGATGTCGATGTGTAATCAATGTAAGAGGTGGCAACACTGATTATTAATGATTAGATTTTACAAGATTTTTTCCATTTTTATTAAAATTAATAGTTTTTTAAGAAGAAATGTTTGTTGTTATCATACTAATTTTCCATGATGATTAAAAAAATTAATTTTTTTATTTAAAACAAAAAAAAACACGAAATGTTTTTTATTTTTATTAAAGACCTTAAAATAATCTATGATTCTTCTATTTACTGTATTAGAAAATTCTTCATAGATTTTTAGATATTTGATGAAATATAAAATATCCCTAGACTTTGTTGATGTGTGTAAATGCTTTGATGTCATATTTGTATTTTTGTTTGGAAGTTCTACGCTGCAGAAATTGTAAATAGGCTATGTAAACCCTTGATGCGAAAATAAATCATGTGGCATATGCTAGATGGCTTGGCCTACATTATTTGCTTTGTCTATTTCATATGCTTTTATTTCTATTCTGTGCCATGCATTTTCTTTACCTTAATATGTTTAATATATAAACTATGTATTATAAAAACAAGCATGAATTATAATCTATACATTCATTGAGCTATGGAGAGGGCTATGCTTGGAGTTTCTCTGTAGGATGGAATTCATAATGAAGTGATCCCACAGAGAACCAGGGTAATCGACATAGCTCACAGAATTAGCAAGCTGAAGTGGCAGTAGGCTAACCGATAACCCTTGGAGAAGTCGTGTTCTAGAGTGGAGACTCAGGGGCCATTAGAGAGGGCTCTGTGGTGTGCCATTAGAGAGGCCTATATCCAGCAGTGGACTATGGCAGGCTGATGCTTATGACATTCAGTGAAATAATAAGTATACTCTACAACTGCAAATCAATACACAATGCCACATTGACTGTCAACTGTGTATAATCAACTTTTGCTCGCTTGCTCTCCCAAACCAATCAGTATCCTTTTTTATTATGAGCAATATTTGCTGATAAACAAGGTGTTTCTCAGCATTATTAAGAGACAATTTAAATATTTCTAGCAATTGAAATGCTGTTTTGCTTAAACTTGTAGGTAGTTATCATCGAAATTAAAAAAAAACATGGATTTGCCGGATAGTTACCATTACGTTTAGAACCGTACCTAGTCATTTTTCTCCGGTTTGACAGACATAATACATAATTTATTAAGAAACCCTTTTTTAAATGCTGGTTAATGTAGTAGAACTAAATTACTATACGACAAAGTAAATTAACGAGCGGCATCGCAACTACTATTCAAAACAATTAAATACTTGTTGAACATTTTCGTAATCAAATTACAGTAAGCATGAAGCTACGCTCCAAAGGGTTTGTCTACCTAAACTAAACAATATTTATCGCAAAGCCGCAATAAGTATATTTTCGTTATCTTACGTTGATACGTAACATAGTTTCTAGCTTTCCGTGAACTTGCGAAATGTTTATTTTTCCTTTGTTGTCAGGAGATAAGAATCCATACCGAGATATCCCTGCTGTCACAAAGTAAAGAGAATTCAAATTCCATTTTGAAATACATTGCGTGTTATAACAGCAAAGAGACATAGACATTTCCTTCTCAGAAAGCAATGTATTTGAAGGTAAGAAATAGGAAACGTTTTGAATGATTTTTTGGTATGTTGGTACTGTGATGGCTGCTCGAATTGAATTTCTTAGTAGGTAACTTTACTTAATAGATTATTCCTATTACGCCTACAGATTTTAAATGTCAGAATATACAATTATTGAAATGATTGATCGCTGAGCATTTTTCTTTTATATCTCTTTCTTTAAATAAAAATGTAAATCAGACTGATTCGCTGTCGTAAGGGAGAGCACTTATGCATCGTTTAATTGAATTCAATTTCAATGTTGAATAACCAGGATGATCGACATAGAATATTATTGAAGAAAATAAGGTTTACATTTATGTTATACAATAACGAACTTTGGATCTACTCACAATTCTGCTGACTCTCAGTTTTATAAGCTTAGCTTTTTTGTTCTACAAAATGCACAACAGTGGGATCATAGAAGACGATCAATATAGGAACTATATAATTATATTGTCAAGCCCGTATCCCCGAAGGTATAGGCACAGCTGTAATGTTACTGCCACATTTTACCTTGTGAATTTTAGGCGTCACGTAATAGGTAGTGAGCCTATGGCCGTTACCCAGTACATTGCCAGACCCCGTGATGCTACTGAGAATTTGAAAATTCAGTGGGATTTAAAATTCATAATATGGCGAAATCTGGGTATACTATCACAACTATATAAAAAGGTATATTTGGATAGTTGACGAAGATATTATCATCATCATCCTGCCGTAGTTCACTGCTGGATATAGGCCTCACCATATACGACGAATTTATTATACGGTGACATTATTATTCTAAAACCTATACGTACTTAACTTTATATTTTGACTTAACATACTTAAGTGCATCGTTTACACACTTTTGAAACTACTTAGTTGTATAGTCACCAACACAAATATAAGTTAGTAACGTACCCAAAAAGTCCAACTGACCGTCGACATTTATACAGTGGCACTAAAAGTACAACTCGTCGAGTCAAAGTGAAAATTTCACATTCACTACAATTTTCAAGTGGCCAACATTATACCTACTAACAACCGGCTGCAAATTGTTTCAAAGTGACATTTTGTTTGCAAAACACTCGAGTCATCTCCAGGCGTGCAAAGTACCCACACTTGAGATTCCAGTACTTATTGTTTTATTTTTACTACTGCAAATGGATTTCTGTGGAGTTTTTCTGAGATAAGATTTTACTGTCGTTCACGCTGTAAATTGGGGTTGGTCAAAAGGAGGAGACACAGGAGAGTGGCGATGAAGAGAGTTATTTTTAAAGGAATAAGAAAATAACTCTGCACTGCTTCCACGGCTGAACATCGAATTAATCTTATAATATTTAGAAAAAGTAACTCTGCTAAAGGAAATAAACCACATTTCTTTAAATTTTATCCTCGTGAAGCTACGGTTTCAGCTAGTCAATTATAACGTGAAACGCGAAACTTACGTCATCAACGCAACAAGCCAAGGAAAATGATATTTCCATTGCATTGTGACCAATTTAATTATTATTTAAACGGAAATCAAAACATTGGACGAACAGAAAAATGTTATATTTAAAAAGTGCACTAAATATTTGTCGTTTCTCCGTTTATTTTGTGGCGGTGACAGAATATGATGTAGTGTTTTTTTTATATTTAGGACACTGTCCAATGTAGCGTGCCTTATAGTAATTTTATTTCGGTTATAAAATGTATAGGTTAGTTACATTTTGTTTTGATTTATTTAAAAGCTAGCTTTTCTCGGGACTTTACTCGTGAATTAAAAATCTTTATATTTTTTTTACGTAAAGAAGAAACCATATCATCATCGTCCTAGCATTGCAACTTTTCATCTCCTAGGGTCCGCTTACAGGTCTGACCAAATTCGACAGAATATTTGCTTTTATCACATAGTGACTGTTGTCTGATCTCCGCAACCCATTGGTAAAGCCATATTTCATGGACTCCCCATAGCCACTGTAAAAGACCTTCCCGGTTACCAATCCCGGCACGCAAGCGATAATTAATTAATTAAATTATTAGTCATAAAACCAGACAGAGGTGCAGGCTGTGGGTTTGAATCCAATCCTCTCTGCATGGTAGTTTGGACAGGTATTAAAATCACCCATTATGATTGCGTGACTGTAAGAGGGCACAAGATTAGTCAATAGGGTTTGGAAACTAGAAAAAAAAAATGCGTAATGAAGGACAGTAGTAAACACCGAATAGGACTTTGGTGTGGTTTAGTACAACTTCCAGGAATAAATGTTCGCCGGCATTAGGCGGTGGTGGCTGTGCAGACATATCTACAACTGTATAGGAGATGTGTGGGTCGCGCGGAGGTACCCCGCCCCCCGCGTACTGTATAGTAGTTGCAATATACCATATATTACTACGCTAAAGAATAATATACGATGATAGTCTTCATATCTTTGGTTCTATTGAAAATAATATTGTTTTTATTAGATCAAACGATAGTCCACGTTACAATGTAAATGAAAATGTAAAAATGTCATGTTCGTAATTTTGTCAGTTAAGATGTTGTACGTAGGAGGTGGCGATTTAGTGGCAAAAGCTATTCCTACTAGTAGCAATTAAGAAATCAACATATTATTTAAACAGCAAATCGCTGATTTCCGTAACTCGCAACAAAAATACCAAACATGACACAGAAATCTTAAAACGAGACCTCATCTCAATATTGTGGCATTCAAATTCAAGATTCAGTCCACCATTATCAAAGGTTTTGGTTTTGGTTTTCATTCTTGGCCAGTTCGTGCCAGTTGTAAAGCAAGCCAATCGGCTATTCAAACCGTCCCTCCTTGGCATACCGCGAGCTGTGTCCAACTTTACTACGAGTCTGCAGTACTAATTTCTTACTTGTGTTTCATTGCGGTTTGTAGTAATATTTTGATTGTAGACAAAATTATTTCTTAGTGTTTTACGTTTTCATGCATAGATCGAAGAATCAATATAAATTGCGTTTTCAAAACCTACGTAGAACAGTATTGCATCGTCATCCACCTAACGTTATCCCTGTTAAATATAAGCCTAGCTTATAAAGTTGCACGATCTGTATTAAACAAATATCTTAATACTTTTCTTTGCGAAATACATAGACAGTATTGACATTGATACGCTTGGTATTATGCGAGTCTTTTATAGGATGATTGTACTTATATTTGTGACTTTTACTAACAAACTGTCGACGTCGAGACGTCTGTCAGATCGGCCGGAAAATAATTTTTCAAGATTTTTTATTTTCCTATTCAATTATGAACCCAACAGTAGCCGAAGGAAACAATATATTTTTAACAGTTTGAAGGCAATATCAATATAATTATATAAAATACCTTGAAGCATCAACACCAGTTTTACGTCTTATGTGGCCTACTGCATCTTACCTACATTATCTGCTGGAGCCAAGGAAATTATACCTAATAGCAAAACTAACCATCTCAGGCTGGCAGGCGCGGAAGGCTACCCGATGAAGCACTATGCCGGCCTCCGCCAACATACTGGCCGCCGGCCGCAAACCACCGCGTCAAAAATTAAAAACTTTTATTCGTGACAAACGTCAAGTTGTATATTTGTGTTTATAATTTTTATTTCTAGTTTGTTATTTTAAGTGTATATTATAATATTTCCTAAGTTTTCCGTATTATGTCTTATAACGGTGGCAGAAGTGTTGCGGGAATAGGTGCCAGTCTACCTTGCACATCAGCTACGCTGGTGCGTTGCACCATTTGCTCCCAGGAACGTTATTTTAAAGGTGAGCGGGGCCTAAAAGTACATTTTGGTAAAGTCCATAAACGCCAAAATGTGCTTTCTGGGCCCAGTATATCAACACCCCACAGCACAAACACAGAGCAAACAGTCTCCTGCGAAATTCCTTTTTGGCAATATTTGGGTAATTTAAAAAATTCAATTCCGGTTATTAAACGAATTCCCCGTGGCGCAAGGCCTTCAGTGGCTCAAAATCTAGCACTGTGCATAGGTCTTGTGGTACGGGAGAATTCAGTAACGGCTTGGGAGCAACTCTTCACCTTTCCCTACAGAATTTTACACGCACAAGATGATCGGCTATAAAAAAAAACACTTACAACAAAAATAAAGGAAAACTTTAATGATTCGGCGTCAAAATTACAGCACTATTCACCCAAACCATACCTAAATAGTACTATCTACCACCAAGTAGAAAACAAACTGAGGGAAGGTGACATCAGAGGAGCATCCAGGCTCCTATTTAGCAGCGATGTGGTGGCGCCTTGCTCTGCAGACACACTCGCGAGTCTCCAGAGCAAGCATCCAGCGCCACAGGACAATCATTCCTTTCCTGACCCACCTGATTCTGATTCAGTTTGCCTCAGGATTACAGCCAAGGATGTGGTTGCGGCCGTTTGCTCCTTCCAAAGCGGGTCTGCTGGTGGCCTCGACGGTTTAACACCACAAAATTTGAAGGACCTTGTGTGTTCAAGCGCTGGGTCGGCCGGCGACTCGCTTTTGAGGGAGCTTAAGGCTTTAATGAACCTTATGCTCTCCGGCAATGTGAACGATGCCATCGTCGATATTTTGTATGGCGCCAATCTCTGCGCCTTGCGGAAGCGCGACGGTGGCATTCGTCCCATTGCCGTTGGTTGTAAGTTCAGGCGTATGGCAGCCAAGATTTGCTGCCGCCATTATAACACCCTTTTAGGCAGCAAATTTCAGCCCCTGCAGCTTGGATTTGGATCCAAAGGGGGCTGCGAGGCTGCCATACATGCCCTGTCGGCATACCTTGGCTGTAATCAAGGTGAGGTTGTCCTGAAGGTAGACTTAAAGAATGCCTTTAACTCGGTTAATAGGGACACCTTGTTGACACAAGCTAAATTAGAAACATCCGAAATTTTTAGTTTTCTTTGGCAGTGTTACAGGCACCCTTCAAAATTGATATATAAGGAAAATGTTTTGGAATCCGCCGTTGGCTGTCAACAAGGCGACCCGCTTGGACCACTTATCTTTAGCTTGGCCATTCACCCAATTATCAAAGAACTAAATTCAAAATTTAACATCTGGTACCTGGATGATGGGACCCTTGCAGGTGGTGTAGACGTAGTTTATCAAGACCTGGCACTTCTAAAGTCGAAATTTTTATCCATTGGCCTAGAACTTAATCCCAGTAAATGCGAAATTTTCATTAACAATAACTTAGACCAATCACATATACTTTCTAAATTTCAATATCTGGCTCCCAATATTATTCACGTTAAAAAAAGTTCTCTTCGCCTCCTTGGGTCCCCAATATTAGACGAAGGTTTCGATTCATTTATACAAGAAAAAAATCAAAATTTTAGTGATATTTCACACCGGTTACTCAAAATTAATATGCATTCGGCTTTTACTATTATCAAGTATTGTCTTTTTGTGCCTAAATTTACACACGCTTTTCGATCTTCCGCTTTTTGGAAATACCCATCTCTACTCGCCCAAATTGAAAATCTTATGCAAATTACCTTAAGCAAAATTCTAAATCTGGACCTGAACGACCGAGTTTGGCTACAGGCGTCTTTGCCTGTACGCCTGGGCGGCCTTGGCGTTCGCAAAATTTCCGACGTAAGTTTACCAGCATTCCTGTCCTCGGTCCACGGCACTGCAGAATTGACCAGGAAAATTTTAGCACCCACACTGGTCGATCCCGAGGTGCCGTGTAAGATCGATGCCATGAATGCTTGGAGAATGGCTTGTCCAAGCACCGAATTACCCCGAAATCCATCTTCACAGAGACAGTGGGACGGGCCGCTTTGCAGCGTTGTACGAGAAAATCTCTTAAGTACGTCGTCCAATGCTGCGGAGCGTGCTCGTTTGCTGGCTGTGGGAAAATGGGAGTCGGGTCTTTGGCTTCAGGCACTGCCATCGTCCAACATAGGTACCATGTTGGACGATACGACTTTCCGTATTGCTTCTTGCCTTCGTTTAGGTGCGCAATGTGTGTCTCCACATCGCTGTCACTGTGGAGAGGCTGTCGACAGCCTTGGTCATCATGGTCTGTCATACTGCAGGAGCGCAGGTCGTATTTCACAACACGCCAACCTTAATGACATACTTCGCTGGGCTCTTGTCACCGCTGGCGTTCCAGCCCAACTTGAACCTCAGGGCTTGGCACGCGACGATGGCAAAAGACCAGACGGTATGTCTTTACTGCCGTGGAAGCTGGGTAGGCCTTTGGTGTGGGACGCAACTTGTGTCGTGTGTGTAAACTTGTGTCTCATCTTCCTAGCACAGCGGGTTGTGCGGGCGCTGCTGCAGCTACAGCGGAGACTCTCAAACGGCGCAAATACATTAATCTAATAGGAGATTATGTATTTGAGCCGTTTGGAGTCGAAACGTTGGGACCATGGGGTCCAAGTGCGCGAACTCTTTTTAGAGATCTCTCAAAGAGACTGGTCGACGCCTCGCGTGACCAGAAGGCTGGCCTGTATTTGGCGCAAAAGATCGTTGTATGGCAATGCTGCCAGCATTCTGGGCATGCTCCCAATTGACGGCGATGTGGAGGATTTCCATGACGCCCTCTAAATTTAATTTTCCTTTCTCTTTTTTTTTTAATGTATTTTAAGTAATTTAAGTATAGAAATTATTGTTTTATTTTATGTGTAAATAGTCATTTAGCTATGTTAGTTTTAATTTAATTGCAAATAAATTATATTTGTGAATATTTTTACTTCTGACTTCTAATTTTAATTTTGCGATTGCATCGATCACGATGTCCTAGTATAAACATTTTTTTTCTCACGTCAGCGAGCAAGTGACAATCAATAAAACACGTTCAAGGCAATTAAAATAACTAAATGATACTTTTGCATTATAAACAGCAAAAAGTATGTTTAAATTAATTATTTAAATACAAGTTTGAGATGATAATTTAATACCACTTTTCGAGATTTGTTCAAATATAATAAAATGGCCGATCAGTCTCTGAAAGGGTCTTTCGTAACGCAAAGAATATAATGTTGCCTTACTTCGACGAATAAATAACCCGTTTGGATGAATTTAATTATGAAAATTCATATTGTATTAAATCTGCTATTTATTTACTCTCGAGGCGGGTCTGCATATTTTATAAAATGATGAAGCGCACCCCACACCCATTTGTTTTCTAAATATCTCAATTTATTTAATATCCACGAATGCGCGCGTCAGAGTATTTCAGTTTGGTGTCAACCTCTTGCGTTACGCCAATATCGTGACGAGAGCCGCGTCATGTGGTCTGCTGTATAAGTGCTGTGGGGTACGCAAGTACCCCAGTGTAGTGAAATCGTAAGTTACTTTATTTATTACGATTGATGGATTTTTATGTAATATGTTATTGAATTTGATTATTTATTAAAACAATACTTTTATATGAATTAAATACTGATATTTTTAGATGTTTTGTAGGTGAAATTCAATGAAGTCTATTTATTTTGTGTCAGATGGTTGTCAGAGGTTTGAATGACGAGTAAAATAAACTCTATTCTAAACCACGAATGTGGCGAC
Source organism: Euclidia mi (assembly GCA_944739405.2). Taxonomy (NCBI): domain Eukaryota; kingdom Metazoa; phylum Arthropoda; class Insecta; order Lepidoptera; family Erebidae; genus Euclidia; species Euclidia mi. Next base: position 24,591,302 of record OX123191.2, on the reverse strand, counting down.
AAAGAAATAGGAGTTGGGACCAGTTGTCATTCCTGGGTTCCTTACAAGTGTTCAACATCAAATAATAAGCCAAATATAAAGTTTCGCAGAACATTGTAGAAACAATTTGATTTGGAACTGATACATGAACATTTGGCGGACCGGTAATGGATGCCAACTTTGAGGCGGGATATAAAAGAGTCCATTGCAGCGATCCTCAAAAAGCTACCAGATCCTACAAGCGCTGTTCCTTATCATGCAAAACAAGGACGTTGTGGCTTTTGTCCAAGGTCCAAAGACAGAAAAACCAGGACTATGTGTCAAAGGTGCAAAATACCTATTTTTTGGAGCATCAGGTACAAGTTTGTGCAAAGTGCTCAAACTAAGTTTAACTTTGTGTAATAAGGCTGATTTGTGATCTCTTGTTACCGATTATTTATAATTAAACGTGTTTTCATGAATTGCTTTTTTATTTCAAGAATTAGGGGCGGAACATATCTGACGGAAGATCCGTCGCGTTTTATCCGTAGCGTAACGCCAATACATACAAATGTATAGAAAAACGTTCAACCTTTCACACCTGACCGAAGATCCGTTAGTACGTCGAGCGTACTGACGGATTATCCGTCGATGTCACGCGCACCACGCACCACGTGAATTTTGACCATTGAGTACGGAATATACATGGAGAGGGCAAACAGTACATATAGAAAAATTACATTATACACATATATTATTATATTTTTTATTTTTATAGACTCACGCCTGTATCCCCGGAGGGGTAGGCAGAGGTGTAATATTACACCCACATTTCACCATGATTGTTTTTATACACATATATACGAAATCTACATAAAGCCACCAAACATAGTGTCGTCTCGTTTTGTCTTAGGAATATCTCTGTCAGAAAAAAGAGATAGCCCTAGTTTACTGAATAAGTTAATCATGACGATATTTTATTAGAAATGTCATGCGTGCCACTGTCACCATATTTTTTGCCAAGGTTTGTGGTACATCTGCTGTGAAATCGTTGTATATCGAACATAATAATTTTGTTTTTGTGCATAAATATGTCTAAAAACCAGATGAATCAGTGCTTTGGGCTGTGTGTTTCATTACCGTATGTATGGTGCCATTCATGTCCGGTACTTTCTCAGCGACACAGTATGGATATTGGCTTTCAGCCAGAATATTTTGTTACATGCTATAACATGATACAAGCGTCGTCCTTCGCTTTGCGACGTTCGCCCACATTTGCATTATCAAAAGATTTAAACTAACTAAAGTAACTTACTACAAAAATGTATTATTTTCCTCTGACCAGCTCCACATCGATATCGATTATATTCTGGAGTACAAACCAAATGGCAGCCATTTTAAATTGCCCAACATTTCGTAGGTATGCACGCTAATTTCGTAGGTATGCACGCTAATTTCGTAGGTATGCACGCTAAATTCGCAGGTATTGGACATGCCATATCCATGTCATTCCCAGATCAGTGATTTTGAGTGACGCGTAGTAGAGTAAGATTCCAGGGCCGCCAGACTTTACTTATTTTTTCAGAAACGAAATGTGTAGAATAACGTAGTGTTAGTATGTGCTATGAATGTATGCATACTTGCTAGCCTGGATCGTGGGCCAATTTTTAGGTATGAGGTTCTAAAGGTCTACGGGAATTACTGCTGTCGTAATGAGTCTGGCAGAATTATTTATGATTTTAATAATATTTTCTAAAAAATACCTAAAAACCAGCACTGAGAATTTAAGAAAAGTTAGTAACATTAAGCACGTCATTCCTAAAAGCTAGGGTCCATCATGCCATTATTATTAATATTTAATTGGCATGATGACTTTTGCGATGGGACTCCATGTACGCTTAAGATCAGGCGGCATGTAGTCATTTTCATAGGCAACAATAAAAAAGATATATTTATGTCAATGAGCACAGCATAGACTAATATATTATAACTGGAAAGAGCACAGATCGTTTAGCTTACAGGCCGTTCGAAGTATTTTTAATTGCAAATGTTTGATACAGAAAATGCAAAATAAAATCAATAAATAAAATACAATATCACACAACACGTACAAAATCTCACAAGACACAAGACGCGTAATGTGGCAGGTCCACAGACATATAAATAAAAGCAGACCAAACATATTTTTTACGATTTGTGTTATGGGTTCGATCCCCACACGAGACAGCACTTTGTGAGATCCATAAATTTTTGTTTCGAGTCTGAGTGTTCATTGTGTCCGTTAGTTGTATGTTTGTAAAGTTCCCCGCGACACAGGATTTATTCCTAGTGCGGGAGTAGTCTTATTAAACAAAAATAAATTTAATATAAAACATGAAGAACACGATTTGTAACCAAAATCCACTTTTACCAAAGATTCTACATTTACAGTTAATAACAGTCAGTTTAAACGTAGAGGCGTCGAAGTTAGAACCATGAGAAAGAACAGGCAATAAATCTCACGGCTACGCCTTTTAATTTCCAAACTTTATATATTAAAATACCTACATACAAAACATTTTGTGTCATGCGCTGCAACTGTAACCCCTTCTATATCATTTTTATAAATTTTCTTAAAAACCGTAACCAAATCGTATCATCGTCTTTTAATTTTGAACCTCCATACCTATACAGGAAATCTATTCAAATAACGCTTGTTGGCTACTATAAAAATCTCTTAAGTCCGACATATTTTTAATAGTCAAACTCGAATTACAATATAAGTAACTACCGGACTTCAGTGACTACATAACATCAGGGAATACAAAAAATGATTAGGTAAAAGAATATGACAGTAAAATATTGAGCTGCCCTGAGTACGGTCCTGCACGAACAAACTTATATGTGCGCATAATAGCCACGCTTTTAGCAAATGTGTGCAGATACGCTCGACGCATTTTCCGTCAGATGTGTACCGACTCATTTGACGGAATATACGCGACCGAAGATACGTTCGGCGGATCTTCCGTCAGATATGTGCCGCCCCTTACAGTCATTTTAGTATGGGGTGTTCCAGCATCCCAGTGTAGGAATAATATGTGCGCCAGATAGTATAGAATTCTAGGGTTAACGATACAACGGTGCTGGATTGCGATATCGAAATAATATAATTAGTGCTGGAGTCAAGCTCAGAAAATTATTTATACTTTTAACTGTGTTCATCACTTTACAACTATAAATTAAATAATAATTACTTAATATTTTATTTATTGACATGAAAATACATTGTTAACGAGTTGTCTGAAAATGTCTCGTTAGCATCGTATTTTATGTACAGTCGAATAACTTCCCGCTAGACCACCATAAGGGCGAGAATCGGTCAGCAAGACATAGTCGCTTCCAGTGCTACTTTACACAGACATTGACACTCGTATACAAAACCAGTTTCTAGTGTACCTCGACTCAATGAGCGAGCCACGGATTTTTTTTTCAAACTGGTCCACCGCCGACTAGTTTGATTGTACGTAATAAGTAAATGCAGAATAAGAATAATATATTATCACAATTTTTAATATTTTTGGTTTATGTAAATAATATAATCATTTATTTAGACATTTAGATTATATTACTATAATAAATAGAATATAAAATTATCTGAATCCAACATTAGCAATTCAATTGAGTCTTATTTTTACTAACGTGAATGTTACTCGTAAAAGTAATCAATCTGTATTAAAAAAATCTGTTTAAAATTTTTGTATTACTGACTGACTAACCAAAAAGCCATAGTCAAAACTTTTTGGCGTAAGAAGTTGTAATTTGGCATGCATCATCCTTGAGTAAGGGTAAAATAATGCTAGTCATTTAGACGGCACAGTCTCACAGGTCTTGTAAAAATGTATAACCGATTTAAATGTACATAGCTGCAAATTTTTGCGCACATCATTTTACTTCCTACCTGCATCACCGTATTGAATACAGTTAGTATAAATCTAATTTGTCTAGCCTTGTTTAGATCGTACACAACAGGGAAGAAGCCAATACCGCCTGACTGGTATGGTTACACCTGCCAGGCCTGCATGGCGACTTTTGTGGATGTCATTGTAGGCTTTTTGTCCTACTGTACCGAGTGGTATGAGGCATTATCCATTACGATAATGGAGTTTGGCGGTAAATTGGGCAACAATTTTTTCTAGCCCATTTGCTAAAGTTTACAAAATTCATATCGCTACGACAATCTTCAGTTTTAGAGTAAAAACTATCGTGAGTTATCATAATTAGAGTAACTGTAAACGGTTATACTCACGTACTGTAATCGTTTACAGTTACTCTAATCTCCAGATTTGTTTTTTTATTGAAAAATTAAAAGTGCTCCATCGATGAATGCGCCTTGTCCTCCAGCATGTACAATAATTAAACGCGGACATTTACCAATATGCGATAGTACCCCTCGTTCTTCATTGGATTGCCAACACGCCGGTACATTAAAATACGAATTGACGTATGTTTCATCAAGGTAAACGATGTTTCTTTGATCTCTCCTGTGCTTCTTTATCGCATGAAGATAACGCCACCACCACGATACCATATTTTGTTGTTCAATTACATTTCTCAAATTGAAAGCCAAATTTATGAATCAATGTTCTCAAATATTCTCGGCCACGATGTAAAATTCCTCCTTCTCTGAGTTTCGAATTCAAACTTTTTAATGTAGGAACCTGCTTGTTAACCGTATAAAATTGAGTAATTATTCTTCTAATTACGCATTCCATAAAACTGCCAACGTCAAATTTTTGGTTATGGTTTTTTTTGGTGATTTAAAATTAACATGACTTTGTTCATCTTTTAGGTCATTTCCTTCTTTTATTAGTTTACCTATGGTAATCACTGCGAGTCTTGTAGCTTCAGCAACAAGTTTGTTTAGGTTTACGTCTTCGAGATACTCCGCAGAATTATGACCTAGTTTTCTAGTTTAAAAAAAGGAACATACGTTGTATGCTATTTGTTTAGCTTGCTTGTAATTTTTTTTCGCATGACAGGAAGAGCGATTCATCTTCAGATTAATGTTAAGAAGTTGTGTACCTTGTGCATTAATGTCCAAGCGTCCGTAACAAAAATATCAACCACGCGCTGCGAGCACCGCCAGCGCACGGCCGCGCTTGACTTGAACTCTCTGCTTCGCGCACCCCTCTCACCCACCCGGTGACACCTCTCCCCGCGCAGGAGATACGCGAATTAAACCGTCAGCCTATAGTCTCTTACGTGTTCAGACATTTAAGCTGAACAAAGGATTCGTTTGTAGGCAGATTTCGTAACTGTTAAATAGTTCATGTAGACTTGGCATTCGTTTAAATTACACGACATGGATGCTGTAATTGTGGCCACTACACTGGGCTGCTTTGTTTTAAGATTCAACTTCAATAAACATGGAATATTATGTGTTCTTTGCCTAAGGACACATTCACAGCTTAAATGATACAATATGTTTAGTGTATGTGTGGATTAACTGTATACATAATAGTACTTCATCATCATCATCGTCATAGAGTTATCCCGGTTGCATCCAAGACTTACGCTCCGTGGAGAGGCAAACCAGATATGACAGAAAATCTACTTTTCCATAGAGCGACTGTCATCTGTACTCCGCAGCCCAAAGGGATAGCGATATTCCATGGTTTAGACCAGTATCCGTTTATTTGAGGGTACTGACTCCCCGTAACGACTGTCAGAGATCATTATGATTACCGAAGATTTATATACGAAGATACCCTCTGAAGATAACATTCACGATACCCTCTGCATAGCGACTGCGTTGTCATCTCCACTAGGCTATCGCTGCCACAATAGTACCAGAAATTAACACGCCATTAAGGTGGACTACATAATTATACATGTTACATCCGTGTATTCATCAGTAACAGTCAGTATATATTCTAAATATCTACATGTAGTGTAACCATACCAGTCAGGTGGTATTGGCTTCTTCCCTGTTGTGTACGATCTAAACAAGGCTAGACAAATTAGATTTATATTAACTGTATATAAATATAAGAAATAAATATAGGAAATACTAGGTGGACGTTCTCTGACCAGATTGGAGATATCCTAAAAACAGGACAGGGTAGAAGTACCCTGAACAGAAGAGCATGCATGAGGAATCTGATGGGAGTGAATGAAGCAAGAGAAATATATCAGGATCGTTGCAAATGGCATTTCGTAGTCTCTGTCTACCCCTCCTGGAAACAGGCGTGAGTCTATGTATGTATGTACTAACTATATTCAATACGGTGATGCAGGTAGGAAGTAAAATAATGTGCGCAAAAACTAGCAGCTACATTTAAATTGGTTATACATTTTAACAAGACCTGTGAGACTGTGCCGTCTAAATGACTAGCATTATTTTACCCTTACAGGGGAATTTCGAAAAATCTTCTCATAGCGCTCCCCAAGGATGATGCATTCCAAATTGCAACTTCTTACGCCAAAAGTTTTGACTATGGCTTTTTGGTTAGTCAGTCAGTAATACAACAATTTTAAACAGATTTTTTTAACCCTTGAGGTGCGATCAAACTAAAGGCAAAGTGCCACAAGTGCGAAAGGTCACGTTGCTGCAAATTTTCATTGGCATAGGTTACCGGAAAAAAAAAATATGACAGCTTAATATAATTATATCACATAAATTGCATACCATTGTGTTGGTTATAAAATCAGCTATCATAATAATAACATGAATTACTACTAAATACTCACTTTTATGGCAAAACAAGCTTACAAACTTAGAGGTTTGTTTATTTTCACTCGTTCACACAAACATTTCATCACATATTAATGAATTTCATTACTTGTTTGGTTCATAAACACAAAAACATTATCCCATATACCTTTAGGTTTTCACACAATACATTATTTATTTGTAACAAACGAATCTAACGCCACTAAAAAAATATAATCCGAACGCGTAACAAAAAGTTCGCCGTGCCAGGCAGCTATGTTACTGTCACGAACACTGTGGCTGTGAATTATTTACCATTTGAAACACGATAACAGTGAAAATGTACAACAATGCTAGTATTTAGTAGCTAAAATACATATGTTTTCAGATAAATAATCTGGGTACTTTTATGTCTTTCATAACTATTAAAAGAATATTTATCATAAAACACGAAAATAGCGAGTTTCAAGAGTAGAAATAGCCCTTCTAAAAAGTTTTTGCATTTTATCACTGTATTTCTTGTCTTTGTCACGAATAATGTCACTTCACAATTAATATTTATTTCTTTCTGAGTAAATCTATATAAGTATCTTTATAAAATATTCACCGGTTTCTGCCACAAGACAACTTTTATTATAAAGATCATGGAACAAAACACAACAATGGCGGACGCTTTCGCAACTGAGACACAGATAATTATATCTCAATATTTTCTGGCGCGTTTCGTTTCCCTCACCCTTCTAAAACGATTTAGTTGCATAGAATATGAACTATTCTAATAGTTACTACTTTCGTTTCTTGGTTTAAGTAAAACAAAACGTGAAAATACCGCAACCAATAGAACGATTTTTAATTGAGTACGACCGTGCGTGCCTCAAACACTTCGGACCACCAAAATTAGAGCACGACCGTGCGTGCTGTAATCACGTGGGGGTTAATACAGATTGATTATTTTTACGAGTAACATTCACGTTAGTAAAAATAAGACTCAATTGAATTGCTAATGTTGGATTGAGATAATTTTATATACTATTTATTATAGTAATATAATCTTAATGTCTAAATAAATGATTAAATTTACATAAATCAAAAATATTAACAATTGTGATAATATATTATTCTTATTCTGCATTAACTTATTACGTACAATCAAACTAGTCGGCGGTGGACCAGTTTGAAATAAAATCCCTTGGCTCGCTCATTGAGTCGAGGCACACAAGAAACTGGTTTTGTGTACGAGTGTCAATGTCTGTGTAAAGTAGCACTGGAAGCGACTATGTTTTGCTGAGCGATTCTCGCTCTTATGGTGGTCTAGCGGGAAGTTGCTCGACTGTACATAAAATACGATGCTAACGAGATATTTTCATGTCAATAAATAAAACATTAAGTAATTATTATTTAATTTATATTTGTAAGGCAATGAACACAAATAAAAGTAAAAATAATTTTCTGAGCTTGACTCCAGCACTAATTATATTATTTCGATATCGCAATCCAGCATCTTTGTATCGTTAAAAATGAACTCGACGTAAAATATTATTTAATATCATTTTATAAAATAAACAGATCCGGCTCGAGAGTAAATAAATATCAGATTTAATAGAGTATGAATTTTCATAATTAAATTCATCCAAACGGGTTATTTATTCGTCGAAGTAAGGCAACATTATATTCGTTGCGTTACGAAAGACCCTTTCAGAGACGGATCGGATCGGATTTTATTATATTTGAACAAATGTCGAAAAGTGGTATTAAATTATCATCTCAAACTTGTATTTAAATAATTAATTTAAAGATATTTTTTGCTGTATATAATGCAAAAGAATCATTTAGTTATTTTAATTGCCTTGAACGTGTTTTATTGGTTGTCACTTGCTCGCTAACGTGAGCCAAATTAAAATCAGAAGTCAGAAGAAAATATATTCACAAATATAAGTACAATCATCCTATAAAAGACTCGCATTATACCAAGGGTATCAATGTTAATACTGTCTATGTATTTCGCAAAGAAAAGTATTTAGATATTTGTTTAATACGGATCGTGCAACTTTATAAGCTAGGCTAATATTTAACAGGGATAACGTAAGGTGGATGACGATGTAAAGCTGATTTTCCACCAGAGTGGCGAGACGAGGCGAGGCGAGGAGAGAATTGAAATTTGTATGGCAAATTTTCAATTCTCTCCCAGCGCATCTTTGGTGGAAACAATGTGGATTGGCGAGAATATGCGAGGCGTGAATTGAAATATTTGTTTGTGTAAAAATGAACCGTATTGCTTCCGACATAGAGTATAAATTAACTTTGCAAAAGAAACACGCTTCTCGCGATAGAAATTGCGTGTGTATTGCAAGACGAACTGAAACAGCACTGTACCTATATCTTTATCTAATGAAGCCTGCGGGCAGCGCGGCGGTCACGCGCGAGCTCGCGATGGCAATTTTTAGTGGAAAAGGGTCAGTACGATTTCAATTCTCTTCTCGCCTAGTCTCGTCTCGCCACTCTGGTGGAAAATCACCTTTATACTGTTCTATGTAGGTTTTGAAAACGCAATTTATATTGATCGCAGAATCAATATATTATTGATTGTCACTTGCTCGCTGACGTGAGAAAAAAAATGTTTATACTAGGACATCGTGATCGATGCAATCGCAAAATTAAAATTAGAAGTCAGAAGTAAAAATATTCACAAATATAAGTACAATCATCCTATAAAAGACTCGCATAATACCAAGAGTATCAATGTTAATACTGTCTATGTATTTCGCAAAGAAAAGTATTAAGATATTTGTTTAATACGGATCGTGCAACTTTATAAGCTAGGCTTATATTTAACAGGGATAACGTTAGGTGGATGACGATGCAATACTGTTCTACGTAGGTTTTGAAAACGCACTTTATATTGATTCTTCGATCTATGCATGAATACGTAAAACACTAAGAAATAATTTCGCCTACAATCAAAATATTACTACAAACCGCAATGAAACACAAGTAAGAAATTCGTACTGCAGACTCGTAGTAAAGTTGGATACGGCTCGTAGTAAGCCAAGAAGGGACGGTTTGAATAGCCGATTGGCTTGCTTTACAACTGGCACGAACTGGCCAAGAATTAAAAGCAAAACCTTCGATAATGGTGGACTGAATCTTGAATTTGAATGCCACAATATTGAGATGAGATCTCGTTTAAAGATTTCAGTGTTGTGTTTGGTATTTTTGTTGCGAGTTACGGAAATCAGCGATTTGCTGTTTAAATAATATGTTGAATTCTTAATTGCTACTAGTAGAAATAGCTTTTGCCACTAAATTTAATGTTAAAATGTAAATGTGGCTGAATACTCTCAGAACTATAGAAGCACTACTAAGTTTCCATGAATATGCTTACAGTATAGACACAAAGAAAGTATCTATTTCTAAACATTTTAATTAAACATTTTTATCGCCTGTCTTAGAGCAATAGAAGACAAATCCTCTTTATCTTTCTATAGCTATAAGACAGGCGGATATGCGTTTAAAAGGAAACATTTTGAAAAACTAGCTGATTATGATTTGCTAAATGGAAAAGTAAAACTTCCTACATACCTACATACATAGATTCACGTCTGTTTCATATTAAACGCCCACTTTTCGCCAGTGTTTTGATCCCACGTAATAGGTGAGAGCCTGTTGCCGCTTATCGGGATATTTTGTTTGCCAGAGCCTCGTCCGTTGATCGGCAGGTGCACCACTTGCAGGTGAGGTTGGCTTGCGACCCTAAGTTCTTGGTGGGAACTTCCTATGGAAACAAAATAAAACTAGCGAGCAAATCATATGATATCTGGTAAATTGCACTTGTGTGGCGTAGGGGACTATAGTCTAACTCTTCTTATAGCTAGCCTATGACCAGCTATGGGCAGTGTATATTCAGGACGACTAGAAAGTAATATAAGAACAAAATCACGGTAGCCCAATAGTTGTCATTTTAGTAATGATTTAAGAATTAGGTAATTCCCAAATTCAATGATGAAATAAAGATGGTAGCATAAGTTAATATTGACTTTGCTAAGCTACGTATTTACAAAAATTTTAATAACATAACCTCATAAAAGAACCAAAAGAGGGTTAGTAACAAGCTATTTGTAATCCAATTCTTTAAAACCATTACAAACACAAAATAAAAAGAGCTACACAAACTATACTGCTGTAAAATTATAAAATATGTACTAAATACGCAGACTCTCGTAAGCTTTAAAAGAAACGGGAATGGCTAAATGCATAAAAGCACTTTGTGTAACGGCAACACAAAATAGGGGCCGGCTAATATTAATATTCTCCCATTATGTGGGGAAACGAAGTATAATAAGGGAGCAAAGGAAACATTTTGTTTTTGTTTCGCTTGTGATAGTTTGGCTTCACATGCTAAGTTGTATAATAATCATATACTTTTTGCAGTCCACTACTACACATAGACTTACCTTAATTGACTATTTACTAGACGGGTTGGCTAGGTTTTGATGTCGACTTTTCCGTTTCTGCCGCATGATACTAATTTGTATCGTTTATTTTCCTCAGTCGCCTCTGCCGACACACAGCTTATGACACCATTTATTCTTAATCCATTACCACACAAAAAAGGTTGAAATGTAAGGGACTGCCTCCGTGGTCCAGTGAACGGGTTCGATCCCGGGTCGTGCAAATATTTAACTGAGTTTTTCCGAATTCTGAGAAGCAGCACGGGGACTGACAATGTGCCCGGTTACGGGAATAGGCTCGCCTCCCATTACGTGGGACCTAAAATTCATAAGGTGAAATGTGGGTGTACCATTACACCTCAGCGTACCTCTTCGGGGATACAGGCGTGACGCAAACAAGGTTATATGACTCATGATAAGTATGACACGAGTATTCACAGGCATTTTGTAACACATTTCATGGTTGATCTCAAATAAAATCGTAATAATAATAAGTAGGCTGATTTCTTGTAAAGCCCTTAAACCCGTAGAAGCTGTATCGTCTAGACTAGTCTATGAAACGCGTGTCAAAATATTATTTTAACATGTATCAGAACGTCGATATAATAGCAAACGTTTCTCGTTTTAATAAAATGGCCTCGGAAGTTCGCTCTTCGGTTTTCGTTATAGAGTGACTTGATTTGCCATTCTTTATAGATCTACTAGGTTAAGGATCGTTTGTAAAGTTAACCACTTGAATGGGTGATCGCGTATTGTGACCCGTAAAAGCTTATCACGGCCATATCGAAGGCATCTTAGCGGTTTGAAAACTCCGTCACCAGGGTTAGCTATACAGTGACGCAAAAAACCTTGTCCAAAAAGGAAGATTTCAAAAACAAAAATTGTATTTTTGAAATCAAACGAATCGAATAATAAGAGATTGAGTTCTGAGAAATATAAACGAATCCAACGAAATACCGAATTCGGGGGAAAACACCACCTTTTTTAAGTAGGTTAGAAACAAAGGCCTAGTGTAACAATGACCTTGTAGTAGTCCACGTGAAGTTTCAAGTTCTTCCAGTGAATTAATCACGTGCTTTTCACGTTGCCTGAGGTAAAACGGAATCCTTCTCTGGATAACATTAATGATTCTTAGCAACAGATATGCGTAGTAGTTAGCGAAATAGTAATTGGACTTAAATGTAAGGTATAACTTGTCACAGTATTTTGCGCCTGTATGTGTGGGCTGTGGGTGCTGAATTATATCTGAAGCCTGAGAATGATGTAATACCTATAAAATATACAATGTATGCATAGGGGAATTGCGAGATTAGGTCATGCAGAAGGCTTGGATAAGCAGGTTCCCAATTAAAATTGTGATATATCTAGAGGCAGTAAGCAATATTCATGTATTAACACGTTGTCTAAAAGCCATTCTAACTAGGTATATAACTATATTCTTTGGTAGAACATTATACGGTGGCTGAGTATTATTTTTTCTCTAACACTGCAAAACTGTTATTCAGGCTTTAGCTATCTACACTAATATTATAAAGAGGAAAAATTTGTATTTTTGTTTGTAATGGATAAACTAAAAACGACTGGACTGATTTTAAAAAATTCTTTCACCATTAGAAAGCTACATTATCTGCGAGTAACATAGGTATATTTTATCTTCGAAAAATAGGGGTCCTTAAGATATTTGGGATTTTTGGGTACGCGAAGTAGTTCCCTCAGGACGCGGGTGAAACTGCGGGAAACGGCTAGTCCCTAATAAAAAGTGTGATGGAAGCTCTCTCGTTTTTCGAGACGAGGATTGGTATAAGCCATTGTCTGGCACGAGTAATTCTGAAATGCCATCGCCTTTTTCTGCGAGGCAAGTAAAGTAAGGAAATAGCGCAGCGAACAAAGATGATATTAAACATAATATTATTATAAGTGTCATTTTTTATTTACGCATTTTTGGTTCGGCTTAAAATCCAATAGCTGACCTCAGTCATATTTCTGTATGTTTTTAAATAGTTTGGACTACTTAAATGTGTCCCTATTAATTTAAAATTTAATCAGATACTACTTTACAAACGAAGTACATATTTGGTCTTCTACTGACAAATCAGGTCGAAAAGGCAAATCAGGTCTAGCTACTTTTATGGCTTTAGCAGCAGGTGCTGCTCTCAATAATTAATTTAAACCAGATAAATTGAAATCTGAAACTGCAATTAAAATATATCAAGTTGGAAAGTTTTATATGTTTTAAACAATTGACGCTTAATATTGTAAGCAATCGTTGGGCAAAATACGGGAAAATTGTAAATCGACTCCAATATGAAAGCGGCAATTCCTTTTAAAATTCGTATTAAAATACCTCTCAAAGACTTACTTGTCAAGGCATTGTCATTGAACAGCTTATTTAAACGAACATTTTCACATTAAAATATAATATTCTCTCAATTAAAAATCAACCTTTAGAATAACAGCCAATCTTGTTAAACATTTTTATTGAGTTAATAGAAAACGAAGCTTGTTGAGCGAACTCATCTTGAACGAAAGTAGGACGGTTATTAAAAAATCTGTCGGACAAGCCAAGATTGATAACGATAAGGGAATTTTCCTTTCAAACTGTCGTCGATGTTTCCGAAGATTGTTATCTTTACTCGGCCAAAGTAAAATGTTGATCAAAGGTCTTAGTTGTAATTGCCGTTTTAAATTCGTTGATATTTGAATTTTTGTTTTTTTTTTCGCAATCATATTTAACATATCTTATAATTTTTCTATGATGGTTTCAATGGCAAACAAAACAGATTATTATTTGATTAAACTTCCTTTGCGTGTTTTTAATTCTGTCTATAAAATGTTTATGTATCTGATACAAAGCGTTTCTCCCTTTTCAGTGTCCACGATTGCAAGCTTCACTTTTAGATTTTTTTTTTCAATTATTCCCTGCCACAGTTTTACTTCTACTAACTATTCGCCAGAATTTTCCAGTCCTTTTATAATGTAGACCAGGGTATCAAGTATTACATGCCAGATAAGTCTAAAGTAAAGGAGCTCTTACTGTCTTAATCAGCGTTTGTTTGTTTCATTTGAAATTATTAATATCCTACTTTTAACAATCGTTTTGTAGGAGTTAGTAGATATTGTTGTGTGAAGGAATAAATAATCCGAAATAGGCAAAGATAAATATACTTTACTGGTACCAGCTTAATATAAATACAGTGTATATAAGTACGACCTAACTAAATGCGGGCGGGAAGACGACTGCCGCGCTGCGCTTATACAATTGCGCGCCTTGTATATTTTGTAGCGTCAGCAGCCGCTACAATATTCCCCCCTTTAGTAAAAAGAAAACTAAACATTTTACAATTTAACAATACTAGACATTAATATTTAAATAGGTACAAAAAAAGAACAACATAAAATAATAATGAATAACTTCTGCGCTCGCGAATCGCGTCATATCATTAACATGTATCGAGTTACCGGAGCGATAGCGGTGTGAGTGCGGCTCAGTTAGTGTACGGTCAGGGTATTCGATTACCGTGCGATTTCTACAGCGAACAATGTAATTTGGATAAATATAAGTTAAACAATTCTTATGCGTATGTTGAACAGCTTCGTAGGATAATTAATAACTTTAAACCGATATCTAAAAGTCATAGTAATTCTCGGAATATGTTCGTACACCCGGATTTAGAGAAGTGCACACATATTTTCCTTCGTAACGATGCGGTTCGTAAACCGTTACAGGCACCCTACGAAGGGCCTTATCGTATTTTAGAACGCAGAAATAAAGTTTTTGTTATTCAATTACCAACTAGAGTTTGAACTGTTTCCGTAGACAGAATCAAGCCAGCATATTTATTAAACGAAGATGATTCAGCTACTAACAACAGCGAGCACAATGATGTACCGCGTACTACGAGAAGTGGTAGAGTGGTTCGATTCCCAAAACGATATATCAATTAATATTATACACAGTTTTTTATATACCTTTACATTTTATATACACTTTTACTTTCTATATACAAACAAACCTTTTTATATTAATATTTTTAGTGGTAAGAAATGCAACATAGCACTTCGTAAATGTAGGTTTTGTATAAAAACAATTACACTACTATGCGGAAGTAACGTCGTAATACGTTACTGATAATATAAATGTTTTCATTCTCTATACGAATTAATTATATTCATCTTGTTTGCCTAAGACGTCGTTAGAACGATAACATACTACTTAGTTATTTAATATTATTTTTACTGACGAATCATGGGGTACAATCAAAGTAAGGACGAGAAAGTTATTGTCAATCAGGCGGTTGGTGAAACTGAGGTAATGAAGCAAACCACCAAGTACGAGATCCTTTTAGTGGTGTGTGCAGCGCTATTCGCATTGATTGTGGTGTTCTTCGTGTGGCGACATTTCGCCGAGCGAACTAAATCTTGGCTCCGTAAACAGGTGAACAAGGCAGTCACTGTCACGTCAGTCACTGTAGTGACTGCCGTGAACGACAGCCTGGTGAACGCCTGAACGAACGCGACAGTGTGCACAACTTTGCAAGCGCAATAATCGCCACCGCGCACGCCACCGCGGACGCGAGCTGAACGCATTGGTTTGATCCTGGCTTAAGATCGTGAAAATCTTCTTAGCAATGTTCGGCTCTGTTTTTTGTTCGGTGCGACAAAACAAAAAGCGGCGAATGCTTGCTGCTCTGTTACAAGAGAATGCTCAGGTGTATCAGTGCCATAAAAGTAATGGTCCCAAATTAAATTTCCGCAATTTTCATTCAAATACCATTTCTCAACGCTCTATAGGTAAGCACAATAGAATCTCCCATTTATCGATTGCGCTTCGAAAGCCATGAATATGCCTTTTTCTATTTAGGGTATTTGAGTGGGATACTCGCCATCTTATGCTTACAGAGCTATAATTATGTTATATTTTTACTTTATTTATAGACCGCATGAATAGATCAATAAGTAAACAACTCACTTTGTTTATACGTCATTGTATACGGCTACTGTAATGAGGTTGAACTTTGCAAGGTACAAAATGTGTGGCCACGTGGGGAGGAAGTTTTATAAATTCCTATCTTATAACGAAAGTATAGGATCGGGCATCCTATAGTTTTGTATTATTCACATACTTTTTAATTTAACCGTTTCTTCCCGATCTTATGAGGATTTGGCGAAGTTCCTTCTTAGGCACCCCTACGGTCTCCAAGAAACATGCACATGCCAAATTTCAGCTTCCTGCACTCAAAAGTTTTAGTTATGCGTTATCTGTCAGTCAGTCAGTAGCGCAAAAATTATATACACAGAAGCAAATGACAACAGCAAATTTGTCCTTGGAACCCGATGAGTCATTGCAAAAGACCGAAACCGATTCTACAGTCAGACGTAAACAAACAGTGACCTGAAATCAGATTTCATCACGACCAATGGATTTTAGAATTTAATGTCTTAAAATAAGTCTTAAAGGGCCCTTTGAGAAGACAATTACGCCCGGTATATAAAAGCTTTTTCCATAAAACAAAAAATAAATATGTAAGCGTAGTTTTTATTCAAAAATAGAAGAAAAATAATTCAATTTTCCAATTCATTATTATAACTTCTACCCTACCCGTCCTCCATCTGAGCGAGCAGTCTGCGTTTCTCGATTCAGTAGCTTTAGTAAATATACCAACAACGTTTGTACTTCCAAAAAATCACAAACAAAACTTGCTGAACCTTTTTTGCGCCTGAAAACCTGAAACGGATTACTGAAAATAAAAGACGAGCAAAAATAACCCTTATTACGCTGCTAAAAGAACGATTTCGACAAAACCCAGACACCGTACCAAGTCCGCCAACTGTAGGGAAAATAACAAGTAGTTGCCGGTTGGAAAAACAGAACACTAAGTAAAGCCAAAAGCAACATTCATATCTGAGTTCTCGTAGATTACAACGTGAATATCCATTCACTTCGAAAATGCTTAGACAAGGCCTTAGTAAGTAGATGTTTTTGCCAATCTGAATAAGATTTGGTTTATGCAATTAAGATTTGTATAAGTTTAGATTGGCTTGTTATTGAGAGGATTATCTGTATCTTGTTTAATAGCTGCTTTAGAAAAAATACTGTGTTAAAGACGCGGAAATACTCAAACAATGGATAAAAGTACATCAGGCCTCGGGAAAATCAAAAATGTGTTTCCTCTCGAACTTATCGTAAGGCGAGCTAACCACGTAAACTAATACTGTGTATTTGATAAACAATGCGTGTTGAATAATTCGCATGACTTATGTGGACCACTTCTGAACAATAATCCTATGTACATAGGTGTTCATCCCGTAAGAAAATCTAAAAGCAACGTTAATGACCACGAAAACTTAAATTCATATAGGAAAAATAATATAAAAACTTTACGAAAAATGACACACTTATAAAAGCTTATCTTCATTCCAATGATTCCACATTAGTAAAGCACAAAGTTACAAAGTGGCCGCTGACAAGGGATTCACTTAAAGGTAAATCGAAATGATCTAATGTTTTTCACCGCATTACTGTCCAAGTCACGTCTCCACGTAAGCCTTCTAAAGCCTGAGTGATTTTCCTCCAAAAAAAAATCTTCGAAAAAAATCAAATACAAATAAATAATAATTACAATAAATAATCTGGCATTTTCTAATGTGTTCTTTTTGAACTGGAAAATGAGAATTCCATAATATACCATAATTAGTTCGTATTAATTTGATAGATTCTCTCAGGTCCAGTGTCACGGGGGGCGTCTTTACGTCAAAAACGTTCCGTTGCATCCTTATCCAATGTTTTCAACGGCAGAAATACATTTATCTTTATATTTTTATATCTTTTAACATAAAAAGATACATAAATTTATGATCAGCTTTTAACAACTTGATTCAATTTATATATAAAATTAAGTTTTCTCGAGGTTAAGACAAAACCAGTCGATATAGATGTGGTATAAGTGAAATGGAACGTAGCTAAACAAGAAAGTATTATCGGGCTCAGATAATATAACAATGCAAAGCATAAAAAATATTTTGATAAGGATGCGTTCACGAGTTCAAGAACATCTTTACAACCCAAAACTTTTCTTTTTACCTAGGCTTCTATAAAATTTAATTCTTAGTGAAATCATTACACTTAAAAATAACCTTAATTTTAAAATAAGCTTTATCTCTAGACATGTTTAGGTCAAAAATGGCCAATGTTCTTTGTGGTATAGAGCCAAAGCCCGAACTTCTTGGAAACGGCCATTGCGGAAAACAGTCATCTTGTGACCACCGTTTTTAGTAATACCATTCCGTAGTGTTAGGTATTAAGGTAAACTTACTTTATTTATTGAGACGTGTTACAGCAATAAAACCTGTTAAGAAAAGACCGAACTACAGTCAGGTGGGTATTAATCCTATATTTCTTAATTTGCTGAAAGCTTTATTACTGGTTTTTTTCTACGCACCGCTCATCTGCCTCGTTCATTTCGTACGGAGCCCTAGCGGTGTTATGAATTCGCATACTCCAGTGCTAACCTAATTAAATGGTACCCAACCCTCAATGCACTCAGTGGTTACCAATTTTTGGAGCGTGGCCAATGCAAGTTTACCCGATCGTAATAACTTTAAAAGTATAAATAAAATATTGGAAATATTTCACATGAAATTTATATTTTGCTTCGTTTAGTTAATGGCCAGTGTGCAATGTAGCTTGAAAGAAAAATATTAAGAAAGTTTATAAAAAAGCAAATAAATAAGGTAATTTTGGCTACTACTTTGATACCGCTGACATACAACCTTTCATGATTTAACAAGGAAAAGATCATTATCTGAGCGCTGTCCCGGTTGCGATGCAAGACTGCTTTAAAGCCCGTGGTCCTAATAAAAAGGAGGATGCAGGAGGAGGTCAGGCGAGGAGGTCGCAATACGTCACGTGTGCAGATCATAAGGGCTTTAATTAAAAACTTGTAATGCTAAACATTCAATGTTTATTGGACTCGCTATGAAATGTGAATGTATACTCATGCATTCGTACATACGTTTACGAAATCAATGTGAATAGTTCATAACTTGTTGCAACTAAAAATTAAACCTCTGCGCATTAAGATGTTTAAAGTAATTTATTTATAAAGTTTTCATATTATTATAAGGTCATACAATACACTCATTGAAATTATTACGAGACACTGAAATAAACTGAACATTCTGAATACCTACTACAGAAATAATTCTCTTTAACTTTACCACCGGCGTGGAAAGAATGAAGCTCTACAACTGTAAAGCCTTTACAATTCTGTTCTTTTTTACCCCCTTGAGTGTCCTACGGGCACGGTGTGCCCGTAAGAGAAATAGGCCGGCAGTGTCCTACGGGCACGGTGTGCCCATAAGGATTTGTGTGAACTTCACTCCGGTGTTGTGTGATTGGTTACAATAATAAAAACGTACATCGACTAGTTACAGGTTAACCAACATAATACCATCAATTTTTACCATATTTCCAAGCTTGCAACCGAGAAAAATAACAAAATTGCTGATTTCGGAGCTCAGTTTTCTCCGTGCCGCCATTTGCGCTGTGGCGATTAACGAAGTTGAATTTGTAATTTTTTTTAAATGTGTCACCGCAAACGTTAAGTGATTGTAATAGTATTATATATTAAATAATTGACAATTTAGTGAAGTATATGTCTTTAATATTTTTTAAGCCAGTTATAAAAACATTTACAAAAAAAGTGATAGTAACTTTTGTGATGCAATTTTCGGGCGTTGGCCGCTAGCCGTCCTCCATATTTTAAATGATTACATGTAAGTATTTATTAATTACTTTACTAAAATATAGAAGTTTCTCACAAAATTGTCTTAGAATCCATTTTGAATACGACTTTTTGTATTGTTTTTGCTACAAATAGGTATAAACATGTTTTGTGAGTGAGAAATGTTTTCCCTCGGATCGTCAAAATGGCACTAATATTTTCGCTGCTATGAATAAACGGTTATTGTGAAGTAATATCGGTGAACTGTGCTAAATGTATGTACATAACCGTCGCGGCGTCTACCCGTGTCAATATTAATGCAGTGAGAAAGGGAATTTCGTGAATAATTTATGTGTATTTTGGAAAAATGTTTCACATGGTGTAGGAAAATACAAAGTGACCTGCATTTAAAACTTTTTTTCGACATGAAAAGGTCAAAGATTTTAATATAAATCTCATATAGAGTAACTTCTGAACTGTATACGGTTTAAAATTTACGTCATATATTTATACCAAACGCGAGAAAATTAAAGTTTTATAACCTAGGATCTTATAAACGTTACATCCTCAAAATGGCTGGACACTACCGGAGAAAATGCATTTTAGAGCGGGGCATGCAAGGGGTTAAGCTCTGTATAACTTGTCAAAGTAACGTGAACTGCAACTGACCAAGGGACTTTTTTGGCAAGCCGAATGTCTCAGCACTTAGGCAAGCGTCCGCATGATTTTGACATTGATAAATGTATTTTTACGATAAAAGTGGATTTATTTCAAATCAAAGGATATTTTTTTAATTCATTCAGTAGTTTAATTTATAAAAAGCTTATAAATTTAAGACTAGAGACTGAATTAGGTATATTACTTCAGCATGATTTCAAATCTAATATGACCAAGCAGCGATAGCCCAGTGGTGAGACCGACGGACTGCTGCGCAGAGGTCTCGGGTTCGAATCCACGGCGCGCACCAATGACTTTTCGAAGTTATGTGCGTATTAAATTGTTAATTATCGTTTACGGTGTAGGAAAACATCGTGAGGAAACCTCCATGTCTGAGAGTTCTCCATAATGTTCTGGCAAGACATGTTCACATGTCTTGCAAGAACATTATGGAGAACTCTCGTCTGCCAACCCGCACTTGGCCAGCGTTGTGAACTATGGCCTTACCATTCTCATAGTGCAAAGAGGCCCGTGCCTAGCATTGGGATAGTTTATATACAGGGCCGATGGATGATGAGAGCTTGATTGAGGAATTATTACTAGTTGCCCTCAAAACAGTACACAGTCATTTAAGTTAATGTACTTTAGTGTAAGCACTAGACTCCGACTAACGCGTCCAATTTTCGGCTCCATCCAACGGTCCTCATCATCATCATTAGCCTGCAAGAGTCCACTGCTGGATATAGGCCTCTCCAATGGTACACCACTGAGCCTGATTTTCGGCTTTTCGTGTCCATCCGCTGCCAGCCTTTTTGCGTATATCGTCATTCCACCTAGCCGAAGGACGTCCTACACTACGTTTGCCAAGGCGCGGTCTCCACTCTAGAACACGACTATTCTAACGGTTATCAGTTCTTCGACAAATGTGGCCGGCCCACTGCCACTTCAGCTTGCTAATTCTTTGAGCTATGTCGATAACTTTGGTTCTCTGTTGAATCACTTTATTACGAATTCGATCCTTCTGAGAAACTCCGAGCATAGCCCTCTCCATAGCTCGCTGAGCGACCTTAAAATGGTGGACCAGTCGCACCGTCAGTGTCCACGTCTGACGTGGACACTGACCATGTATGTTTTTATCATAACGGGTAGGACGCACTCGTTGAAGACCTTTGTTTTAAGGCATTGCGGTAGAGGTGACGAAAAGACTTGACGGAGTTTGCTATATGCTGCCCAGCCCAGCCGTATTCTTCTGCCAGCCTCCCTCTCGAAGTTGTTTCTACCCAACTGCAAGCTTTGCCCAAGGTAGGCGTATTCCTGAACAACTTCGAGAGGGACCCCATTTAGGGTAATCGGTTCCGGAGAGACATGTTCATTGAACATTATCTTGGTTTTTTCCAAATTCATCCGGAGACCAATGCGAGCTGAAGAATTGGCTAGGCTGCTCAGCATATACTGCAAGTCCTGCACGGTTAACCATGGTCCTGGCTAACCACGATGACGATATCGTCTGCAAATCTTAGGTGTGAGAGGTACTCGCCGTTTATGTTAATACCGCGTCCTTTCTAGTGCAGCGTCTTGAACATATCCTCCATTGCATTTGTGAACAATTTGGGGGAGAGAACATCCCCTTGTCTCACACCTCGATGCAAGTGGATAGGTTCAGACTGCTGGTTCTGTACTTGGACGGCCATAGTCGCGGCGTCATACAGATCTCTCAGCACTTGGACATATCGCCAATCGACTTGGCACCGTTGCTGGTCTGGACTCCAGAACAGACCAGGTTTCAATGGAGTCAAAGGCCATCTAATAGTCCACAAACGCTAGACACAGGGGCTGATTATACTGCTCTGTCTTCTGTATAATCTTCCGCACTGTGTGGATGTAGTCTATGGTGCCGTATCCTCCTCGAAAACCGGCCTATTCGGGTGGCTGAAACTCGTCAAGTCTACGCGCGAGACGGTTCGTAATGAACCTAGAAAACAGCTTATAGACGTGGCTCAAGAGCGAGATAGGTCGATAATTCTTCATAAAAGTTTTGTCTCCTTTTTTGAAGAACAGAACGACAACGTTCTTGCTCCAAGCCCAAGCGGCCAAGCACCCAAGCGCATCAAGCGGTCCACTGGTCACAATCTCCAGAAAAAACGAACTTGCAACAGTAAATATTATCAGTGCTGTATTGAATCAGAGAGAATGCGGCGAAACAAATGTTTTCCCCAAAAATCCGCAGCGCTCTTACTAAAAAATACCAGATTTTGTCCAATGCAGTCGTTTACGGTATAACGTATCAAAATAACAGTGTTAAACCGTGGCACAAAATAAACTCAATTTATATGAAATATAACAATAAAAATGTAACCGTATAAAATCGTGGAACGTACGATTTGACATTTTCACAAGCAATAAAAAAGTGAATTGACGGTATCAATATCTATCATGTGGCAAGTAAATTAAATTGCCGTAACGTCCAAAGCGAAATCCCTGGGGACCGCCTCTGTCATCCCCCTGTCTCTACACTCGGTCGTTTTATTAAAACTGCAAAAACGGACAGTGGCAAACAAGGGTTAAGTACAAAATGATGGCTTTATGCGCGTCGGTCGTAGCTCTGTTACACCGGATTACGGCCCTAAGCGTCAAATATTGAACTTTTACCTTCAAAATACTTATTGGAGCACCCTGAATGGGCAATATAAGCCTGGTACGTGGCAGTTTGTTTTTCCAACGAATATAACAAACAGTATGCTTATGGCAAAACATATTATTAGAACATTTTAATGATAAATTACTGCGTAATTAACGATTTCGTAAGCATAGGTCTGTGTTTTATAATTTAGATATTTAGCTCGTCTGGACTGCCTCGTTGGTCTCGCGGCATAAATGTGCGCGTGAGATTGGGAAGTCTCGTGTTCGATTCCTGGGTCGGGCAAAGTGTTATTGGGTTTTTCCGTTAGGAAATTCTCAGTAACAGCACGGAGTCTGGTAATGTGCCCGGTACGGCAATAGGCTCGCCCCCTATTACGTGGGACCTAAAAATTCATGGCGAAATGTGGGTGTAATATTACACCTCTGCCTACCCCTTTGGGGATACAGGCGTGAGATTATAAATAAAAACAAAAAAAAAGATATTTAGCACGTTGGCAAGTGATAAATTCACCATACAAACTTGTGTGGCAAAACTATTATGTACTGCGAGTCACCATGGTTACAATGCTCGCATGTGCAAAACACTGAAGCTCCTCTCAACCGACCAGAGACTTAGATTCCTCACGATAAAATCTAGCATGATTATCTCGACATGTATCTCTCTATATAGAAAGAAAGAAAGAAGAAAGAAAAGAAAGAAAAATGCTTTTATTGTTTTACACACGCCGCATAGTCACAATAATACAGTTTTGCTTAATCTAAAATAAAAATAATCAATTTTATAAAAGTTAATTTGCTAATACAAATTGGCAAAGCACTAATAAAACGTATGACAGATACGTAACTGTCAACCTACATTGACAATTTGTTTGACATGTCATGTCATCAACGTCATGATTTTTGCTACGTGGCACCACGTGCTTTGCCACGTATTCTAATTTTATTACTAATTAATAAATATTAAATAAACAAAACATAACAACAAAAGTAATGAATCTATTCGTCGTGTGTCACAATTGCGGCTGGCAATCAGCAAACACTGCGAAGGTCACGACGGACCATCTCAGTACTGATCTTCCTTGCCATCCACCTATGCCAGTGCCAGAGCCATACAAACACTGCTCTGTATTTTTAAACAAGCTTAAAATCCTAACCATGCAATTGTTTAAGCTTACTACCTATCTAAAAAACTATAAATAAGGTAAGAGAAACTTGTACATGCACAACCGCCTTACAAAAATCATGTATACAACTTATTATAACCAACAAACAACATTAATTATGACCATAATACGCTAATAATTTATTATTTATTTATTTTAGATCCCATACCAATGCTGGAACTGGACTGGTAGCATTTTGTAACAAGGGTATATGCAGGCTCATAGGAAGATACTTACTGCAAGGAGCGCTGGAAGCTAGTGGACTAATACTTTGAAGGTACCTACTTAGTTGGCATTTTGTTGTTGTAGCTTTTGCTGTGATAACAAATAACCTTTCAGTTTATTTTTGAATGACATTTTTGTTTTCAGGTCCCTTATGGGAGGAGGCAGATCATTCCATATTTTTGCTGCTGCAAATTTAAAATTGCCACAGTATGCCATTGTGGAGTGTTTGGATAGAGATAGAGGTCTGGATGCAGGTCTTATGGAATATGAGTAGTGACTTTGTCGCCAAACCAGCTTCTCATACAAGTAGGTAGGCTTTTGATTTGCTATTACACCGAAGAGTAAGCTGGCTAGGTGTAATTTCCGTCTTGACTCCATTTTCAACACATTATTATCATTTAAGTATGGAGTTACATGGTGACGTCTTGGAATCTTAAAACAATAACGTGCACAAGCATTTTGCACTCTTTGTATAAGGTTTTTGGTCCTTGCCAGCAAACAGGGGCCGTACACTACATCGCAATAGTTAAACCTAGATAAGATGAGACTATCCACTAGCTGTTTTCTTAGGTTTATACTTAAGTAGTTTTGTATTTTGTATAGTATTTTTAACCTATAGAAACAATTCTTTACTACCTTATTTATATGTTCTTCAAACCTTAAGTCAGAATCAATTAGCAAACCTAGATTAGATGCCACTTTAACCCCTTCTATCTTTTGCCCATCCATAGTTATAGTAGGATTAATTTGTAATATTGACTGTACCTGCCGTTTGCTTCCCAGGATCATACATTTTGATTTAAGAGGATTTAATATCAGTGCATGCTTCCTAGACCATTGAATCACCCTTTGAAGATCTTCATTTATCATCCTTACAGCTGACATGGTATCAACAGGCTTGAAAGGCAGATATAATTGTGTATCATCTGCATACATATGGAAATTACAATACCTAAATGATGCAGTGATGTCAGCTGTATATAGAATAAAGAGCAATGTTGAGAGAATTGAGCCTTGTGGGACTCCTCTTTCCACCTCAAGAGTGGATGATGATATAACTGTGCCATCCTCCCTACGCACCTCCACATGCTGAGACCTATCAGTGAGGTAGCTGTTAAACCATTTTATGCTACTTGGTGTAAATCCATAGTAAGCTAACTTGGACAGTAGCAAAGATGTATCTATAGCACCGAATGCCCTGGAGTAGTCCAGAAGCATTAGAGCTGTACCCTCTCCACGATCCCTAGCCTCCAGAATATTACCCACCACATCACATAAAGCAGTGGCCGTTCCACGTCCCTTTCTGAAGCCCGACTGTTTGTCAGGAAGAATATTGGATTCTTCAAGATATTCCATGACTTGTGAATACACAACTTTCTCTAGCACCTTCGACAGACAGGGCAGAATACTAACAGGCCTTAGGTCTTTTGTGCAATTTGGCTGACTGGTCTTGGGTATAGGTCTTACAATAGAGTGTTTCCACATATCTGGGAAAGTATGAGTAGTGAGAGATTTATTAATTATTTCCGTTATGGTGTCTAGTGAATTGGGTAGTGTCAGTTTTAGCATTTCTAAGTTTATTTGATCCACACCTTGGGCATTAGTGTTGATTGATTTCAAAAATTTTAAGATAACATGCTGGTCCACAGGCTTTAGTTCAAAACTCCTGCCGGGGTCATGCCTATGATACTCATAGTAGGTTAAAGTGGATATACTTACTCCACTCTGACCTGGCACATTCAAGAAGTCACTGTTGATACTATCTGGGTTATCAAAATGGTCCGGCAAGCTTGCACTTTTATGAGACAGCAATACTTGATTTTTTAAATTACGCCACAGTGTTTTTGGGTTATTTATATTTTGATTTATATTCTTAGTAAAATATGCTGATTTTTCGTTATGTAATGCTACAACTGCTTGATGTTTAAGCTCAAGATAATATTGTTTTTTTGTTTCTGAATCACTTTTTTTATATTTAGATCTGGCTTGGTTCCGTAATTTAAAAATTAATTTTACATTGTCAGTCACCCATGGAGTATACTCAGTTTTGAACTGTTTTTGCTTCAAGGGTGCATGAATATCAAACAGTTGTAAAACACATGTTGTTAGCATTTCTACCATGCCATTGACATCCTCCTGGGAGCCTATAGACTGCCAAGGGATATTTTCCAAGTCTGCATTAAAAAAATCAAGCAGGATATCCTTATATGGTCTATATGTAACCCATCTTGGCTTCATTTTTTGTTTTTTTAACTCTGTATCACATGTCACAATGGAGTGCTGGCCAAGCTCAGGTATATGATCAACCAGGACATTCTATACTTTCAGGTCAGTGCATATTAGGTCTATAAGGGTGCTATTTTGCTCAGAAAAATGGGTTGGCGTAACTACTTTTTGATGCATACTTGTGTAGTTGAGGAACTGTTGTAATTTTTTTGAGTTAATGTGGTTTACATCCAGCACATTGATATTCCAATCTCCCAAAAGCAGAATATAATCATAAGGAGCCAACGCAGAGATGCTATCGGTCAAACCCTCAAAAAAAGTATCAACAGACAGCCAGGGTGGCCTATAAGCAGTTCCAATCAAAGTTTTTTTACTCATGATTGTTAAAGATAGCCAAAACTCCTCCACTTCATGGTGTACCGGGTGTGACTGAGTCCTAACATTTATACCTGATTTTATATAGAACCCTACTCCACCTCCTCTGCCCCCACGAACACATATGGATCTGGGCATATGCCTGAGTCTGTATCCCGGAATGACTGGGGCTTTTCCTTCCTCACCTTTTCTTAACCAGGTCTCATTAATGGCCATTATGTCCACAGAGTGAGTGTCCATGGCTACAAGAAATTCATCGTGCTTAGTCCCTAATGATCCCGCATTAAATAAACCAAACTTAAGACATTTTTTATTTATCATTGTGATTTGATTCAAATAAATAATATATAGTAGTCGAAAGGCAGAACTGTATGGCAAAAATTAACGTGTCACAGC
This sequence comes from Euclidia mi, assembly GCA_944739405.2. Classification (NCBI taxonomy): domain Eukaryota; kingdom Metazoa; phylum Arthropoda; class Insecta; order Lepidoptera; family Erebidae; genus Euclidia; species Euclidia mi. The sequence goes on along the minus strand of OX123191.2, from coordinate 24,563,800 downwards.
CGTATGCTTTCTCACTTTGTAACCGAAACAGATTCGAGCTTTCTATCAGGTACAAGTTTGTTGATATTAAGTATTCGACTTCTCTATTATGCAAATCAACATATAATACCTTTACCGTACTCCCTACAAAACCTCCCATACATTTCACCTTGCATGTCAACCTCACCTTTCCTACATCATAAGCATACCTATTAAGTACGTATTTAGTTAACGACGTGTTATAGACGATTCTCATATAATCTAGTTTTTCATTACATTTTTCATTTACGATAAAGCCGATCGAGTAATTAGAGACTACTTTATGGCTGTCAACATGCGGGTGACATTTGTTGATTTTTACAGTCAGTGTTGACACATTATTCCAGGTTGGCATGTGGTTCAAAGATCGTTTAATTTGTATCCTATTCAAAGAACAACACCAAAAAAATAGCATCTTAATTATATGAACATTGAAAAGCCATTTCCTACGATTTATTGTCCACCAAAGCTTCAGGACCAAAAACACGTTCCAAGTCCCTCTCGGTACGTACAGCGTGTATTTTTGTACCGTCTCCTTGCCTGATTAAAACTCGACCTCGCCTAGTCCATGCAAATTTCCATCCGATCTTCGCTGCAATCTGCCTGACTCGGTATAACAATTGCCTATTCGGTCTAGTAAGGCGCTCATTAATATAAAACCGCCGAGGAGGAGCAGCGAAACCGAGATCCGCCGAAGTAGCGCCACGCCTCACCCGCGCCGCACGTAGTAGTTCGTCCCGCGCGACGCGACGCGCCAGGCGCACCACAATCCGGCGTCCACGCCGCACCTCTGTCACTCCCCCTTCACGTCCTTGCGCTGCCGGCCCCACTGCATCTACTTTTGGGCCCACCCGTTCGGCGAAAACAATGTCACGTGCATCGAGCTCCACACCTAGCTTTTTCGCTACGAGCCCGACCGTGTGCGCCACATTTTCGCCAGCTTCTTCGGGGAGATTTGAGATCTCAATGTCTGAGAGCAGTAGGTCTTGCTCTCTATCATTGAGTTCCAGCCGGAGTTGTTCCACTGTACCCTCAAGTTTGTCGACCACCGTGTTGGAGTCGTCGACAGTCCTTTGTTCCTCCAACCTTAGCAGTCGAGTTTCAAGGCTTTCAACTTTTTTTTTTTGCGACGCCACGGACTGTCGGATATCAGCAACCTCCAACCGAATCTCACGCAGCTCAGTTTTTAAATCTGCTCGCATTGCTCGGAGCTCCTCTCTAAGAAGGCTTACTTCCCTTGCCAGATCGGATGTCACACTCAAAGTCGCACCCTGTTCTTGCTTATTTCGGTGTCTGTTTTCCTGTCTTGCGGTATCTCCTGCAGATTCGTAATGGTCATCTACGCTTGCAGGGGTACCCTCGCTGTCGTCGCTGCTGATTCCTTTCATAGGAGTGGGCCGAACACCGCCCTTGCACGTTCTGTCCTTGCACCCCTGACAGCGCCAGTCACTGCTCACCTTAGTCGTCTCCGATAACCCCGCACATGTAAGGTGGTACTTGTTTGAGCATCTACAGCATGTGGTTGAGACTCCTTTTGCTGATATAAACTTTCCGCACGCTATGCACTTACCCATCTCAGGAATAAAATAATTCGGCTAAATTCGAAGAATGTGTTGGCAACACTAGGTGAGAACCGCCAGACTTGAAATTTCAAACTGACTGCTTTTATTTAAAAACAACAGGTACGCACTAGTTTATAGATTAAGTTTTATCAATGTTTATAGAATATTTCCTGTAAATAACACTTATGCACATACACAAAACTCCTATCTATCTAAATAAATAGTTACAAGAACACAAAACTGGTTTTATTTTATTATTCACTTATTTTTTACTTAGACAGCTTCTGTACAACTCTGACACTTTTGACATGTCCTATATCATTATCTTGAACCCCGTTGACTGTATCGTCGCTACTTGAAACATGCAGATAACTCGAATTAAGCTCTCTTCTCCAGTCACTTCAGGCTACTCACTAAAACCAGAGGATCTAGCCTCAGTTGAACCAACCAATTTGATATATAACCAGCTTTATCCACTGAAAAAATAAGAATACAATTTTTAATTTTTACATTGACCTTTTCAATGCAAGTATCCTGAAACAATATGTTATTAATTTTCTAACTTCTATCGGACCTCTCGGGACCTCAATTAAATAAACATGACATTTTGTCTTGTTTTGTTTGCGCTTTTAAAATAAAATCCCAGTTAATTAACCATTTTGCAAAGGTCAGTCTTTGAGGCGGAAAAGTTGAATTATTGAAAATAGGAATCGAGACCATTTCATTTGAGTGAATTTGTTCTAAAAAAGCAAATATGGAAAATGTTTTGTACCTTGAAGTCTGGTTAATATTTTGGTATATTATATAATAATAATTCGATGAATTTTGGAGTCGTAAATATTATGTTCATGTCAAAGTTGTTGTTGTGAAGTTTTGACATCGTTTATTGTTTTAGGGTTGATGGCTATAGCCAGTGGCTTCATCTGTGTAGAATTAAAAAAAAATATTATTGCACACATAATTTTGTATTTTTTTGACGCATTATGGAAACTAAACTATTTACGGGCTTACCCTTTAGGGAAAGCGTGATACTTCCCGAAGACAAGCGCCGGTACTACCCACTGAAACCACGATGGTGTTCCTCTATCCGATCCCATTGAATTGCGGGGCCACGTAAACTACGTTAACATTACTACCGCATTACTAAGCGCTCATAGCGAGACTTGGCTTGCCATTCGTAACAGATCGGTAAGTTAAGCAACGCTTGCACAAGTCACTACTTGGATGGGTGACGGTGTGTGGCATTTACATATGAACGCTACTGTGCTTCGGAGGGCACGTAAAGCTGTCGGTCCCAGTTCTTGTAACAGGCCCGCCGCCCGCAGGCGTGTACTCACGGTGGCCGGAGATCGTTGAGTGCCCTCAACGCCCGGTTCTGCGGGTTGAGACAGGTCGCGTGGGCTCCCTATCCCGCTCCACCGCCTCTTTGATCGACATCATCGTCTCACAAAAGCAGGCGCCGGCGTCCCAACACATCTCACTCCGGACCATGGAACAAATCAAGGTCCGAAGTGAGGGGTCGACCACTCCTATCACAGCGACTATGTCACGGCGCTGCGATGTCCAAGCAGGGCATTCCACCATGGTGTGCAGCGCCTCCTGTCCTCCTGTCCTCTTCTGGGTTACAGCGATCTCCGCAGTGGTGACCTCCGGGGGTCTCCTCCTGGCCCATGCGGTGCGGAAACCGGCCAAAACCACCATGGTCGGTTATCACCTGTGTCAACCGAAAGGTGAGGGCGCCGTGTCGTCTTTCCAGCCACTCATCGGGTACGGGCCTCACTGCCTCGATGCAGCGAACCCTCGCGCTGGGGTGCGTGAGTCGCTGATTGCACAGATACCTAATCCTTTCCTAAACAGAAAGGTTACTCTATATAACATCAGCTTATTGCCAAGGAAAGCCTCATCAATATTTATTTTACTTTTTATCAGCCTCATTGCCAATTCTTAGAACAATCAATTTGAATATTCTTAATAGCATCTTGCCAAGAGATTTATTACGTAATAGATGACGGGCAGATGCAACATAGATATGTTGAGTATCTCGAATCAATGAAAGCTCAACTCTGACCAGATATCGATCACAATTTTTAATAAATAAGTACGGTGTTCCTCAAGGGAGCATACTAGGGCCACTCCTATTTTTAATATATGTTAATGATCTTCCAGCTACAACCCCATTTCAATCAATACTTTTTGCAGATGACATTTCAATAATAGTTCCTAAAAATGACAAAAAAATTAACTTCAACTCTTTATTAAATACTGCTGTAGAATCAATAATGACATGGCTTGAAGCAAATAATCTTTGTGCTAATATTACAAAAACAAAGTATATTCAATTCTCTAATTATAAAGTTACACATGAATCATTCAATATTGCATATAATGGCGTAAATCTAACCAAAGTAGCAGATACAAGGTTCTTGGGATTACATTTGGATCAGCACTGCAACTGGAAAACTCATGTTAATAATGTCTGCATAAAGCTGAATAAGTTTGTATATGCCCTCCGTAATTTACAACGTATTGCAGGTAAGCCCGCCGCCGTAATTGCATACTACGGCTACGTAGAATCAATTTTGCGTTACGGGATTTTACTGTGGGGAAATTCGGTAGATATAAATAGGGTATTCGTCTGTCAAAAAAAATGTATACGTGCGTTATGCTCTGTGAGCCCATTAGAATCATGCAGGCTCTTATTTAAGAATAATAATATACTTACGCTTGCGGGTATATATATTTTAGAAGTTTGCCTGCATGTAAAGAAGTACTCACATCAATTTGTTAGTGCGGGTAATAACTCAATTATCGGTAAAAGGGACCCAACAAGATTATTAATGCCAGCTTGCAAGTCAACTTTATTTCAAAAAAATTGTTATGTGATGTGTATACGTGTATTCAATAGAGTGCCTAAATCTATACGTGAGTTGCCAACGGAGAAAATGAAAAGGGAATTAAAAAAATGGCTAATTCAACACACATTTTATTCATTGCAAGAATTTTTTGATTTTAAATAATATATTTTAATTTTATTTTCTTGACATTTGAATTCCTACCTTTTCATTTAATTCGGTCAATAATTTATGAATTGATTATTAATTTATGTCGAATCTTATGTTTTTCTTTTTTTCTTAATGTATTCCAATATGTGATTATTATTATTAGATATGTGACGACTGTTAAAATAATGTATTGTATATTTGCATGCCAATGCTGGTGAAATGTGAGAACCAACTTATTTTTTTTAACACCAACCTTGTACCACGTTTCATGCAAATAAAATATTTGATTTGATTTGATTTTGATTTGATTTTGATTTGATTTGATTTGATTTGATTTGATTTAGTTTCTTCAATTTTAATAGCTCCATTTATGACAAATCGTTTGAGTAGTAATTAACAATGCCAATTTTGTAATATTCTTGTTCATGCTGCAAAATTCAAAGGTTACTATATACCTAATAGCCCGTGAAAATTCTCTATATATTAGATTGGTACACACCATGTCAAGCAACCAAGCTACTCACGGCACTGGAAGAACGATGCAATAAATAACTCATACAACAATGATAGATAGCATCATAGAAAACACAGAGGACGTCGCTTCAGTATTGTTTTGCAATGATATATCGAACGCCGTAGTGCATCGCTGACATATTCCTGACCCTAAAACGAAAGCGATGACTCGCCATTTTTCCAGCCCAGTTTCGCACGGATTCGAAAACATTTTTAGTGTACAGCTCATACTAGAGCTGAGAGTAGAATTCGGGCAGTTTGTTTTGATGCAAAGAGTATTCGAATGTTCAAAGAGATATTTTTGTGGAGTATTTTTATTGTTAAAAGATCTCTGGTACGGGCTTATGACGTTTTTTTTAAGTAAAATACGCATTGTAGCAGATTTCAAAGGTTTTCATTTAAAACAGGTATAATGCAGAAACGTTCTATCTTGATTGATCAATAGATTCGTGTGAACTTTACTTTCTCACAGACTTCTCAAAATAGCAACCAGTCAATGATGTGAGGCGATGTCAAGGCGTACCAAAAGCAGGACGCTAAACATAAGCCAGTTGGCAAGTCTGACATATGTGTGTGTGACGTCGCGTGCCGGCGGTTTCAAAGTGAAACTGACACATGTCATCTTGTCAACCGAAAATAAAATAAAGTATGGATTTATCGATGTGTGCGTTAGTGTACCGTTTCTACGGATTGATTACTACGTAGGTAACGTATCTACCTCTTTCTTGTTATATCATTGCAGCCAGTAATAATGCGGTATATTCAACAAACTAAAACTGTGCTAAAACTGTCTTTCCAGCGACAAAACGAACAACATAATTCCATGTAAGGGTAACAGCGATCTTAAACATCGTGCGTAACCCAACAAATAGCTATTGGAACGGTTTTTTTCTTATTTTTGAAATAAAACCAACACACGGCAATATCTTACCTAGAGATGTAAGTGCGGTATTATACCATTTGTACTGAAATGTATAAAACGAAAAATACCGTATAATACGGTATTATACCATTTACTACGGTATTTTATGTATAAATCAATTCTTCTATATTTTTGAAGTAAATGATCATAGAAATCATTAAAAATACTGAATACGGTAGAATTGCACAGGAATAAAGCAAGAAATTATATTTTAAGTTTGTATTATTAATAATTACGGTTAAGGTTTCGAAATACGTCGCCGTTTTTAGGGGTTGTGAGTGATTGGAGGGGGAGGGGGGGAGGTCTCGGAACAACCCCTAACCATTTTCACTTGCTGGAAATACTTGGTTTCCTCTGGAAAAAAAGCTCCAGACATCGGTGTGTATGGCATTGCCAACTTCCACATTCTTCACACTAGTTTAATAAACTAAGGTTGGAGGAGCCCTGTTTCGCAGGGCTCCTATTTTCGGGTTAAGGGTCAAAATAGAACCTAACACAACCTATTTAGTTACTTTCACATAAAACCTAAAATTACGTTCCATTTTACATATTTGAATGAAGTGTTTTTGGAAATTGTTTAAAAATATTTAGACGCAACTCCGGCAGCCAAAATTACTTTTAGGGGATTAAAACTAACTCCCTTAAGCCCCCTAAACCACCAATACCCTCAAATTCGGGCGACGCGTTTCGAAACCGGACCCATAATTACTATTAGCTACAACAATATTACCATAAAAACAAGGTCAAAATATGATTTAAAGAAAAACACGTAACATTTAAAGGTATGTACGTTAGAGCAAAGGGGTCCTTAAAGTTATTCGAATCATCTCTCTATTTATTCTAAATTACATTATGTTCCTCTCTGCGTGGAGACACGTAAAGCCCGAACCTTAATACAAGATCCATAAGAAAAGCACAGACGTGGCCCACGCCTTTTGTCTTCCTAGTTCGAAAACCCAAGATTTAGAGGATCTTCTACCTCCATATCTAAATCCTCTTGTGTTGCTACGTTCTCGGTAGATGACGACGCAGTAATGCATTCTAGCAACATACTTTCAGCTAAATCATCTTCATCACCACTTTCTTTAACTTCGAATGTGCTGTCACGAACACCAAGATTTGTGTAAATCGAGACCAATTTAGAAACACGTGATTTATCTACGTGTTTCGACGATACGAATTTCGGGCTTTGCAATGAATTTTTCCAAAAGTTAAAATTCCAAAATTATTAATTAGTAATTCTAAAACAAAGAATACAATAGAAACTTAAAATATATTTAATGTTTTAAACTAGAACTCGTCGCAATATCGCAGGGTCTTATAAACTGAATCAGAATATAAAATACATAAAATACCAATAATACCGTAAGTTATAATAAAATACCGGTTTAATACATAGCCTTTTGGTATTATACGGTATTTTTACAACACTAATCTTACCACATTTTATGGTGGTAGGGCTACGCTGTTTACAGCACGAATGGGCCGGCTCGACCGGGGCAGTACCACCCTCCCACAGAAGATCGACATAAAGTAACAGTATGTTCTATGCTGTTGCGTTTCGTTCGGTGAGTGGGAGAGCCGGAGGCCCAACCATACCCTCCCCATCCTCTCTTCATTGCCCATATGGGGAAGGAGGAGAGGATGAGGAGGATTAGCTGAGGGGGCGGTTACCGCAGCATACGTGGGACCAGTAGAGTATCCGTGCAGTCATTGTGTGGGTAGTGTGGGTCGACTCGCCGGCTAGGGAGACCCGTAGAAACGGTGGTGCCGCTGGCCGCCCGCGGCATAGTATAGGGGCCCAACTGGGACTAACCATCTCGGGAGGCTGCCCCACTAGGCCGCGCATAATCTCGGGGTGGCTCGTCGTGCCGGTTGGTGACCCAGCGACCACTTCTGGGAGGGTACGGGGGCCCTTCCGTCCGGCGGGTCGACCACCGCTATACCTCACAGTATAATGGCAATACAATACCCTGCGCTTTGTCACGCGTTGCTGCGTTGACTGCCTCCTCTTTTCACGCCCCCTTTTCTTATTCTATGGCAGCTGCAAAAAATGGTTGCGGTCAAACAGCGGCGTCTTCGTTCCCCACCAACTCACTTTTTGAGGTGGAGTCCGCTAACATCCGCGGACTCCATTCGAACCTCAACGCCGTCCACCATCATCTCGAGACGGCCCGACCGGCCATGCTTTTCTTGACCGAGACTCAAATACGCCGTCCTGACGACACGACTTATTTGCATTATTCCGGTTATGCACTGGAGGATAACTTCCACGCAAAAGCCGGGGTATGCTTGTTCGTCAGAGCGGATATTTGCTGTCGATGTCTACATTCGGATCGCGACGAGACCGAGCCCTGATCCAAGCGCGGTAAGCCGACTGTTTTTGTTTAACAGCATCGGCGCATTCGCGATCGAACCAGGGCCGTAAACCGCTGCTGCTGGAGACGTCAGTGCATGGAATATAATATTCGATACCCAACATGATTTCCCCAGCAACAGCAGACGCACTCTCCACGGGATGGACGCATAATAGTCTCGCAGGTCATCCCAATCCGCTGACGAGTGCTGTAAACAGCGTAGCCCTACCACCATAAAATGTGGTAAGATATAGCCGTGTGTTGTTCGGCAGAAAGAAATAAAAAAAAACATCCCCACAAGAGTCCGCTTCTTAACTAAAAAATACACGGATACACACCCTAAAATATATTAACCTCCTTTCAACGTCACTAAAAATAAAATACACGGTAAAGTGAATCCTTGTTCTTTAAGGTATTACCCAAAATTTCACCTGCCTTAAACAACTTCGCACGGATTTTTTTATTTACGGATGAAACAGGGCCATTATTGTTAATATTTACGTATAGACGTATTTTCTTAAGGATCCTTAGTATGAAGTTTTATGTCAAGCCAAGATTCCGTAAACTATATTTTGATGATATTTAAAAGCGTGTATTTGAATCGTACGACCTTTTCAAGTTTAAAATTATTCTAGAGCTTTTATTTTATATTTTTGCAAGATAATTTTCATTCTATTCGTCCAAAAGAAAAAAAAATACGATCTGGATCACGGTGTCCACTTCCTTTGTCTAACCAAAGTTTATCGTAACTATATCCTTATCCACCGCAACCCAAAGGGATAGTGATATTCCAATGCTTAAACTTGTGTTAGTATATTCTACGGTACTGTACCCCCATACTGACTGCCAATGATTTTTTGATGGTATTTTTATATCGTCGCGCCTGTATTTCGGAAATGATAGGCAGAGTGAAATTACATCCACATTTCCCCCTATGAATTTTTAGGTCCCACGTCTTCTTTTCGTGTGAGTGAGTAGCCAACTCTGGTGTGGGAGTTTTCAGACCGCCCAAAGGCTTCCGACATGGCCTAACGATCCTTGTCCTGAGACAAGAACCGGGACCGACACATTTACGTGACTTCCAAAACACGGTAGCGCTCTGATGTAAATGCCACACGTCGTCAACCATCCAAGTGGTGACCTGTGCAAGAGGTTATTGGTGGCGGAAATCATGACCGAAATCCATACAATCAAACATAAAAAAATAGAGACCAGACAGCTCAGCAGACTTCATCACACCCCATGGAAATAGGAATTTGATATCTTAAAAGAAGGCTCAAAGGCTCTTATAATAGGACTAGAGGACACCCGCAGCTACGCTTGCACTGGACTCAATCCCGTGGGAATTTCAAGAAAACCCCTGTTTAGTGCACCCCTACGGTTCCTAAGGAACATAATACATGCCAAATTTCAGCTTCCTACGCCCAACAGTTTTGGCTGTGCTTTGTCTGTCAGTCAGGAACGCAAGAAGTTTATATATACAGATCATTTCACCCGCTTTATTCAAAATTATTTCCATATAACAAAAATAAAGCGCATTTTCTATCGTTGTTAAAAATAGAAGAAAAATAATTCAAGTTTCCAATTAAATTTTATCATTCTTACCCTACCCGTCCTCCATCTGAGTGAGCAGTCCGCGTTTCTCGATTCAGTAGCTTTGGTAAATATACCAACAACTTTCGTACTTCCAAAAATTCACAAACAAAACTTGCTGCACCTTTTTTGTGACTGAAAACCTGAAACGGATTACTGAGAAGAAACTTAAAAAATTACTGCAACATGGCGATTCGGCACTTGGTTTACTAGATTTTTTTATATGAAACTTGCTACGAGTACATACATGGTCGAATGTCAGATATTGTTGCAAAGAGTATGAACACGCATAACATACATCGACACACTAACTAAAGAGTTTAAATTTTTTTTCTTTACAATGGTAATGGTGAACCTGGATGTTTGTCTTGGTCTGGGTGTTTCTATGTATAATATGTAAGTATTTACAAAAAAAGTATATATGTATGTTTATCCATTGTCTAGTACCCATAGTACAAGCTCTGCTTAGTTTGGGACTATGTAGATGGTGTTGTGTGAATGTGGTAGAATATTATTATTATTATGTTTCTCTTTTACACGGTTATTCTTCTAACATTTGGTGTTAAAAGAATAACCGGCCCCTTGGAAGGCTTACACGGGGATATGGATCCAACTGGCAGAGACCCGTAGAGAGTTTTAATATAAAATGGGATAGGACACACGCCGCGGAGCCTCCACGACTGCACTACTGAGTACAGCTATGGACTAGCCGCAGCACATGTAGGACTGTTGTAAGGATTTGGAGCCTAATTTAATTGGATTATGCGAATGGGTGTTGAATGGACTGAAAATGAGACTATGGATAACAAACGGCACCGGCCAGTGATACTCCTATAGCATCCGTCTGCGTGGCAGGTGGTGACTCGCCAACTCACTAGATGGGCCCTCTCTAAACAGCCACCCAAAGCAAAAAGCAGCCAGAGGGCAACACCGGTGACACCGTGCGAGTGGCTAGGGTGTCGATCGGTGCGGCACCGGTTTCGCACTCGCGGGCCTCGTGACAACGGAGGCCCGGAGCGGGTTTCCCCGTAGTTACGCCCTTGAGAATGACACTTCCACCCCCGAGCTTATAGCTCTTGCGGCTTCCCTCTGGCCGGCCGACCAAGGCAAGCCAGAGTTGAGAGTCCTGCGGGCACTTTTGGCAATCCACTCCGGCCAGCCAATAAAGACAAGCCTGAGACGAGGCCCTGATCGACTCTCTGAAGCCTTCGGGACCGCAGTGTCGCCACACACATTCAGCTTGCCACAAAGCTGCCCTGCGGTTGTAGGCTTTTTTTTCATCTTGTAATACATTTTTTGTTTATATTATGTGATGTTTGAAAGCTGTTACTCTGCCCTCTGAGATTGCGTGAGTCTCATGATGAGATAACGGCTGCCCCGGAGGGGTTTATTATTATTATTAACTTTTCTAGATCATCCTCTAGATTTCCTAGAACAACTCACACTATCCCAAACTAAGCAAACCTTGTACTATGGCAACTAGCTTATTGATAAACATAACATATTCTTAAATATACACATAAATTTATAAATGAAACTAACCTTACACAATACATGCACAGAACAAATTATCACGCTCATCAAAAAGATTTGTCCTGGGTGGGAATCAAACCCTGACTGCCTGCTTGGCAGACAGAGACTAGCCACCAAGGTCATCAATAGGTTAGCCAGATGAAAATAGGCTTCAGTCCGTAATCGGGATATGATGTATTCTTGAAGAATGTTGACAAGAATCGTAACAGTGCTGTATTTTAAAAATAAAGCAAGTACACTACGAGTATTACTAATATAATATGATGGCAACCTGAGAAATAAAGCAAGACGGATAAGAATTTGGCTATATAGTGCCTTTTCTGGCCCGAAAGTATACATCTAGAAATCATCATAATAACATATATAAAGATTTTCTTACTATGACAATTATGATAACACCAGAATTATTTCGATGTCTTTTGGCGACGTCAGTGATCATTATCATCTTGCACTAACCTTCACACGTATAGACGAGGAAAAATAACTCTTATTATATTGTTTAAAATAACGATTTTGCAAAAAACCAGACGCTGTGCCAAGTACGCCGCGCCGCCTGTATGAAAAAATAACAAAAGTAGCTACCGGTTGAAAAAACAGAATACTAAGTAAAGCCAAAAGCAACATTCATATCTCAGTTCTGGTATATTACAACGTGAATGTCCACCGACTTCGAAAATGCTTAGACAAGGCCTAAATAAATAAATGTTTTTGCCAATCTGAATAAGATCTGGTTTATGCAATTTAGATTGGCTTAATACTGAGAGGATTATCTGTATCTTGTTTAATAGCTGCTTTAGAATAAATAACTGTATTAAAGACGCGGTAACACTCAAACAATGGACAAAACGTACACCAGGCCTCGGAGAAATTATTAAGACTTATAATTTATCACCAGATATAGTAACATATAACAGAAAAAAATTGTGAATGATCACCAAAATGAAGCCCGCATTATAATGTAAAATTATATCCAAAGTTTTAACATTTCGCTATCCTATGTAAGCAAAATGACTACAAATAAATCATTTTTAACCCAAAAGTAGTAAATGCTCACCAAAATTAAACCAGCATTTTAATGTAAAATGTTAACCAAAGTTTTTTGTTAGTTGTATGATATACCAACACATAAATTAGATTTTGTTACACCACCTATTTTAGTAAACTAAGTTGACAGAGCCCTGCTTCGCAGGGCTCCTATTTTTGAATTAATGGTCACAAGAGTACCTAACATAGCCTATTTATTTGGTGATAATTTACTACATTTGGTGTTCAAATACAATTTGAAGTGCAGTCGTGACTAAAATAGCTAGTCCTATTATAATTTTAGATTTTATTTTTCTGGTGTTAAGTATATATTTTTTGGTTAAAGAACTAAGGGTATCAAAACATTTTATGGTGGTCATTATTTTAAACCCCAATTATTAATGAACCAAAAAAAGTGATCTCCCTCGAACTTATCGCAAGGCGAGGTAACCACGTAAAGTAATACTGTGTAATTGATTAACAAAAGGTACGTGTTGTATAAATCGCATGACTTATGTGAACTACTTCTGGACAGTTAAATAATCCTCCGAACATAGGTGTTCATCCCGTAACAAGATCTAAAAGCAACGTTAATGACCACGAAAGTTTTTAAATTCATATAGAAAAATAATATACAAATCTAACGAAAAATGACACACTTATAAAAGCTTATCTTCATTCCAATTATTCCACATTAGTAAAGCACAAAGTTACAAAGTGGCCGCTGACAGGGGATTCACTTAAAGGTAAATCGAAATAATCTAATGTTTTTCTACGCGTGACTGTCCAAGTCACGTCTCCGCGTAAACCTCCTAAAGCCTGAGTGATTTTCCTCCAGAAAAACATCCTCAAAAGGAATCAGATACAAATAATAATTACAATAAATAAACTGGCATTTACTAAATTGTTCTTTCTGAACTGGAAAATAAATAGTACTTTTCTCTTAACAATATACAAATACAGCCCCATAAAGCCCTGCTTAACAAAAATAAGAGCGCTTTAAGGCTAGACGACATCGCGTTTGTTGACAAGCAGGCTGCGTTTCTGGCAAATATGAGTGCCGTAGCTGAACGGTGTGCGGGGAAAACATTTAAACATGTTAGATGTACCGACAGCTTTGAACTGAATGAGGTACTTTTTAGTGAAAACAAATTTGTGGTTTAGAGCCAAAGCCCGAACTTCTTGGAAACGGCTATTGCGGCAAATAGTCATCTCGTGACCACAGTTATAATATGGTACACTTACTTTATTTATTGAGACGTGTTACAGCAATCAAACCTGTTAAGAAAACACCAAACCACAGTCAAGTGGGTATTAATCCTATGTTTCTTAACTTGCTGAAAGCTTTGTTACAGGTTTTTTTCCACGCACCGCTCATCTGCCTCGTTCATTTTGTACGGAGCTTAGTGGTGTAATAAATTCGCAGACTCCAGTGCTAACCTAATTAAATGGTACCCAACCCGCAGTGCACTCAGCGGTTACCAATTTTTGGAGCGTCGCCAATGCTAGTTTACCCGATCGTAATAATTTTAAAAGTATAAACAAAATATTGGAAATATTTCACATGAAATTTATATTTTGCTTCGTTTAGTTAATTTTTAGTGTACAATATAGCTTGAAAGAAATACTTTAGGTCATATTTAGTTGCAAATAAAGAAGGTAATTTTGGATACTACCTTGTTATCGCTGACATACGACCTTTCATAATTGAACAAGGAGGAAATCATTATTTTAGCGATTTTTTAAGCTATGTATAACTTGTTAAAGTAACAGGAACTGCAACTGACCAAGGGACTTTTTTGACACGCCGAATGCCTCGGCACTTAGCCAAGCTTCTGCATGATTTTGACATTGATAAATGTATTTTTACGATAAAAGTGGATTTACTATCAAAGGATATTTTTTTAAATTAATTAAATAGTTTAATTTATAAAAAGGCATAGGTACATTTAAGACCAGAGCCTGAATTAGGTATATTACTTGTAGCACGATTTCAAATCTAATATGACGAAGCAGCGGTAGCCCAGTGGTGAGAGCGACGGACTGCTGCGTAAAGGTCTCGGGTTCTAATCCACGTCGCGCACCAATGACATTTCGAAGTTATGTGCGTATTAAATTGTTAATTATCGTTTATTAAATGTTTTACTACTACTACTACTACTTTGCTGAACGGTGAAGGAAACTTGCATGTCTGAAAGTTCTCCATGATGTTTTCGAAAGTCATGTGAAGTCTGCCAACCCACACCTGGCCAGCATGGTGGACTATGGTCTTACCCTTCTCATAGTGAGAAGAGGCCCAGCAGTGCAACAGTTTATACAACATGTAACAAGTTTAATGCACACCCTGAAAGTACTTTGTTCAGAATCGGCTACTGAATCAATTTCTGATATTTTTAATATCATTTATTATTAATCCTAAAATAATGAAAATTACGTAAATTATAGTCACTCATTGCTTTGAAAAGTCGAAATATACGAAAATAAACCTTAAGTCAACGTAGAACGGCTTCTTTTTAAATGCATTTGTTTTATGGTTCCACGTACAGGAACGCACACATTAATACAACATAACAGTCGGTACAAGACAATAACACATAACTGACCACCAAAATATCTATCACCTTTCTTTCGCTTACGTATTAACAGCGGGAAAGAGTGAGACGTATTGTGTCTCACTTGCCACCGTCGCCGTCGGTCGCCCGCGCTGGTAGGGTACAGCGCGCCGACCGGGCGGCCATTGTTGCGCTTAGATAAATAACATTAGTCATCTACCTGGATTCTCTGTGCGTGTAGTGAAAAAATATTTTAACAAGTTTACTTGTTTATTTAAAAAATGTGTATTATCAACATGATAGCCCCCGCGCATTTTACGTAGAACGATCGAGATCATCGTGATGTTGAATACCTACAAGGAGAGCTGGATCAATTGCGGCGGTCCTGTCCAGTAGCCTTCTAGGTCGCCTGACTTGACGCCCCTGGACTTTTGCTTTATGGGGACATACCTGCCTATTAAACCACTAGTTGATTGTGACGAGACAACAAGTGCCGGGGAGTTAAAATAAGATCCCATAAAAACAATACTTGTCAAAAATACCAAGTCTCGCGACCGTAAAAAGTTGTGAGATCCATGTAACACCAAGTCGGTTAATTAAAAATCTTTAATGTTTTAAATAAATAGATTGACTCGGCCATCGCATGGAAACACAATATATCACATAAGTAATACCTAGTCTCTGGTAATACAAATACAAATTAGATTGTTTAATGCGATTGCCAAGTCAATATATTTATTTAAAACATTAAAGATTTTTAATTAACCGACTTGGTGTTACATGGATCTCACAACTTTTTACGGTCGCGAGACTTGGTATTTTTGACAAGTTTTGTTTTTATGGGATCTCATTTCTTTTTGTAGATAGTCTTACTTTTGTCCTTTTCGGTACCTTCTACTTCTTGTACACCAACAACGAATTTTCTTAATTAAAGCCCTAACTGCAAATGTAATTTTGTAATCCTTTATATTCATATAAGATTATAAAGTTATTTATCCAGTTGATGTATCTCGAAAACTGGACCGAAATTGAAATATATTTAAGTTTTTCCTTGGCTCATACAATAAACACTATTTGTTTCCTAAATTTGAAGCTTCTATGTTTGCTAGAAGTGCCTTAGACTTTTGATGATCGGTTAGTGAGTGACAAAATTAAGAATTTTGACTCGTTATAATTCTTAAACTACTGGTTCAAATTGAATGAAATTTGAAATACACCATCTTTATACAATGCCTGCATGGTTACTAAACAATCAGGCTTCTAGTTTAATCCACAATGAAGTTATAGAGGGTCGAAAATGGCCTGAATTGCTTCGAGAAAAGGATGGTACGGCCGTGCCGCTTTTTTGCTCAACTTGGTGAGGGCACTGCCGTGCCCCCAGATATCAGCTGCTTTTGAAACAGTGAAAAGAAACACTGAAGTGTTAAGTGAAGGAAAGGAATATTTAAGCCATGTGGTGGACACCTGGTGTCAGTATTTTATAAAGAGGACGCCGAACAAGTAACGATAAGCCTGTGAGTCATTTGTTTATTCTATTATTGTAAATAAAATATGTTTCACAACTTTAAACATGCCGTTCTTCTTTAATTCTCTCATTGAAACTCTTTTATTTTAATTTCTAATGTATCAATAATGCTAACTAGGTATGATTAAATTAAGATAGTCACAATAGCCACTAACGATGTTAAAAAATGATAGACCGTATCGTATTTCGCTGTCGTTTGTTTACCACAGGCACCACAGCAAACGTTTCGTGTGATTATGTGCGTGCGCAGGTTTGTGGTGACCACACATTTCACTTATAATCAAGTTTTTACTTTCGATAAAAAACAATGTTTAGGCTAATAAAAAAAATATTTCAATGCATACATTCTGATTATAACAAAGTTTTCTAATTGGGGTGTCTGAGGATGTGCGTTATTTCCGTTACACGTTGTATACAGGGCCGATGATGATGATGATTGAGCAATGAAGAATTTTACAATCCTACATATCTTGTCGATTATATTTATGTTTGATTTATGTAGACTGTTCATTAATATGTTGTTATGTATGAGTTGACTTATCCATAAAATAGGGGAACCTGATTGAGAAACTACTAGTTGCTCTCAAAATAGTATGCAGTCATTTGAAGATGTACTTTAGTGTAAGCACTAGACTCCGATTAACCCGTCCAGTTTTCAGCTCCATCAAGCGGTCCACGGGTCATAAGCCCCAGTAGGCAGTAAAAAAAAAACTTGCTACAGTAAATAT
Organism: Euclidia mi; assembly: GCA_944739405.2. Taxonomy (NCBI): domain Eukaryota; kingdom Metazoa; phylum Arthropoda; class Insecta; order Lepidoptera; family Erebidae; genus Euclidia; species Euclidia mi. The sequence goes on along the minus strand of OX123191.2, from coordinate 24,546,472 downwards.
TATCAGCGATGTATTTAATCAGAGAGAATGCGGCGAAACAAATGTTTTCCCCAAAACTTCGCAGCGCTTTTACAAAAAATACCAGTTTTTGTCCAAAGCATTCGTTAACGGTATAACGTATCAAAATAACTGTGCTGCACAAAATAAACTCAATTTATATGAAATATAACAATAAAGTGTGCCAAACCATATAAAATCGTGGGACATACGATTTGACATTTTCACAAGCAATGAAAAACTGAATTGACGGTATCAATATCTATCAAGTGGCAAGTAAATTAAACTGCCGTAACGTTCAAAGCGATATCCCTGGGGACCGCCTCTGTCATTCCCTGTCTCTACATTCGGCCGTTTTATTAAAACTGCAAAAACGGACTGTGGCAAACAAGGGTTTAGTACGAAATGATGGCTTCATGCGCTTCGGTCGTAGCGCTGTTACGGCTTGGCCACGGGGACCGGCGTCGCGACCTGCGACGCAACCGGCGACGCGGCAATTCGCGCAAGATGAAAAACGTGCCATGGGGACACGCATTCGCCGCCGCGACCAGTGTAAACCAGGGGCGAGACGAAATAAGCTGAGTCTTTTTATAAAATTCAGCTCGACATTGTTCGGACTTTGGTGCCAATATCACTTTTGTTTCAACCCGGCAATCGAACCTGAGAACTCATGATCCGCTTACACTACCGCAAGATCACAGAGGCAGACTTGATATTGTGTACCTAACCACGGTAATAAAATCTATAGGTACAGTATTTTATCTTTATACAAACGGTCGGAACGTGATTTATACCTACGAGCGTCAGGCTCGGTACCCACCTAACTTACTGCATACCAAAGTCAAGGCGCTTCGGTATAGATTTCGTAGGTACTGAATTCGTACTGAACTATTGAGCCGACGCTTGTAGGTATTGTAACTCGAGTTTTGAGTTAAAATACGGAAAAAGTTATGTAGGTAAGTGTGATCTAACTAACTAGGTATATGCACTTCTAAAAACTTACTAAGGTATTTTGAAATCACAGACAGACACTTCAACTTTATTTATACTGTATACATTTATGTAGATATAGATAACATTCTAAGAATAATATCATGCTCGCGGAGAAATAAACTAAAACTTTTTATACTGACTCAGCTCCGTCGCAAGTCGCCGCGAATACCGCTCGAAGCCGTGGCGTGAGCCTTACTAATTCATACATTTGTTTTGGTCGCGCGACCGGTCACGTGACTCGCCGCAGCACCGCTCGGTGCGATTCGCCAGTCGCGACGCCGGTCGCCGCTGTGCGTGGCAAGAACATTTCTATACATTTGATTCAGTCGCAAGTCGCGTCGCCGGTCGCGTCGCGCGAATTTCGCTGCAGTGAATTGTCCGTGGCCAGGCCGTTACACCGGATTACGGCCCTAAGCGTTAAATATTGACTTTTACCTTCAAAATACTTATTGGAGCACCCTGAATGAGCAGTTAAAGCCTGGTACATGGCAGTTTGTTTTTCCAACGAATATAATAAACAGTATGCTAATGGCAAAATATATAAAATTAGAATATTTTAATGCTAAATTACTGCGTAATTAATGATTTCGTAAGCTTAGGTCTGTGTTTTATAATTAAGATATTTAGCACGTTGGCAGGTGATAAATTCACCATACAAACCTGTGCTGTGTGGCAAAATTATTATGTTCTGCAAGTCAGCCATGGTTACAATGCTCGCATGTGCAAAACACTGAAGCTCCTCTCAATCGACCAAAAATTTCGATTCCTCACCATAAAATCCCGCATGATTATCTCGACATGACACACAAGAACCGTAAAGAGCTATAACCACTAGCTCTTTAAAATGTGATAGCTAAAAAAACAAAACTCCTTGCATCGTTCATTTTGCTTTGAAACTAACTTGAACGCGATCGTTATTAGATTGTATGTAAAACTTTTAACTTTGCTTTGATGCAGATTAAGCAATCTACAACTTTTAGTGTAGTTGTTCTGTGAAATTATTATGAGTATTAGCATGAAATTTTGTCGTGCCTTCCATGAGAGCAAGAGATTCCACATGTTAGATAAGTTTATACTCGTAATTGAAATAATTAATGCCAAGGTTTTGACATTCTAACATATCAAAGGAAACGAGCCAACTTAGATACTGCTATGTTTAGCAGATGTTTTTTTTTTGTTCTTAGCGTGCTATGCTTATCCTTAGCGTTCTTTTATTGAACCCCGTTGACTGTATCGTCGCTACTTGAAACATGCAGAAAACTCGAATTAAGCTCTCTTCTGCAGTTATTCTAGGCTACTCACTAAAACCAACGTGGTGTTTTCAACTCCCCTTGGTTGCAGAACCAGCTTTGTCCACTGAGAAAACTAGAATACAATTTTCACATTGACTTTTTCAAGACAAATCCTTTTTTGAAACCATATTTTATTAATTTTCTAACTTCTGTCGGACCTCAATTAAATAAACTTGGCATACATATTGTCTTGTTTTGTTTGCGCTTTTATAATATAATCCCAGTTAATAAACAATTTTGCAAAGGTCAGTCTTTGAGGCTAAAAAGTTGAATTATTGAAAATAGGAATCGAGATCATTTCACTTGAGTGAATTTGTTCTAAAAAAGCAAATAGGTAAAATGTTTTGTACCTGGAAATCTATGGGCTAATATTTTGGTATTTTATATTGTAATAATTGGATGAACTTTGGAGTCGTAAATATTAAGTTCATGTCAAAGACGTTGTTGTGAAGTTTTGACATCGTTTATTGTTTTTAGGATTGATGACTATACCCAGTGGCTTCATCTATGTAGAATTAAAAAAAAATTTACTATTGCACAGATAACTTTGTATTTGGGCTTACCCCCTCAGGCTGGCCCCCTAAAGGGACTCAGCCTAGGGAGTGTGTGGGACTCCCCGACGACAAGCGCCGGGACTACCCACTAAAACCACCATGGTGTTCCTCTATCCGATCCCATTGAATGGTGGGGCCACGGGAACTACGTAAGCATTCCTACCACATTACTAAGCACTCATATCGAGACTTGGCTTTCCGTTCGTAACAGATCGGCAAGTTAAGAAACGCTTGCACAGGTCACTACTTGGACGGATGACCGTGTGTGACATTTACATCTGAGGGCTACCGTGCTTCGGAAGGCACGTAATGCCGTCGGTTCCGGTTCTTGTCTAAGGATAAGTATCGTTAGGCCATGTCCCTCCGACCTTCGGGCGGTCTGAAAGAGTCAACACCCGAGTTGGCCGCACGCTCACACGAAAAACACAAACACACAAACTTTTACTACCACAACCCCGCCTGAGCTGACCCGCCGAAGCGGGACCCGTCCCTAACATGCATCCATCTGAGTCCATCATACTTGCTCTCATACATCCTCTTTCATACTACGAGCGGAAAAGAACGACGTAGTCTACTTACGCTACGAGAGGCGCACGCGAAACACGTGCGCCGCCTCTCGGGCCTCACGGAAGGCGGGCGTTCCAACAGGCCCGCCGCCCGCAGGCGTGTACGCGTGGATCTGCAAGTGGAGACACGTGGGCTCCCTATCCCGCTCCGCCGCCTTCTTGATCGACATCATTGTCTCACAAAAGGAGGCGGCGGCGTCCCAACACATCTCACTCCGGACCATGGAACGAATTAAGGTCCGAAGAGAGAGGTCGATCACTCCTATCGCCGCGACTAGGTCACGGCGCTGCGATGCCCATGCAGGGCATTCCGCCAAGGTATGCAGCGCCGTGTCCTCTACTGGGCGATGTCACCACTGCGATCTCCGCAGTCTCACAGCAGAGTCACCTGTGTCAACCGGAAGGTTAGGGCGTCGTTTTGATTCTCCAGCCACTCGTCGAGTACGGGCCCAACAATGCCAATTTTGTAATATTCTTGTTCATGTTGCAAAATTCAAAGGTTACTGTATAATAGCCCGTGAAAATTCTCGATATATTAGATTGGTACACACACACACCATGACAAGCAATCAAGCTACTCACGGCACTGAAAGAACGATGCAACAAATAACTCATACAACAATGATAGACAGCATCATAGAAAATACAGAGGACGTCTATTCAGTTTTGTTGTGCAATGATATATCGAACGCCGTAGTGCATCGCTGACACGTTCCTGACCCTTAAACGAAAGAGATGACTCCCCATTCTTCCAGCTCAGTTTCACACGGATTCGAAAACATTTTTATTTTTCAGCTCATACTAGAGCTGAGAGTTGAATTCGAGCAGTTTGTTTTTATTCAAAGAGTATTCTAATGTTCAAAGATATATTTTTGTGGAGTGTTTTTATTGTTGAAAGATCTCTGGTACGGGGTTATGGTGTTGTTTTATTTAAATTTGCAATGTAGCCGATTTAAAAGGCATTATTTTATCACAAAGTGTGATCCGCTAGGAACATTCATGCTAAGCAGCTTCTGGCGCTATTAAAGCTACGCTCGCGCTGTCCGGTGCTACGGGACATCTTAGTGTCCGATACTAGGGCCCCGAAAACCTTCAAAATTACGCGTATTATACAATATCTATAAAGAATGTTAGGAAAATCTACCATATTTTACGAATCCCGATGGCACACTATATTTAGTGACATATTAAAATAATTCGTAAATGTATTACCTTATCTTAATATATAAAATCCTTGCGTTACTGACTGACTGACAGACACGCTACAGCCGAAACTATTGGGCGCAGGAAGCTGAAATTTGGCATGTATGTTTATTGGGGAACGTAGGGGTGCACTAAGAAGGGATTTCCCGAAATTCCTGCGGGATCGGCCAAAACGGGTAAATTAAAAAAAATGCAGGCGAAGCTGTCCTCTAGTATAGAATAATGTGCCCAGTCGCAGCACTGAAAAACCGCGTTGCCCAATCCTGTATTGATATGTAATCGTGCACCTCTTCTCTCTGAAAATTTCTTGTCAAGATAGTGTAGGTGTGTGTCCGGCGCTAGGTGCCGTCCAGCGTTACGTGACTTCCGCCTATAACTCTCTTTCACTCTACTTTAAATATTTACAATTTTCAACGGCCAGCAACCCTTGTTTGTGGCCGGATTTAATTTGGCAAACCATATATAATAATAAATAGAACAAAAATAGCTTTAATTTGATATATAAATCATCGATAAACGTTATGAACGTATAAATGTATTGAAATCATACCTGGTTACACCTGGCTGCAAGGAGGTGCGGCCAGGTGAACAATGGCAACCGTGATTTTTCAGAATCTTTATATAATATATTGCCGTGATGTAGATGATATTTTACTTCTAAAACGAGTGAACGAAATTATCTTCCAAAAATCATTTAACAATAATTTAATTTAAAAATACTTGCGGTCAAATTTTAATAGGCAACCTAGTAGATATGTTTTCTCCTAATCATAAATATACTTATAAATTTGGTTTTAAGCAAAAACTCGATGAGTGCACTAATTTGTAGCGGAATCTTAGACTATAAGAAAGAAAACAGTAATATACTATGCTCCTATAATATAACCAAGTAAGAAAATACCTAGATCAATAAAACAATTTAAGATAATACCTCCTTTTGCGAATATAAAACCGGAGGAAATACAGAAGTGCAATAAGAAATAAGAACAATAAGTTAAAGAGAAACGGTTCACCGAATTTCTTGGAAAATGTCTTACGTACTTACTACTAACTACTAAATTACGTATTGAGATGTCGTGTCGTTGGAAACGAATATATTGCTCTATTACCTCCCAAAGGGGTCGTAAAAAGACGAAAAGATTAAATTTAGATCACTAGAATGTTCTGCAGAATTTACCTAATAATGAGTATATATAAAATGAGTTAGATGCGCTCCTATCCACCAGGATCGTTAATTAAAAGTGGGCTATGCGAGTACAGTTGCCAAGCCAAGTCATTTATTGTCCAATTTTGGCGACATGGCTCACGTAATTGGTGTCTAATTTACACTAATTTAAATATTCAGTCGTAAAAATAAAGTGGGGTTGCTACTGAATGTTATATTGTCGCTGTATAATGTTGTAAAAACTATATATTTCTAATGGTTGAGCGAAGGTCTATAATTGAGTTTTAGAATGTAACCTCAGCATTTAGGTATTGGTACTGTGAATAGTAATTTTCTGAGTTCTAATAATTTTTGCATTAAGGAATTTTCTTGAAGATTGTTGTATAATTAGATTTTCATGCTTTCACGAAGGGTTTATATGAATTGTGTGGTACGTACATCTCACTCCTTCGATTTTTGTTGACCTTGCCTGGTACATAACACGTGGTAAAGCTGCTGGAATTGCTAAGCGTTATAATGGTTCAACTTCTTTTTATGAAACGTTTCACCTTGAACTGATGTTAAAAGATGATATTTTCGAAGATAAAGCACACTCGCCTAAAAGTACCTATCAACCCGTGACTTAAAGATACTCTTATTGTCCCCATTATATAAAGCAGTTTCAGACAAAGACTTCCACACCTCGGTAGTACGCGTAAGAAAACAGAAAATAAAATCCTTCATGTATGTGAATGGGATGTTCGACATAAAATGGTGACATAGTCTTTTTCTCTAGTTAACCAATGGTGAAAGCAGGTCAGTGATATCGGATTATGTATTTCCTCGCTCTGTATGTATGAACGCTCCATGAAATGTATCCTATAAAACACTGACACGCAGGCAACACCATAATGATACGCAAGACCATGGAGTTTTCGGTCAACCAGTTGGTAATCAGCGATGAGTTGCCTGGCTTTCCTCTCAATAGAGTCTAGAGACTCCAGCTGGTATTTCGCTGAAACAGAATACAGGTGGGAATAGTTCTACATGCTGGATAAGACTGAAAATACATAGTTTTTGCTAGTTATTTGAGCTTTTGCCTATACACAAAATTTCCAGTAATTTTCAACGCATTACTGTACAATAGGTTACTACGAGAACGTAGATAAAATCAATATTATTTTCAATTAACATTTCACGTCGGTACTGAGGCTAATCAAAACTAGACAACACTACATATGAGTACAATACTTGTTCTAAGAGCAAGAACATTAAAAAAAAACGACATGATTTCCACATATTTCATTATTTTCCAGAAGCAGTATATCAGACATGAAATTCCTTTTTTGTATGATATACTTAAACGTCGTACGACGTAAGCTTGAAAACATTCTAAAATGTAGTGTACATTTAAAAATATTTTGTAGCTTTTAACTGATATGAAAAGGAACGCTACACTTTATAAAATGATAAAATGTAGAGTAAGTTATTAACGCACTTCTAGAAATACCCGTCGCGTGCTGACTCATAAATTAATTCATTTCGTATTTACTGTAATTACTTGTACAAAGGTTTGTTAAAATAATTTGACAAAGGTTAGGCTTTGTACTAAAGTATTTAACTTAAGAAGAAAAAAGATTGTCTTTAGTAATTAACTAGATTAGTTATTTATGAAGATTCAGCGCCACTTTGGCAATGCTAACATTCCAACTAGCGACTCTACTGGCGAAATTCAAAAGATAGCTAAGAACGACACTTTTACAGATCACTACTACTTTTTACACTTTTGAGAGCTCTCAATACAAATACCACCATAACCTCGAATGAGGCCTCGATGAGGCGCGCGGATAATCTTTGCATAACCATTAGCTCCACGCCTAGGGTTATTGTTTCAATAGCCACACAATATGTAGTGTACAAATATAGTATCGAACGTCATCATCTTCCAAGCGTTATCCAAGTTTCACCCCGGTGTCCGCTTACTAGTCTAACCGGATTTGCCTGAATATTAGCTTGCCCATGGAGTGACTGCCTGCCTGACCTACACAACCTGAAGCGATAGTGATATCCTATGGTTTAGACTAGTGTCAGTTTATTAAATTAAGAGGTACTGGCGCACTATAACGATTATCAAAGATATTAATGTCAGCCGGGACCGACGGCTTAGCGTGCTCTTTGAAAAACGGGACAAGCGATAATTAAACAAAGTGTAGTATCGATTCTGGTATTATAAAGGTTGAGTCTGAATTTTCTTTGTGTCTGATACTTTGAATATTTGTATAAATAAGTATAAGTTTCCCAAGATACAGGAATTATTCCTATTATAGGCAATGTCCTGAAAACAAACACTAAACAGTAAAGATTGTTATCAAAATATTGAATTATTGCTCCAAGAGGGGATTCTAGTCTCTGACACGATGTGACATCATAACATGCCAAAATTTGTTATGGTATTGTGTATCACTTTTGCCCAATAGCCGAATGAACTATGGGAATAACTACGTTATGTATTTCAATGATACCTTCTCGAAATAAATCTATCATTTTAAAATATTTATAATCATAGAGACATTTTAAATCGATGGCAAGAATTATCACACAAGCAAAAGTTTAAGGGAAAGTTTTTAGGAGCAAAGTTAAAAAACTACTCCATTCAGACCGTATTTACACCAGGGGCCAAAGTATACAACATGGTGGGCACACCAAAGGATGTTCTACCGCTACAAACCCCAGGTGTCTATAAAATCAACTGCAGCTGCGGAAGCTCTTACATAGGGCAAACGAAGCGGACCATCGCTGAACGTATAAAGGAGCACATTGCAGCTGTAAAGAACCGTCAAACGAACAAATCGGCGATTGCGGAACATTTACTTCAATCGGGCACCAATCACTGGATTGAATTTCATCGTCCCCAAGTCCTCTCCACGGAACGCCACTTTTACCCAAGAGTTGGGCGTGAAGCGATCGAAATCAGAAAACATAAAAATTTCAATCGGGAAGAGGGCTTCAAATTGTCATCGGCGTGGAATCCAGTGATCTGGTTAACAACACCCTACTTTAATGCGCAGTCGGCGAATGTTCAATGTACAGATACGGTTAGTGTGTTTTGCGCCGGCACTTCGAAAATCAACAACGCGGGGGGTAGAAATAGAATCTTCTACCTCGCACTCGGAGACGTGACATCGCTACACCAGTCAGCTTGCGACCACGGGATGTGCAACCGTCTCGAAACGTCAAGCAAAAATAAGGTATGTATATACCTAATGCATGTTCGCGTTAATTCCCGTATAGATATATATTCTTAAGCAAAAGTTTACTTCAGAAGTTTATCCAAAAATACTCACTTGCAGTTGTCTCACTAATTTCAGAATCTGTAATAATAAGTTAATTGTCATTAGTACTATCAAACTATAAAAGAGCCAATCTGTCAGAGTAATGGACGACTGTCACCGCATTTAGCGCCACCTATAGTCCGTTCACAGTTATTTTACCTCTAGCTGTTAGATTGGCCAACCTGGGCGTTGTGTTGCTAAATTTAGTATATAATACTCCCATTTTAAATATACAGTACCTATTGCTAAAAATGTATACTTTTTATTGCCATCGCATACGCGATCGTATTAAATATTTGGAAGTAATGTTTGTAACAAAACTTCTTGATATCGGCATGGCTATACGAATGTACATTTATTTTCTAACGAAATAACTAATTTCCTATGAAGATAAAGAGTTATAATAATTTTTGTCTAAGTATCTAATATACAAAGGTAAACGCATCATAGTTACGTCAATGTGAGGTTTTAATTATCAAATACAAACACTGCAAATTTAATTTTCATATTTATTTTGAATAAGAATGATCCATGTGGACTGCCAATGTTATGATGATTCGGAACTGCTGTAAGATTCTGTATCAGACTCATAATTTAATTCTATTATGAACCTGCCCATTTCAGCATCCGTAGACCCATCTGTTTTACGAAGCTTGTCTTCAATGTGGCGCACATGTTTGCATTGTTTTTGCCAGTCTTCTGCAGTTATAGATTGAAAAGCTTCTTCAGCTAAATTCACAATGTTGGTTGCCTCTTGTCCTACATTTTTGCTTGTGACTCGCCTTTTAATGAGACTCCACATAAATTCAATTGCGTTTAGCTCGCAGTGGTATGGCGGTAATCTAACCACTTTGTAGCCATGAGCTTCAAGCATTTAATCAGTTTTATATATTGGAGCTTCTTTATGGTCTTTTATAATTTCATACAGTTGAGCTTTCACCATGGTAGGCAGATAAGATAACCCCTTATTTGTGATCCAGTTTTGCATTTCAGCTTTAGTAGAACTTAATGTTGGTACCTTGTTTAACTTGACTGCGTGATAAGGGGCATTATCCATAACAACTACATTATTAGACGGCAAATGAGGAATTAGTCTTTCCTGAAGCCATTTCATGAAATTTGTTTTGTTCATGTCTTCATGGTAGTCACCCGATTTCGACTGGGATTTAAATATCAATAAAGCGCTTTTTAACCCTATTTCACCACCCGCATGAACAATAATTATCCATCGTGCACCAACGGAATCGTTTTTAACACCCATTTCATTTTCTATTTGCCAGCATTTATTGTACTAAATACTCCTGAACCCGTACCTGTATCAAATGGTGGTTACAGTTGGACCTTCTAGTTTTCACTAGAATTGGGTAAAATGTCATGCACGGGTAACCCTATTTTACATACCTGTCATCACAGAGTTCCATTCCAACATAAAGAAAACTAACACTGACATTTGTCAGAGGTAAAATAACTGTGAACGGACTATACTACTCTATTTGGAGTTACCCGCTCTTAATTTTATTTTACTACTAATCGAATAATCGATTACAACCATCGGTAAATTAAGTAACAATTTCTAAAGACAACTTTTATGGCTAAATTAAACCTAAAAACATTTTTAAATAATCAGAGCGCCATCACGGCCGTCCTGCGTTTTCCCACGTCCTCGTGTGTAACGTTGTCGCCCGCGAACAATAGGCACAGTGATTTACTCCACACTCGTCTTGGTCTTCCTGACCAATTAATCGATTATGATTAACTGTTCGTTTCACATGGAATACATTTTACATGTCAAATTTAAATTCTTTGAATGTATCATCAAACAATAGACACACACTGCAGGGATAAAATCAAATAAATCATTTACGTCGGTTAACGTCTATACCCAAGCGATGTCACACAGACTTGTAAGTGCCACACAGGCCAGTCAATGCCACACAGGTCAGTCAATGTCACACAGGCTACTCATTTCCACGCAGGCCAGTCATTGACACACAGGCCAGTCACTGCCACACAGGTTGGTCATTGCCACACAGCCCAGTCATTGCCTTACAGGCTAGTCATTGCCACACAGGCCAGTCATTGCCACAGGCTAGTCATTGCCACACAGGCCAGTCATTGCCAAACAGACTTGTCGGTGCCACACAGGCTTGTCGGTGTCACACAGGCTCGTTGGTGCCACACACGCTCGTCTCGGTGCCACACAGGCTTGTCGGTCGAGTCATATCAATTGTTAGCTGCTTATTGTTTACACTTACACAAAATAAAAATCAAATTACTCACCTGCGCCGTCATTGGCACAATCTACTTCTTCTAATCAAAGTCTGTAATAAACTACCTTCATTTTCATTGCCAGTTTCGGCTAGATAGGCTTTAGCTATACCTATCAGTTACCAGGCTCCTCAAAGCCACATACAGGCCTCACACGGGCCGCGGGGGCCGGGCGCCACTCACGGGCCTCGCGCCACACAGGCTACGCCGGCCACCAAGCCGCGCCGGCGACCAGGCCGCGCCGGCCACCAGGCCGCGCCGGCCATCAGGCCGCGCCGGCCACCAGCCGCGCCGGCTACCAGCCGCGCCGGCCACCAGCCGCGCCGGCCACCAGCCGCGCCGGCCACCAGACGGCGCCGGCTATCAGACCGCGCCGGCCATTAGGCCGCGCTAGCCACCAGGATTACCCAAAGAGGAAATAAATCTACCAACAGTATATAAAAGATTCCTCTCAAAGTATACCCACTGAATAGAGTATCTGTTCTTTCAGACTAATTCAACGTCCGCACTTCGTAAATTTTTAAGCGATTATCAAATTCATTAACAAGTTCGCAACTGTACAGAAAGTAACTCCCATCCATACACTCAATGAGCTATGTTAAAACTGGATTTGACCACTGACAAAAAGAAAAACTAAATGCGAACATGGCGAGAACTGATAAGCTACCTTCGAACAAACAGACTTCCTTTGGCTACATAGAGGCAACAACTACAGTTCTGAGATAACCAATCGGCAGTCTATGAGTACTTTCAAATTCTCGCAACACGCTCTTGTCACACGGCACAGAAACCTGATAATTATAGCGATCAAAACTCAAATGAGAGCTATTTGAGTAGCAGGGTATCCGTGATTGTGATCAACAACCACACTTTAATGTACTTCGCTCTAGGATTAATAATTATAATAATAATAATCATTTATTTGCAGACATTGAAGTCCATAGAATTAAATTATACAAATTGGCATCAAAACATAATTAACAATAACCGAAAACAACATCATTAAAATATATCACAAATTAAATAAAAATAATAAATAATAAAGAATAATCATACAATACAAACACATAAAAATCACAAATAGGCACGTACAGCTATCTAGAGCCTACCTGTGTGTGCAGTCTCATCCATCTGCCAAGCATCGGGCAGTCCCACCGGTCACTCAATGCCTTCGACATGCCGTGGGAGCTGATATCTGTTCTGTGCCGGAGAGAACCGCATCGTTTACGAATAATGGCGTAAAAATCGTCTACTCTTGCATCGGCAAACATACCCGAAGCGCTACAATACCGCGGCAGCCCCACGAGCATCCTGAAGGCATTGTTGTACTGTACACGCAAGGCGCTGTATGCCTTCTGCGTATACTTGACCCATAGGCTGCAGGTGTAAAAAGTCTGACAGTAGGCTCGGAAAAGCGTCATTTTAACGTCGTAGGAACACCGTGCAAACCTACGGGCCAGCATATTACTTCGAACAGACAGCGCCCTACGCTCTCTCTCGATATCTAAATCGTCGCACAGGTCTTCAGTGACCCAGTGGCCCAGATACTTAAATTTAAATACTTGCTTCAAGGGTGTACCTGCTAAGGAGATGCATGGAACATTTAAGTATCTTCTGGCACCACCCTTGAAAACAAGTACCTCACTCTTAGTGACATTATACCTAAGCCCATGCGACGCCGCATAGTTCTCACAGACCTTCAACAAACGTGTTAATGCACTGATTGATGGGCTCAGCAAGACCATATCGTCTGCATAGCTAATGTTGTTCATAGCAACTCCGTCAATATGACATCCGACACCAGTATTGCTGAGCTCAACAATCAGTTCATTTATATATAAATTAAAAAGGCGAGGGGAGGTAATTCCCACCTGCCGAACCCCACATTCCAATCTATATTCTTCGGACATAGTCCCTGCCCACCTAACATTGTTTATTTGGTTCTCATACCAGAATTTTAGTAATGACGTGACCTCAAAATCAATTTTTTCTCATTTCTGAGCTTATCCCAAAGCTGGTCATAAGGCACAAGGTCGAATGCCTTGGAGAGATCTAAGAAGCACGCATTAACTGGCGTTTTTCTGTCAGTATAAAACCGGACAGTCCGCTTTAAACACATAATGGCACTTTCAGTCGACAGCCCAGGCCTGAAGCCAAACTATGCATCATGCAAGTCAATCCTGGGGGCCATATATGCATCCAGCAGACTATCCAGCACCTTTGCTATGACCGTTGCCAGGGATATTGGTCTGTAATTACTGGGATCGGCAGCATCACCGGTTTTATTTTTTATAACAGGTACAACTGTAGTTCGCATAAGTTCACTGGGCAGATAAGAATGACTCACACACAGTCTAAAAAACATCGACAATACTCTTGGCAAGTGTACACCTGCATACTTAAGGTGCTCGACACTAAGGTGATCATGTCCCGGGGACTTGCCTCTAACCATATTTTTTATCACTTTCTTAACATCTTTAGTGGATAAATTCAATCCCCGCGCCATCCCCACCTCAGCGCCAGTCACCTCCTGCGTCACATAACCAGTAGAGGAATTTGCCAAGGGCTTCATTTTAAATTGGTCTACAAACATATTAGCGATTCGTGCGGCATCATGTTTACCGCCAACACATACGGGGAGGCTCGACCTAGGATTCAGTTTATTCGTGTTTTTCCAAAAATTTACAAAGTCCTTAGATTTATGATTTTCAGCTATTAAATTAAGTTTAATTTGTTTTTCATTATTACGACACCATTTTAATTTACTTTTGAAATTTCGCCGCATTTCACGCATTTTATTATATTTAATACCTGTATCTGGTTTACCACATAATTGCCAGCCGTGAAAAGCTAAGCGAGCCTCCTCGTAAGCTATTTTCACATATTAATTCCACCCTGGGGCAGACTTATACGTTCGGGGCTTATTCGCTACCGCACTACACTCAGCAGACTGTTGGAGAATACATATTATATTACTGTATAAATCGTCCAGAACAACATTGTGGTTCACATTCCTACAATGAAAGTCTGCACAGTGTCTGAATGCTTGCGGGAAATCTATTTCCCGTAAACCCACATTACACATTTCCTCATACATACTTATCTGAGTCGAGTCACGTTGTCCCCAGATAATGTTATTACTATTTAGTTTAGGTAGTACTATATTAGGTGTAATTAACTTTAGATTACATTCTACCTCTATAGGCATATGGTCCGACCAATATATATCGTACAATACCTTAACATTAATGACAGTCCGTTGCGCGGCCTGTGTCGTAATACAGTGGTCAAGCCAGCGCCTACACCCGTGCGCGTCACTCACAAAAGTGTTTGACTCACTCGGCAAGCACTTAATATCAGCACATAACCACTGTTGTTCCTCACAAACCTTAAGTAGTTCACTATGGAATAGCTCGCCTGCATGTGCATTATTGTCACCTAACATAAATACAGTTTCTATACTATTGCTGTCAATTATAGCCGCAATTTCACCCAAGCAGTCAGTGAACTCGGCGAGATTGTCACTGGAGTTGGTAGGCATATAAACCGAAAAAACTAGCATATCTCTGTCGCACAAACTCACTTTTATTGCCGCGATACGAACACTGCTGCACTTTATAACACTAACCACCGAGAACAGACTCTTCCGCCACAGAAGTGCTACACCTCCATAGGGTCGACCACGAAGTTCACCTGCTGCCGTATCCACTGCTGAGCTACCGTTGAATGCAAAATCGTTGTGTATGTTTCCCAAAAAGGCCAGATCATGCGGCAACAACCACGTCTCCTGCAATGCGATTACGTCCGCAGTATTGCACAGTCGTCTGATACAATCAACTGAAGTTGTAACACTTTTACAGTTAAAACTTGTTAGCTTTACAGGCTGGTCCATTCAAGGTTTCTAAGAGTTTCATAACAAAATCTTTCTCTCGGAGCGGACATGTTGAGCAACACGCATACTCGTTCAAATAATAAAAAAATCATTAAAATATTGCATTGCTCATACTCTGACATTCATCGGGTCTTCAACATCACGTTATGCAACCTCCATCCGGATTACACAACACCACTCGAATAATCATTTCGAGCGTTTAACAAAGTAATTTTAAACTATGTTTGTTTAACATGTTGCTTTGGTTTTGCCTTATCACATAGCAGACTATAAGAAAATCTTACTAGGCTGATACTCTCTAGATGTGAAGTTTACTACCCAGTATCCAACCAGTCTTTTCAGCATTATAATTTTGTCATGGATAGTCTAAATACGAAGCTTATCCTAACCTAATCTTTAGCGATACAGCAACGGACCTTTCACGTTCAAGACGATGGAGAGCGTTTGTGATACTATGATAAATGCACTAATGGCTGTCTTGTTTGCGCACCAACGGAGACAATGACTAACACAAAAGCTTCAGGGTAAACTAGGCTAGCCAGAAAGGCACTTTGCCGGTCCAACTAACGGCGACGCATTGCTAAACATGCAGCCGCACAAATGGCTTATCCAGTTTATGCTAATCTACACCAAAGGAAACGTGGGTACCACAAAATTATCACAACAACGACTAATAAAGTACCCATTTAATGAGAATTGGGTTAAGCATACAAGCATAACTAACGATAACCAACCTAGTTCTACCTACAATGAAAATTAAAATCTCTGAAACTGATTATCGTAACGCACTTCGGTGATAACTCAATCATTTTCTTCTACGTTTGATAATAGAGTTTAACAGTTTCTACTAGAAAAACTACTTATCAATCCTAAACGTCCAAAGCATAACTTGGAATAGGGAATATGCATGATTTTTTTATGACTTAAATTAATCATTTTCATCATTATAACACAGAAAAAAATATAAATAGGTTTGAAAGTATTCGAATTATATTTCAAAGTGAAATTGAAAACATTGAATAAAATCGAGTCGTCGCCATTTAACGCGCGCTTTCAATTACGTCACATGGCACGTCACGTGGTGTGAACTCTAAGCGTTCCAGTTACTTCAGACGTATTTTAAGTTTTAATTTTTTTACAAATCATGGAAAAAGCTAAAAAACTTTCTTGCTAGTATTGTATGCTACCGAAGTGCCAAAAAACTATTAAAAGTACACTCGATAAAGTGTTTTTCGTATTCCAAGCGATGTGAATATTCGAAACCTTTAGTGTTGAGAAGGGATAATGTATCTCAATTATAGTGTTTATATATTTTTATGAAGGTAAATTTAGAATACTTATTATGCTATGTTTATACACAACGAAGCGTGAATTAGTAGTAGGTAAGTCTTAATTCAGCACAAAATTCGGTTTAAAACCAACCAAGCCTAGTTACAAAAAGTTGAATTAAACTTTCTATAAAAAGTTATTTCTAATATATTAACACACATCATATTATTTCCTGCGTAGCTGGCTAATAATGTCATAAAAATAGAGGGGTGTTAGTGCCTACCCGTATATATGGTAGTGAAAGTTGGGTATGGCAGAAGAGACTTGAAAGTAGAACAAATGCTGTAGAAATGAGAGCACTGAGAAGTATGTGTGGTATATCTTGACCGACAGAGTAAAGAAAAGTGTGATAAGATAGTGGTGTGGGGTAGAAGAAGATGTAGTGACAAGCATCGAGAAAAGCATGTTAAGGTGGTTTGGGCCCATGGAGAAGAGGGATGACGAAAGACTGACAAAGAAGATATATAAGGCAAATGTGAATGGGACAGGACGAAGGGGAAGACCTAGGCGGACGTTCTCTGACCAGATTGGAGACATCCTAAAAAAAGGACAGGTCACAAGTACCCTAAACAGAAGAGCATGCATGAGAAACTTGATGGAAGTGAATGAAGCAAGAGAGGTTTTGTCAGGATCGTTGCAAATGGCGTTCCGTAGTCTCTGCCTACCCCTCCGGGAAACAGGCGTGAGTCTATGTATGTATGTATGTTGATAAAGCGCCGTGGTCGGAATCGTTCGGAGGACAATATTGTTATTACATAAAGCCATTAAGTATTTATCTACTTAATATGTGCTAAAAGTAAGAAAACTTATCGTACTTGTGTGTGAACTTTAATAATATTATCCCGCGCCGGGCGTAAAAAATAAAAAATGGCTGGTAGTGCCGGCTGCTTTACCTCTTGATCGAGCAACAGCTGACCGGCGTCATTATTTTACCTATATCTCAGTTAGTTTTAAACGTTTCACAAAAATAATGACAGTTTTTGCATCCTTGAAATATGTTTTGAAAACTTACTATAGATAAATAATGTATAATCGACTGCACGGTTGGCGTAGTGGTTTAGGCGGCCGCCTCGCCGCTTGACACTGCGCTGAGTGTTGTGGGTTCGATCCCCACACGAGACAACACTTTGTGTGATTCATAAATGGTTGTTTCGAGTCTAGGTGTTCATTGTGTCCGTTAGTTGTTAGTTTGTAAAGTCCCCCGCGACACAAGATTTAGTCCTAGTGCGGGAGTTGTCTTTTTTTAACAATAACAATAACAACAATTATCTTTTCTCTGCAGTTCGTTGATATAAAACTTGAAAACACGAAACTATCCTCGTCAATAAAACTTTTAACACACACTATCTCAAAAATATTTAGCAATTTAGCAATTATTCACAGCACTTTATACACCTTACTTAATTAATTATTGAATTTAATCAATAGTTAATAACAACTTCACTTATATCTCACCATAATCTCGCGCGAAACTGTGCCAATTCAGATACACTTTCGTAAATATCAAAATCAAAAGTTTATTATTTTATTATTGTTTACTCATTAGTTTGTGATAAATAAAAAAGGTTATCAGTAATAGTATCGACTTTTAACTACCTAATCTTACAAAACTGTGAAATGCGAACGGGTGTATTAACAACTTGCCGCCATTTTTGATAGTGATATTTTGAAAATCGTTTTTCGTTATAATTTATTTATTTATTTAATATTAAAGAAGGCTTATAGACCAATAGCACAATAAGGTAAATACATAAGATAGAAAAGGTATTCAATGATGATATATATTTTAAAGCAAACAAGATTAGTTTCCGAGCATAATAACATATAAAACATATAGTGAAATTACGAGATTGCGACGCTACTACTATGATGATGATGATGATGACGCTACACGTTTTTCAAAGCAGAGCTGTCGTCACTCTAATGCGCGCGAAGTCGAACTTGTGGCAAGCAATTTTCAGCTAAATTGTATATAAAGTTTATGCCTTGTCGGTACACATGTGGCGTTATATATTGCTTGAGTATAACGGGCTCTTACGTTTCACAACTATAGATGCTGGCGAGAAAAATTCCGAATCATTCCCGTCGAATACTTCGGAAGTATTCCGAAATATTCCGAAACTTTGGGAATATTTCAAATGTCAAAAAAAACCAGCAAAATCGACCTTACTAACTATTTCGCGCTTGGAAGTTGTAAATTATATTTTCTTTGTTTGCTTGCAAGGTTAACCTTTATTTGTTTTTATTGACTGGGCTATTACACGCGTTAGGTAGGTAGGTAATGATTAATACCTACCTATGCGACCCGCGAATACTCGCGATGCGTATAGAACAACATACAAACTAACCAAAAACATAGGTAGGTAACCCTTTTTCAAAAAACAAATCAAATATGCTAGGCCTAGTTTTTTATTCCACAACTAACATTTATAAAAATAGCATTCGATTTCGAAATATTCAGGTACCTACCTAAACACAAAAGTATAAAAATCCTGTTAACCGCAGGCTAACATATCTACCTATAAAAACATCAACATATACTTATTCAATCCCATTTATAATAAAAACCCACCACACCACACATAAACACGTTTATTCCCATTGAATTATTCGGGCGAAATATTCGGCGGAAACATTCGATTGCGTGGTACGAATCTTTCTCGCGGGGGGGAAAACTTCTCCGGGGAGCATCTCCCCTCTTACCGCACCCCGCACCGCCATCGCCTGCACGCACGACTTGTGGCAGTTAGGCGGCAGGCGCGCGCGGCGGCACCGGCCGGTGCACAGAGGGGGCGGCGGCGATCGGCGATCGATGCAAAATACGATTTTTCAGCAAAATAAAATAAAAATATTAATTAAATTCGTTTTGAATAATTCTGATTTAAAGAAACTTTCCCAGAAGTATTCCGGAATTACTCCGAATTTTTCAGAAGTTTTGCAACTATATTCACAACATTGCTGTGGAGTGACATCACATAATTTTATTAAACGTGGCAAGGCGTTTGATGTCTCCCAATTTGGATATGATATAGAGTAGTTACGGAAGCAACAGCTGTTTTATAATCCAAGGAATAATATTTCATATAACAATATCGTTAGAGAATTAAAATTAATGCTTGATTATTTTGCTTATGTGTTACAATCTTCATGACACAATATAATACCGTTGGATGTGGTTAATGGAAATGGATTCATTATTGATTGCCTCGTTGTGCTCGCGGCATAAATGTGCGAGTGGGATTGGGAGGTCTCGGGTTCGTTTCCCGGGTCGGGCAAAGTGTTATACGGATTTTCCGTTAGGAAATTCTCAGTAGCAGCACGGAGTCTGGTTATGTGCCCGGTACGGAAATAGGCTCACCCCCGATTACGTGGGATTCTCCGTGTGGTGACGGATTAAGAATACGGTTTGTCACCACCCCATATCATCCCATGGGTGTCGTAAAAGCCGACAGAGGCAGCATATTATGCAGAGAACATCACTGTAAGAGAAGGAAAACTTGATACAAACCAACCCGTTTGGCCAGCGTGGTATAGTAGGCCAATTCCTCCTTTGAAAGGAGAGGCCTAGTCCAGTAGTGGACTGTTAAAGGCTGATGATGATGATGATGATGAAGGCTTATTTACGTATTGGATGATGAGTTAATTTACGACATATTACTATACTCCCACTAAAAATTTATGAAACTCCCAGGTAAAATCATGGCTCCTTAATTACATAGAACAGCAACAGAAAACGGTACACCGCAGGTGCTCAAACCAATTATACCTCCATGTTTGCGGGTACTACAAAAACATACACAGAGACACGACGGTAAACACACATAAACAAAAGTTTTGCATCACAACAGCATCATTAGGCTTTTCGCAAGCACAAATTATCCGCATCAACAATTTTTAAGAGACCTTCGAAATGTTCTCATTTTTATAACGCTAAGTATTTTTCCTGTGAGTCACTTTATTAGAATGATTCAGCAGTCGTCGCCCAAGGTCTTGGCTGATTAGCATAAATCGACTTAAAAAGCCTCATTCCAAAAAGAATAACAAATTCAACTTACAAAACCATTAAATCTAATATGGACGTCTGAATTTTAAACTGATTTCTAAGTGATATTGTTTGTCAAAACACTATGCAGCGAGTTTTCGACCAGAAATTGCGAATCTATGTAGTCCAGTCATGACACGTTGGAAATATTCGCTGAATGTCTTGTTCACAACATCTGCTCGTTTAATATCTTTCCATCTCGTTTTCGTTGCGGTTCCCAAAAAAGTTGAACTTTTGTTAACATTCCTCGATTTGCGGTTTTGGTTTGGTGCCCTAAATTCTGGTTACTGGGAAAATCTCTGGAAAGTTTCTGTAGACGTAACTTCGCTCATTTGTAAGGACTGGTAGTTATTTGACATTTGTTGGATGACGAGTTTTACTTATGTAGCCTTTTTTTCATCGTATGATGAGTTCAACTTCCACCGATGTCTCACCATCGTCATATCATAGCCACGATTTAGATGGCTCTTTTAACGTCACGTGCTCTTTCATAATAATACCGCGAACAATGATCTGTTTTTCAAGATTTCCACCCTCTCCCCGCATAATATGGCCGAAATAGGTCATAACACGTTCCAACCAATGCCTGCTCGGCAAAAAATTATAGAACAGAGCCATTCATTTTTACGATTTCAAATTCGTTCCTGTATTTAAGCTATCCAATTTGATGTGTGTTTTTTTACGAGTTTAGAAAAGTGACTATATTCGTGAGGACAGTGTGGCTGGATCCAGTATATAACAAGATCCAGCCACGATACGATAAGCCACAGCTTTAAAACTGGGATTACCTGATTGTAAATTCGCTGGGTATAAAACGGAAGACAGAGCTTTATGATATAATAGTGCTATCCAGCCTGCATGTAGCAAAAGCTGAATGGAGGAACATACCAACAGACTGCGATACAGTGGGTATTAGGTTCAAACCAGTACAGAATATGGCAAGTATAACTCTGGATTGCAGATTCAGACGGTATTCGCTCCGTGTTATATCTCGTTTAACTAGAAAGCGGACGTCGGGCTTCAAGGTAAAAGACAGGTGTGCTACAAGGAAAACGATAGGACGTCGATGATGATTATCTTGCCTGCACAAAGCACGAGTTGCGCCTTTCATCTAGCCAGACCTGACAGAACATTGTATTAGCTTTGTATGAGGTTCTGTTTGTTGGTGGCGGCTAGGAGTCAGAGTGTTTGTAAGTATGCATATAGTACGTGCACACAGCGCTGCCAACCTTCGTCACACTGACGCTCCGAGACAAATTATGAATATTATATAAATAACTGCGTTATAATCTTTGTAAGCTAAGCACCGCTAAGTGCTATCTTAGGCTTAATTAGTTACAAACTCACAAAAACAATACGAAGCATTCCACACGCAGTTGGAACAACATTATTTTGTATACATGTAAAGTTTTTATTACTTTATCGTAGTAAAATTTTATGAAATAATGTCTGAAATATTTTAAAAGCCGCCTCTGACGAAATTACCGGTAATTCCGAGGTTACAAATCTGACGCAGACAACGCACTGCTGAAACTATTGGGCACAAGAAGCTGAAATTTGACATATACATAATTATGATCCTCGAGGAGAATAGGGATGAAAGAAAGGATTTCTCTTGAATCCCACGGGATTGGAAAAATGTTAAAGTAAAAAAAGAAGTGCGAGCATTGCTGCAGTCACACACTAGTTATCTATATGAGTTTTAGTATTATAAAGACTACCTGAACTACGAATAAATCTTAATTCACCAGGAACTTTGCACTCTTCAGATACTGAAAACAAAGAACCACCGAACTCAGAACAAAGTTTTATGATTCACACAAATGCAACAAAATTCTTTAATTAATCCAACATTGCAGGGGACCTCAAAATAAATTGAATAGAATGGACAGAAGTGTATTACTATATAATTGTAGTAGTAGATCTAGGAAATTTAATACATATTTTATCCGACGACAGACTCGATATAAATGTTATACACATTTTATCTGTTATTTTTTATAGTATGTTTTGAAGTGATCTCTAAGGCCAATTAGCTTAAAAAGTTGTATGATATAAATAGATGATATGTTGTGTTTGTGGTAGGATATTATTATCATTGCAAATGCTGTTTAAATAATAATGTAAAGCAAGTAATATGAATTTTTGTTTATCCTATACAGAACGATGCAGTAAGATGTGTGGCTACCTAGGTGATAGCTACAAAAGCGGAATAGATTTGTGTGCAATGTGTCTGATACCAAGCATTACACTGCGTTTGTGACTTGGTAACTAACTATATGCACTTGAAAAACGTAGTTATTTTGGCATCACAGACAGACACTTAAATTTTATTTATATGTATAGATAATATTGTAAATCCGCGTGAAAAAACAGCGCGTTTCAGGATCATCAATCGTAGTACCATCGGTGTTCAATAGATGTCGCCAATGCCGTCTTCACTATTATACAATACGTGAAACTACATACATATAGCTACCACTACATATGCACTAATTTTTTAGAGAGACTCGAAACTAGAGAAATGTAGGTATGTAATTAATTAAAGGCGATGTAGAAACATGACTTACATTTTGTGCGACAATGATAGAGCAAATGCTTTTGTTCTAATACTATGAACATTATTTGAGAGAATTTAATTTAAGGTACATTTTGTGGTAGGACCGGCATATTTTTAATACTCTCATAAGAGTATTAAAAATACGCTGGTCCTACCGATTGAATAGCATCATAAAGAATGTGTTGTTTAACACGGAGTCACAAGTGCGTTACGGCCTTGGATCGAGAGTAGAAAGAGGAGCGGAATGAGAGAGAAGTAAAACGAAGCTGAAGCCACCGGTTCTCTCATTTACTGAAGGAAACGCAACAGTAACTGTAGGTATTGTTACTGATCGTCGATTTTCTGTGAGAGGGTAGAACTCCCAATCAAGCCCAGTCATACTGAAAATCTGAAATCAACAAGGTCTACTACCTACTACATACAATATGTTTATCTGCATTGGCAAAATATTGTAATAATGCGATATAGACAGTAGAGTATACTTATTCACCTAAACTTATTTCAAACAGTGTGCAATATATATACGACCCTATTTTCATTCAATGTTACTAAGATAGTAACTCAGAATATTTTTTTTTACTGGTGCAGAATAAGACTGCACGGTTGGTGCGTGTGCTTGTGTGTGTAAGGTACCTGCAAAGCAAGCTCGCGGCGATAAGCTGAGCGGCGGCGGCGGTCAATTCTCCGAGCAGATTTTTGAAATGCATGATTACGAAAAAATATTTTTAAGTTTTAGTGAGTTATTTTTTCATTTGTTTGTATTTAGTTATAGTAGTATATTCATCCCTTAAAATATTTGCAAATGCATAATTATGAACAACCTGTATATTTACTTCAAAAGTATTTAAGATATGAACGCTTGCTAAATTTTCGTTTGGTTATGATTGCACATCATTCTATTCTAAAAAATATTACAGTTTTTCGGAATACCGATTGAAATTTATGCTGTTGATAAAAAGATTTTAATGTTATCCTGTTGATTTGAAATTCTGATTCATCGATACGCTATCCGAGCATTGGACAAATTATTTCATGTTTTATAATTATGTTTTTCAATTTTTTGTTATTATTTTCTTTTTTCCATTATTTATAAAACACATACGTGTGTGTTTATTTTGGTGAATATTTAACAGATTTGTACAAATTATTTTTCTGTTTAATAATAATTCGGTTTCATAAAAATGGAAATTAAACTAAAAACTAAACTGAAACTAAGTCGGTAACTAGAACTAGTCGGGTAATACAGCCTACAGCGTTTTAGGTTCTGTTTATTGAAAAATAGTATTCTAATATGAAATGTCTCTTAGTAAAAATAATTGTGTTAATGTCATTGAAAAATATAGAGTTTAATGTTTTAAGGTACGTTGTATTCAATAATTGTAATACCATTTAAGTATATTGTCTACATTTTATTGTGACGGAAGGCTTATCGAGATTGGAAGTCAACGCTCAGGTGCTAAGACAACGTTTTATTGATACCAAAAAAGTCTCATACTCTGTAGCGACCGGCGCAGCGCACCACGTTTTTCACTGTCAAACTAGTATCGACATTGTTCTCATTTGAAATAGTACAAAATCAATTATCATATTATAGTTCTGTTCGTGTGTGTGCATGCTGTAAACAGTTTTGTGTTTAGAGCATGCACACACACGAACGATTGATTTTTGACATTATATAAAATGTGAACAAAGTTTATAGTACGAG
Source organism: Euclidia mi (assembly GCA_944739405.2). Classification (NCBI taxonomy): domain Eukaryota; kingdom Metazoa; phylum Arthropoda; class Insecta; order Lepidoptera; family Erebidae; genus Euclidia; species Euclidia mi. The sequence goes on along the minus strand of OX123191.2, from coordinate 24,521,595 downwards.
ATCCCACGACAAATTAGTGCACTCATCGAGTTTTCGCTAAAAAACATTTTTTATGTATATTTATGATTAGGAGAATATATATTAACTAGGTTATCTATTAAAACGTGGTAGAGTTTTCAATCAATAATGTTTACTGTGGAGCTAACTAGTCTTAGGTACTAGTAGATTTTACAGAATATTACCTTTTCCACACAGTGACTTACTTCCGTTACGATTTTTTATTCCTAAGTTAGTCTGTAACTTTAACTCACGGTACTGCATTGGTATACTATTCAATAAAATATTTCTTCGAGCTCAAAATAATTCATATTATCTGTTTACAATTTCATTCTTTGTATTCACGTACACATCGACCTATCTGTAGAACAGGGTTCCATGTGACTATAGACCAAAATCTCGTTAAATAGCTTCATGGGATAAGGAATACAAACTCTACAAAACTGTGTTTTTAGAATTTTCGGATCTTATTTACTTTCTGATATATATAATCGAATTACTATTCATCTGATATTTGTTCCGCGTAACAACGCACGACGTATACAACGGACGGGACACGTGGAGTTTGGGTGGCGCGAGCGCAGTGATCGATCATCAGTCCGGCCGATATTCATTGGAAAAAGAAGAAAATTGGGGCGTTTTCGTGTCCTATGCTTAATTTTCATGATATATAAGAACAATCAATTTATTTAGTGTTTTTAGTAAAAGGGATACTTTCAAAGATGTCAAGATCACGCAAAATACTAAATATGATTCAAGTAGATGCAGAAGAGCCTGATCTTATTTCGGTGTTTTCAAAATTACATACCGCGTTTGCAAATCAAGATTTGAATTCTGGTAAATACCGATGTTTAACAATATTACGTTTCTAAACTAACACAGATTATTGTATTTTTCTTTTTGACTCTGTTCATAGTTAACAGCGATCGATGATTACTTAGAATGTTTTTCGATGGAGTTGTTCAGAAATGCAACTCTCGCTCAAAAAGACGATTACCGTTATTAGTATTCACAGAGTAATCGATATTTATGCAATATTGAGCAACAAAAAGTAGCAGCCTTATGGAATATTAAGATGTTTTTTTACGAACATTATTGAAGTTGAAAGCGTCGGAAGTTAAAAAGGACGGTTTTCCCCGGAGTCTGTGAAACAGTTTGTGGGTTCAATGTTAAGAGGGGACGTTGTAACTCAAAACGTTGAATCAATTGGGACGTTGTTCAATTGAAAAAATCTTTAATTATAAAGATTTTTTATTAGAAATTAGTTAAATTTGTTGCAAAATTTATTGTTTCAAAGAACGCTTAAAAATAGTTTGTTAAGTACAAATATTTGTGCAAAAGAATTTTTATATTTTAGCTACGAATGAAGGATAAAATGGCATGAATCATCTTTGCCTCCTAGTAGAAAGGAACCAGTCATAAATTTGAAATATGGGAAGAAATTCTATACAAACATGACGAGACAAAGGAAATAAATTAATCTGTAATAGCTCAATACCGAGTATCATGTCTGTTTAGTCTACAGTAATCAAACCAGTTAATTTTCTTTGGAAATCCATTAAGTTTTGCAAATGAATAGTTAATACGGCTTAAATAGTTAAAAGTGTTACCACAGGTCATACTCCAGTTAGTTACAGTACTAACTCCTATGCTGTTTCCTACTAATAAATAATGATGAAAATACTCTACCACATGCACACTTAATTTTATTTCAAACTAAGCCGAATTTGTATTATGGTTGCTAGAAAACGGATAAATATACTGTTTTTTGTAAATACATACATGTTCATTCGACATGCAATATTTTATTATGCCCTGATAAAAGAAAACATTAAGACATACTTTTAAGTAGTCTGCCATTTACTACAGCTCCCAGCGTCAGTCACTGCGAGAAAATTGAAGTATGCCAAACTATGCTCATCATTACTCACTATGCTTCACCCGTGCTGTTTTAACTCATTTTGAGTTAAATTATTATGTTGTTGATAGACTGTATAGATGAGATATGCATTCTTGGATGAGACAGGATAAAACTGTAATTTTTAAGGAAGGGCAGCCGGAGCCGGCTTGACAGGCACAAGATCGTTATAGATGATGCCATGAAAAGTGTGCTTAATAAAATATAGAGACCTAATGGTCATGTGCTGCTCACAAGTTATTCAGTTAGAGAAAGTACTTAAATGTATCATTATAATGGTCTCAACGTTACCCGGGTTGCAGCCACGACCACAACTTTTTATCTTAGAACCCAGGCTCTGCTTAGTAGTATAGTAAGATTTGATAGGATAGCTTAGCTTAGTACTAAAATGAGTATGAGTACTCGATTTTCAATTTTGTAATGTTTAATTTTATTGTATTTTACCATTATTTAGTAAATATTTTGCACCCATGTCTGGGTAAAAAAGATGTAAGATTGTTGTTATTCTTATACGGGGTGTAAAAAGACCCTTAAAGAAAATTTTAATCCCATTTCATCATTACGGACATTCTTTACTACGGCACCAAACCTGGGCAATTACTGCTTCACGAGATATTGAGGCTCAAAGTTACCATACAATTATTTAATAAGGTACATAATCTATGCATTTCACGTGCCAATTTGTTCCATTATATCTCCTATGCACCCTTGGATAAGTAAGTATCTAAAGTATTGCACGCGCGTACTTTACATATATTTTAAATTATATTAATTATTAATATATTATTTAATTAGATGATGTTAATCCCTATACTGATTTTACTGATTTGTTCCTATAATGTGCTTTTTTTAGTCTTGACATATCTTTTTTTTTTTGACATATATATATATATTTTTTTTGACATATTTTTCCAATATTTTTTCATAAAAATTGACATTTAGAATATAAGTTTTGTTGATCTATATAACCTTTTAATTGTCACTACAGATTTTTTAATTTTTTTGATTCTTTGGTTTGATTATTATTTTAGATTACATTTATTTTATTTTCTTAGCTCATTATTGTGCATGCAGTGGCCAACTTAAAAGGTTATGCAACCAACAAAAACACTGTTAATGATTATATTGTATGAATGATTGTAATAACCACTGTTGGCCCTTAATAAATAAATAAATAAATAGCTGCTTATAAAACTATAAAAATCATTTTCCAGGTATTGTTTTGCTAAGTATGACTTAGCATGATGTAAAGAACGAGTAGACTTCGGCTTGGTGATGGTGGGATGGTCTTTTTACACCGTATATAATATTACTAGCTGACCCAGCGAACTCCGTATCGCCTTTTTAAGAGTTTTAATTTAATTCCCTTTTTTCCAAGCCCCTTTTCCAAAGTTACCATTGACTTAGCGCCTAATCTCTTTTCATTCCAGGGTCTATAAATTATGAAAAAACAAACATAGATTTTTATATAATATTGAATTCCCCATTCCTTAAAATATCGGAGACGATACCCAGACCTACTTAAAAAAAATCCCGTCTGCCATCGTTGATTTCCTATCCGCCATCTTTGATCACGAAATAGATGTTTTATTTGGATTCACCATCCCTTAGATCATCAGAGACGATACCCATATTGATTTTTAAAAATTTTCCCATCCGCCATCTTTGATTTCCCATACGTCATCTTGAATCACGAAATAGATGTTGTATTTAGATTCCCCATCCCTTCAAACATCGGAGACGATACCCATATTGATTTTTAAAAACATCCCATCCGCCATCTTTGATCACGAAATAGGTGGTGTTTTTGAATTCCTCATTCCTTAAAATATTGGAGACGATACCCATATCGACTTTAAAAAAATCCCGTCCGCCATCTTTGATTTCCTATCCGCCATCTTTGATCACGAAATAGATGTTGTATTTAGATTCGCCGTCCCTTAAAACATCGGAGACGATAACCATATTTATTTTTTTAAACTTTCTCATCCGCCATCTTTGTTTTCTCATCTGCCATCTTTGATCACGAAATAGATGTCGGATTTGGATGCCCCATCCCTTTAAATATCGGCGACGATACCCATATCGACTTTAAAAAAAAATCCTGTCTGCCATCTTTGATTTCCTATCCGCTATCTTTGATCATGAAATAGATGTTGTATTTGGATTCACCATCCCTTAAATCATCAGTGACGATACCCATATTGATTTTTTAAATTTTTCCCATCCGCCATTTTTTATTTTCCATCCGCCATCTTGAATCATGAAATAGATGTTGTATTTGGATTCCCCATCCCTTTAAACATCGGAGACGATACCAATATTGATTTTTTTAAATTTTCCCATCCGCCATCTTTGATTGCCCATCCGCCATCTTTGATCACGAAATAGATGTTTTATTTGGATTCACCATCCCTTAAATCATCAAAGACGATACCCATATTGATTTTTAAATTTTTTCCCATCCGCCATCTTTGATTTCCCATCCGCCATCTTGAATCACGAAATAGATGTTGGATTTAGATTCCCCACCCCTTTAAATATTGGAGTTGATACCCATATTGATTTTAAAAAAAATCACATCCGCCATCTTTGATCACGAAATAGATGGTGGTTTTGAATTCTCCATTCCTTAAAATATCGGAGACGATACCCATATCGACTTTAAAAAAAGATCCCGTCCGCCATCTTTGATCACGAAATAGATGTTGTATTTGGATTCTCCATCCCTTCAAACATCGGAGACGATACCCATACTGATTTAAAAAAAAATCCCATCCGCCATCTTTGATTTCCTATCCGCCATCTTGGATCACTAAATAAATTTCATATTATTAATCAGCGTCCCGAAAATCTCGAAAACGATACCCATATAGATTGTATCCTATTCGTTTAGCCTTTTTTTGCCTTTGACCCAACCCTTCCCCTTCTCGTTTGACCATTTTATTATTTTTGTCGGGCCCCTAAAAGTTGTGGCGTAATTTTATATAGCCTATAGCCTTTCGGAATAATTGGGCTATCATAGGCAATAACATTTTTTTAAATCCGACTGCTAGTTCCTGAGATTAGCCGACATTATGTTTTAGCCTTTTTAGCCTTTTGCCCGGCCCCAAAGGGTCGAAGCGCTATGTTATATAGCCTATAGCCTGGCGGAATAACTGGGCTATCGTATACAAAAAGAATTTTTCAGATCCGACCGGTAGTTCCTGAGATTAGCGCGTTCAAACAAACAAACAAACAAACAAACTCTTCCGCTTTATTATATTAGTATAGATTAACTATTATCTATATACGTACAAATTGATTACTTATAAATAATTGTATACGATTATACGTACAGTTTAATAAATATAAGTACATATATATACAGTTTATTTATTTTTAAATAAGTAAGTATAATTACTCCGACTATTACACGACGTAAGTTTATGTCAACTATTTTAAGACATTTAAAAAAAAAATGACATTGCATTTAATTTTATTATTTATATTATTTACAAAGGACTCTTAAGGGATCAACAATTCCAACAAAAATCAACCTTTGTTAACATAGAACGTCTTTTAAATCAAAAGTTCCGCAAAACAACGCACGATGTTTACCACCGATTCTCGCTATTCCGCCATAAAACGTCCTACGTCGATATGTAACCCACTATCTCGTACAATAATATGACTAGAAATATTCACTATAAAACATTAAATTAGGCTAAGTTGTTATTATAGTCACTGAAAAATTGATTATTATAACAAAAGGAGGTTATTATAACATACGAAAAAATCTTACCTTACTTATCGACTGCCTGGTTGGTCTCGCGGCATAAATGTGCGCGTGGGATTGGGAGGTTTCGGGTTCGATTCCCGGGTCGGGCAAAGTGTTATTGGGGTTTTCCGTTAGTAAATTCTCAGTAACAGCACGGAGTCTGGTAATGTGCCCGGTACGGCAATAGGCTCGCCCCCTATTACGTGGGACCTATAAATGTGGGTGTAGTATTACACCTCTGCCTTCTCCTTCGGAGATTCAGGTGTGAGACTTTAAAATAAATCTTAATTTTAAGTATCTCGTTATAAGAGTTATAAAGAGTTACACTAGTCAAGAACTTCTACAGCCTCTACTGAAAATTGCGATCAATGCAGATCGGACTTTGTTCTGCGGATGAGTCGACATATACGATATATCACCATTACAAACAAAAGCAACACATGCAAAAGTCGTGGCAACTGTAACTAAAATGTTTTATTCCTCCTAATTATGTCGTGATCCTGTAATGTGTGGGGTTTCAGCAATCTTGGAGAGTGGCTGGAGCAAATGTTTATATAACTTTAGTATTACTATGAACTGAACAGTCATCAATATATATATATAAATTACTAGCTGACCCAGCGAACTCCGTATCGCCTTTTTAAGAATTTTTATTTAATTCCCCTTTTTCGAAGCCCCTTTTCCAAAGTTACCATTGACTTAGCGCTTAATCTCTCATCATTTCAGAGTAAGTATATAAATGATCAACAAACAAACAAAGATTTTTAAACGATACCCATATAGATTGTATCCTATTCGTTTAGCCTTTTTTTGCCTTTGACCCAACCCTTCCCCTTCTCGTTTGACCATTTTATTATTTTTGTCTGGCCCCTAAAAGTTGTGGCGTAATTTTATATAGCCTATAGCCTTTCGGAATAATTGGGCTATCATAGGCAATAACATTTTTTTAAATCCGACTGCTAGTTCCTGAGATTAGCCGACATTATGTTTTAGCCTTTTTAGCCTTTTGCCCGGCCCCAAAGGGTCGAAGCGTTATGTTATATAGCCTATAGCCTTCCGGAATAACTGGGCTATCGTATACAAAAATAAATTTTCAGATCCAACCAGTAGCCCCTGAGATTAGCGCGTTCAAACAAAGAAACAAACTCTTCCGCTTTATTATATTAAGTATAGATAATTGCAAAAAGTATTTACACATACAAACTACTTAGTACTAAGACTTAGTAGTACTCAAAATGTTATCCGGTATCTGTGACGTTTCGCTAGACTGGCCAATATGGCGACTGTGATTTGTCTGTCAGAACCATTACAATTTAACAAAAACCTCGACAATCCGAATGTCTAGAGTTTGGGCTAAGATTGGGTAAGTTTAACAGAGATCAGTGGAAGCGATTAATTCATCTAGTCTTAGCCCAAGGCAAAGGTTTAAACATATATTACTGTGATTGCACAGCGATTAATTATAATCCTAATTACAACTAATATTAATAAAATGTCTTACCAAATCTTACTGATGCTCCCGATGATGCTCTAGAGTGGACCTATAAGATTAACTCATAATTTTGGCCAAAATAACAAGAAAATCGAATAAATACCACAGGATTCAGTTCGGCGTCCTTCATCAGCGAAGTCGTCAAGCACCAAGCACGTGCATCGGATTCACACGTTTTACAATGTTCAATATTTCACAATGTCTTGTCTAATGACAATTCGCGAAGCTACAAGGACGAGCTTTCCAAAAGGCGATCAATTTATATCAATTACAAAACCACGCGAGACAGACCAAACGGCGTGGTCCAGACAAATTTTTATTGCGGGTTTTTTCACTGACCGCGGGAAACGAACAAACTATTCACGAAGCTACCAGGATGTGCTTTTCAAAAGGCGATCAATTTATTTCAATTACAAACCCACGCGAGAGAGACCAAACGGCGTGAGAGAAACCATTTTTCAGAAACGGAAATTGACAGTTCAGTGTGACCATAGTCAAAATTTACAATAGACTAAACTAAACGTTACTTAATCGATATAATCGATTTGACTTGTCTTATCATAAAAACTAATTCTATTTCAAACACCGAATTTTGCGGATATATGTTGTCGACTCGAAATCTTTATTTTTTCATGTTTTATTATTCAGGTAAGGTTTCGATGTACGTCTTGACGAAATTATTAATATAAAATTTGACACTGCGATAGCAGCGCAGTCCGTCGCTTCCAATGTGAAACATTCCAAAATCCACAACTACTTACAAATTAAAAATTAACTAAAAATACGTTTTCCAGTGGACTAAATTGTGAATCTAAAGCAATCTCAAGTCCCCTTGAACACACACAAAACAAATCATCAAGATCGGTCCATTCGTTTAGGAGGAGTTCAGTGACATACACACGCACACAAGAAATATATACATATATTAAGATGTAGGTACTAAAGTACGTTAGACTATATGTCAGTGCATACAGTTGGCAAGGTAACGAGAATATTAAGAGCTTATTCTGACAACATAATCTTTCATTTTCATGAACCGAAAACATATAGTTAGTTTGGCCCGGGTGCTGTAAGTTTCTTAAAAATCGCATTGGTTTAAATTATTTTTACTTTAAATTTTATTTATATAAATATTCAATAACTATCCTTCAGAGAGTATTTCTGTCATAAGAAAGTGTGTCAATATTATATGTGGGATATAAAAAGTAACAAACGACAAATTGAAATCCAATAATATATTCTTTCTAACAAAACGGCACAAACAAAGGCCTCAATAATTTTACAAATTTGAAGCAACAAATGTAATATTAGTTCGTCACAATATCTATACATCGTAAAGACATGGAAACAGGTGTCCTTAATATAGAAATATACAACAACCAGTCATTGTAGATCTCCCCTGCACTTCCCCGCAAACACGATACCGATGGCATAGGGGTTAGATACAGTAAAGTCAGGGGTCAAGTTATGGTTGATAGTGTAAAATTTACTTTAAGGGACGGAAATTAAGGGCCTACCCAAGGTTGAAGTGTGGAATTAGCAGAACACAGATTATTGGAATCGTTTGACTTTAAACCAGAAATTCGAGCCCTTTGTGAATACTGTTAATTTAGATTTGTGCCTTTGTTTTATGTTAAATTTTAACGCTGATTTTGATTTTGTGTTTGAGGGGCATTTAATATAGTTGCGGGTTAGCTACTATATTAGTATGGTTTACATCCGTTCTTACTTATTTCACTTTGAATATAATTAATAGCCGGTTTTACTAAGCATAGCAATCTCTAATCTCTTAACAAAGTCAATATGTTCCGAGTATTCGCTATTGAGAGGTAACACGTGCGGAAGCTAAAAACGATAAATATACCAAAAAGTGAAGAGAAAGAAAAAGAATATACTAAGATAAAGGTGAAGAAAAATCTACTATATTTATCTTTCTGTAACAGTATACAGTTATTGTGATGTGACAGAAAGATAAATCTACGTATGATGAAGTATTTTAAGCGGCCGAATCGCTATACAACTGCGTTTAATGTTGTGCGTTCTATTTCCATACGAAACAATACTTTGTATAATCCGAAAATTATTTTTTCAACTCTGGGTGCCTTCTTTGTAAAAAAGTCATTCGCAATTGAGGTAACTTAGTGCAGAAGATATATTTAAAAATCCGTGTGAAGTTTTGACTGTTAACATTTGCTAATCAATACAGAACTTTCACATTCCTACAAAAAATCTCCATCAGAAAATACAAACAACAAATAACAAAAACCGCATTACCATACGTTGACAATGTCAAAAGGGCGGCAACTCCACAAATCCTAACGTGGGCCATCAATTAATGCATTACTTCTCCATAATACATGCGACGTACCTGAATTCCCTTTTGCAGTTCGCTGGAGCGCTTTAAGCCGCCTTCGCGAAGTGCCATTAGACTTTGTGTAATCCTTTTTCGTTCAACCATGCTTTAGGCTCTGAATACACTTTCCTATTTCCACTTCGCCCGTGTTAGCAGTTTCTGTTTTCGCAGAAACTTGCAGGTTTCTTTCGTTTTTGGCCTTTGTTCAAGTTTTTATGTTTGATTGTGTTGGAATTGGACTTTAATTCTGTAGAAGTTGGAAAACTGGGGTTGAATTCAAGTTACCCATATTACCTATAATACAATGAATTTAATAATTATTCATTGTGCTATTCTTGCGTTATTAACTGACGGACAACGTTCAACTAAAACTAGTGTCAAGGACACCGCAATAGCTTTAGATAGTGGACTGTCTTCAGGGAAGAGACATACACACTTCTTCTGCCTCTCCTGAACTCGATATATAGAGAGGTGAGGGGCTCGGACCACAATAATTTTTCAGCGAGTATATATATATAAATATATGAGTATGAATCCTGCTACTATGATAAACGCCAAAGTTTATGACAAATATCCATCCATCAATCAATTAGATCAATGGATATTTGTCACACTTTCTCAATAAAACTACTGGATAGATAGCAAGAAAACTTTGCACAAATGAAACCGAATGGCACATGGTCTAGCTTTTGTCGAGATGACCGAGACCTCTGAATAGTTATTTATTAAACAGAATATAAATCTGTAAAGCTTATCTAATGTAGATATTATCTAGGTTGACTCTTTTACCCAACCATCCTAAATTAGGATAAAGGAGGACTAAACGATCACATAAAGCTAATGATCTTAACTTGCAAGCTTTTAATATCCAAATTATACCAGTCTGTATGATAAATAATAGTGTAGACTACATCAACACCAATATAAATACAAACATTTTTATATTTGTCTGTCCGTTAGCCTATCATGGTAAAACCTCAAACAAATCGACAGAAGACGAATAGAATTGTATCAAGTATTTATCTAACAACAATATCGCAAGCAAAAATACTCGCAGCCTCTATACTAAAATTGTAAAGTTATTTTCCTTTCTTCACTTAGAAATTGTACAATGAAAACGTCTGTTAAGTTGCCCTTGTAAGAGCAAGTAAACCGAATAATATATACACTAACAATAAACACTTATTTTATTTTAGAACGCCATTATTCTATATTGACATTAGTTGGAATCGTTTGCAAACAGACGCCTAGGGAATTGACGCCTTGAGTGTGAAACGTGCATATAAATGCTGTGATGTCATATTTGTATTTTTGTTTGGAAGTTCTACGCTGCAGAAATTGGATGTCATAGAGTAAATAGGCTATGTAAATCTTTGAAGCCAAAATAAATATACCTCTCATTCATCAGATTTTAGTACGCATATTTTTATTTGGTCAAATTTTTACTTGGCAAAATATCACCAAGTATAATGTCATTATTGCATTTGGTCTTTAATCAAATGATTTATTACAGCAAACAATCTTCAGACAATAAACGTTTGGTGATATTAGTTTATTTATGGAAGTAGTTAGAGTAGGTTAATTATTTAAAAAAAATGGTTAAGATAGGTTAGGTTAGAACTATGACCTCCAACGAAGCTCCTACTGACAGAAACGACTTGCATTCATAGAAAAAAAAGAGATTATGTTTAGTAGGTTACTCGTACTACATTTGTGATTTTTTTCACCTCTGCCAAATTAATAGGTTAGCCGGCAGAGGGGTGACACTTGAGTCTAACAATTTTTTTCACTTCAAAGCTTGATATTTGACAAACCAATCACTTGATCGAAAAATGCTTTGAGCAAACTAATAATATTTTTTTAAAACCTATCCAACGATACCCCACTCAACCAAAAAAAATTCAACCCCACTATACAGGTTGTAAAAAGACCCTTAACGAAAACTGAAATCCCATGTTGTACCAATCACTACGACCATTTTTTACTTCGGCACCATACCTGGGAAATTACAGGTTCAGGAGATATTGAGGCTCAAAGTTAGTATGGAACTTTTCTAATTAGGTACAAAATCGATGCATTTACCCTGCCAATATGTTCTTTAGATGCCCTTTAACCCCATGGATAAGTAGGTATTTCGAGAATTGCACGCGCGTGCTTTTAATTGCGGTTTAAAAAAATGTGAAAACTAAAAAAATAGATCGTTTCCCAGGTATTATTTTTGGTTAGTATGACGTGGCATGATGTCCACAACGTGTAGACTTCGGCTTGGTGATGGGTCTTGTGACACCCTGTATATGTAGGGGAGATACCCTTAAAAAAATATTTTCCTAAATTTTATTCTACAGTTTTGTTGCAATATCATATGTCTATATTCATGATAAATATCAGCTTTCTAGCACCAGGCGTCTTTGAGCGAGGCTGCCGACGGACAGACGGACGGACATGATGAAACTATAAGGGTTCCTTGTGGACTACGGAATAAATGTTAAAAGTACTAGTTGGTAAACAAGTTATAGTTTAAACGTTCATTTCCCAAACATTAGGTTTGCGTTACAATTTTTTGTGGATAGATTTTTTGCTAAGTAACAATTTGGTAAATGAAATTATGCGAAAAATTTTTTGGGAAGTAAATATTTGTCAAATTCCTTTCGGTCAAACAAGGGAGACCCAAATGCTAGATAGCTTGGCCTACATTATTTGCTTTCTCTATTTCATATGCTTTTATTTCTATTCTATTCAATGCATTTTCTTTACCTTTATATGTTTAATACATAAACTATGTATTAAAAAAACAAGCATGAATTAATCATCTATACAATCGTTGGCTATGCTTGGAGTTTCTCTGAAGGATTGAATTCATAATGAAGTTATCCCACAGAGAACCAAGGTAATTTACATAGCTCAAAGAATTAGCAAGCTGAAGTGGCAGTAGGCTGGTCAAATTTGTCGCAGAACCGATAACCCTTGGAGAAGTCGTGTTCTAGAGTGGAGACTCAGGGGCCATTAGAGAGGGCTCAGTGGAGTGCTATTAGAGAGGCCTATATCCAGCAGTGGACAATGGCAGACTGATGCTAATAACATTAATTGTAATAATAAGTATATTCTACAACTGCAAATCAAAACACAATGCCACATTGACTATCAACTGTGTATAATCAAATTTTGCTCGCTTGCTCTATCAAACCAATCAGTATCATTGTTATAAAAGCAATATTTGTTCGTAAATAAAGTGTTTTCTTAGCATTATTAAGAGGAAATTTAAATATTACTAGCAATTAAATGATATGTTGCTTAAAATTGTAGGTAGGTATCATAAAAAAAAATTATTTCAATTTCAGAAAAACATAGATTTACCGGATAGTTACCTAATGGTAACTATCCGGTAAAAACCGGTAAATCTAACCGGTTTTAGAACCGTACCTAGTAATTTTTCGCTTATTTGACAGACAAAACACATATTAAGAAACCATTTGTACTTATATTCTCGTAAATGTAGTAGAACTCAATCACTATAAGACAAAGTAAATTTACGAGCGGCATCGCAACTACTATTCAAAACAATTAAATGCGTGTTGAACATTTTCGTAATCAAATTACAGTAAGCATGAAGCTACGCTCCAAAGGGTTTGTCTACCTAAACTAAACAATGTTTATCGCAAAGCCGCAATAAGTTTATATTCGTTATCTTACGTTAATACGTAACATAGTTCCTAGCTTACCATGAACTTGCGAAATGTTTATATTTCCTTTGTTGTCAGGAAATAGGAATCCATACCGAGACATCCCTGCTGTCACAATGTAAAGAGGATGCTAATTCCATTTTGAAATACATTGCGTGTTATAACAGTAAAGAGACATAGTCATTTCCTTTTCAGAAAGCAATGTATTTGAAGGAAAGAAACAAGAAACGTTTTGAATGATTTTTTGGTATGTTGGTACTGTGATGGCTGCTCGAATTGAATTTCTTAGTAGGTAATGTTACTTAATAGATTATTCATATGACGCCTACAGATTTTAAAGGTCGGAATATACAATTATTGAAATGATTGATCGCTGAACGTTTTTCTTTTACATCTTTTCTTTAAATAAAAATGTCAATCAGATTGATTCGCTGTCGTTAGCGAGAGCACTTGTGCATCGTTTAATTAAATTCACTTTCAATGTTGAATAAACAGGATGACTGAAATAGAATATTTTAAAGAAAATAAGGTTTACATTTATGTTATACTAGAGGACGCCAGCAGGTACGACTGCATTTTTTTTTAATTAACCCGTTTTGGCCGACCCCGTGGGAATTTCGGGAAATCCCTTCTTAGTGCACCCCTACGGTCCCCAAGGAATTCCCAATACGTGCCAAATTTCAGCTTCCTGAGCTCGAAAGTTTCGGCTGTAGTGTAGTGTTCAGTCAGTCAGTAACGCAAGGATTTTATATATTAAGATAATTACGAACTTTGGAAATACTCACGATTCTGCTGACTCACAGTTTTATAAGCCTAGCTTGTTTGTTCTACAAAATGCACACCAGTGGGATCATAGTAGACGATCAATATGGGAACAGTACAATTCTCGAACAGCGATCATGACTTAAGATACAGTTTCTAGTTACTGCAGACAATAGTTTTGATTTAATATACATATCGTCACGCCCGTGTCCCCGAAGTGGTAGGTAAAGGTGTAATGTTACACCTACATTTCACCTTGTGAATTTTAGGCGCCACTTAAAAGGGAGCGAGCCTCTTGCCATTACTGAGTATAATACCAGACTTCGTGATGCTACTGACTTGACTGCCTCTGTGGTCCTGCGGTAGTGTTAGCGACTGCGGATCATGAGGTCTGGGGTTCGATTCCCGCATCGAACACAAAGTGATATTGGGTTTTTCTGTTACGATTTATCCAATAGAAAGTTCAGAGTCCAGGAGTTGGCGGTGTCACACCCCCGTGCCTCGGAAAGCACGTTAAGCGTTTGCTCCTACGCACAATCTCTCTCCGATCGTGTCGCTTGTGCGTTCCATCGGACTATAGGAGTAAGGGAATAGAGAATGCACTTGTGTATGCGCACATAATGTATCTATAATATGTCCCGCGCAGTTGGAGACTCTCATAAATAGACAAGCCGCCGTAAACGAAATCGGCCAGGAAGACATTATTATGATGCTACTGAGAATTCGAAAAAACTCAGTGGGACTTAAAATTCATAATATGGCAAAATGTGGATATACTATTACACCTCTATTTACCCCGTCGGGAAACAGGCGTGATTTCATAAAAATAAAGGCGTGCGCCAAAGTTCATCTAAATTTTTAACTCCGATAATTGGAAATCCGAAAATGTTCCTCTTAACATTTTTCATCCTAACAATCACAATTCCTAACTACTCTGTCTCTAATGTTAATAATTCCGAAGCATTCAACTTCATAATGTCAGTAGCCATAAACATCTATTTTACTTTTATTTGTTTTCCTATATATTCTCAACAAAACCATCTGTTACACTATTATTCAAAGTCATATATATCTTTTTAGGGTTCCGTACCTAAAAGGTAAAAATCGGAACCCTATTACTAAGCCTCCGCTGTCTGTCTGTCTGTCTGTCTGTCTGTCTGTCTGTCACCAGGCTGTATCTCATAAACTGTGATAGCTAGAAAGCTGAAATTTTCACAAATTATGTATTTCGGTTGCCGCTATAACAACAAATACTAAAAATAAAAAAAATGAAAATATTAAGGGGTGGTCCCATACAATAAACAGGTTTTTTTTTCGTATTTTTGCTCAAAATTACTAACGGTAACAGGTAGACGCTTAAAATTTTCACGGAATATGTAGTTGTATATTACCTTTAATAAATAAATAATTAAATTAAAAAAGAAAATAATAAAGGGGGGCTCCCATAAACAAACGTAATTTTTAAGCAATTTGTTACTCGATCTTAATAAACAAGTAGAAAGTTAAAAAATATTTAAGCATATATACAAAAAACGTGATTTTCATTTATAGATGATGGTACGGAACCCTTCGTGCGCGAGTCCGACTCGCACTTGCCCAATTTTTTGATTAGATTTCTTTTTATTCATAATAATCAGTATTATATTATACATTAATTTTGCGTAAATTTATTTTCACATAACATGTATAACATTTCAGAATAATCAAAAACCATGGTACAAATACACGATAGTACAATGGTCAAGTTCCAGAAAATAATCGGTCCTCTTCATAATTATTGGTTAAGGTTAGGTTAGAACTGTGACCACAAAGCACGAGCCGAACGAGCGAAGCGAGCGTGCCGCGGCAGCGGCCGGCGAAGTGCCAGAACCGAATCGGTCCTATAGTTGCCTATTGGTTTAGGTACGGCTAAAACTGCGGTATAAACTCCCAGGCCATAAACATAACCGTAAATTAGAAATTTTTTGCCAAAAATGTGTTATTTTTGCAAATCGTTTATTTTATCGATTCTATCGTATAAATCACCTAAATATAAGGCTAAAAGTGTCCTGGTAAGAGTGTTTTTTATAACACTTGGTAAATGTTTATTTCTGAGTATGAGTGAAAATATTATAGTAATTATGTTAAGGAAAAAAGCGTTATGATAAAAAACAGTTGGAGTTTAAATATATTTACATTAATGATATTATTAATTAAAATTTTCGGAAACATGAGTTATGAACATCGTCGGTATCACTACAAATAGTAAGAATGAAAACTTTAGGATGAAAAATTTTAGGAAGAGTGATAATTCGGATAACAAATCATTAGGAAGAATAATTTCGGGTAAAGAACTTTAGGTGAGCAAATATGGACCCAAAATAAAGATATATTAGGATTGATGACAAATTTATTATCATCATCAGCCTGCCGTAGTTGAGGCCTCTCCATGTACGCCGAATTTATTATACGGTAACATTATTATTTTAACTCTTTCATTCTTGGTGGTAAGTGTTGCTAACCAAACCTATAAGTTACTTCATTGAATATTTTGACTTTACATACTTGAGTGTATCGTTTACACACTTTTAAAACTACTTAGTTCTATAGTCACCAACACAAATATAAGTTAGTAACGTACCAAAAATGTCCAACTGACCGTCGACATTTATAAAGTGGCACCAAAAGTACAACTCGTTGGGTCAAAGTGAAAATTTCACATTCGCTACAATTTTCAAGTGGCCAACGTTATACCCACTAACAACCAGCTGCAAATTGTTTTCACAGCGATATTTTGTTTGCGCAACACTCGAGTTATCTCCAGGCGTGCTCAAAATACCTACACTTGAGATCGCAGTACATATTGTTTTATTTTTACTACTGCAAATAGATTTCTGTAGATATTATATGCGAACTAGGTTATGTTTTGCGCTGCAATGTCCATTTTAGTGCAGTTTTTTTTAAAATTTTGTTTAGATACAAAGATTAGATTTTACAGTCGTTCACGCAGTATAATTGGGGTCAAAAGGAGGAGACACAGGAGAGTGGCGATGAAGAGAGTTATTTTTAAAGGAATAAGAAAGTAACTCTGTACTGCTTCCACGGCTGAAAATCGAATTAATTTTAAAATATTTGGAATAAGAAACTCTGCTAAAGGAAATAAACCACATTTTTTTAATTTCATCCTCGTGAAGCTACGGTTTCAGCTAGTCAATTATCACGTGAAATGTGAAACTAACGTCATCAACGCAACAAGCCAAGCAAAATGACATTTCAATTTAATTTTGAACAATTTAATTATTATTTAAATGAAAATCAAAACATTGGACGAACAGAACAATGTTTTATTTAGAAAGTGCATTAAATATTTGTCGTTTCCGCGTATATTTTGTGGCGGTGACAGAATATGATGTACATAGTGTTTTTCGATATTTAGGATAACTCTATTTTGTGCAGTGGAATTGAATTGTGTCCAATGTAGCGTGCCTAAAAGTAATTTTATTTCGGTTATCAAATGTATACTTTAGTTATGTATTATTTTGATTTATATAAAAGCTATCTTTTTCACGGGTTTCTAAACGTGAATTAAAAGACTTTATACTTTTTTGGATGCCGCAGCCAAATGGCAAAAGGCGAAACCACTGCGACCATTGCGAATTTTGTCTTGGAGCCCAGGGTCCGCTTACAGGTCTGACCAGATTCGACAGAATATTCGCTTTCATCATAGAGTGAATGCTGTCTGACCTCCGCAACACATTCTCACTGCCACTGTCAAATATCTTCTCGATCACTTATTCCAGCATGCAAGCGATTATTAACTATTTAATAGTCACAAACCCCGACAGAGGTGCAGGCTGTGGGTTTAAACCCAATCCTCTCTGCATGGTAGTCTGTTGGTAAATAAAAAAATAACAACGCGATAAAGAAATAAGCCACATAGGCCTATTTTTTATTGTTCTGTTTTAGCATACCTACTAAAGCATATTTTTATAACAGATACAAAAATAAATTTAACCAAAACTGTTTCAATAATTTCATTCTTTACCGAATTTTAAGTTTTAACCCTTAACTTGGCAGAGAAAAATATTATTGAGTTTCAAAATAATTTTTATACAACATAATATTTATAACCCACAGATGCCTAGAAAAATAGAAAATAAAATCTTATGCAGGTAGTTTCAAAAAAACCACATGTATCTTGTGGGATACATTGCCAAGAGGCCTTAAAAATATATAATGATTTCAATGTATCTCTAAAGATACACTGCCAAGTTTGATACAACCTTGCTGTAGAATCATATATTATAACAAAAAGGAATAAAAGATGCATTTTCATATAAAAACAGTATATTTTATTAAAATGTAAGTTGACTAACATGAATAGAACTTCTTTCGTAACAAAAATAATAAAATCTTCTTAGGTATGAATTTCTACCTGACAGTAAGCATAGTTTGAACCGCATTTCATACACGTGACTGTAGTCTGATCTAGTACGCAAAGCTTGCATCGACTCTTGGAGCCAAATGAAGTGAAATAATTATATCCATCAAATCTAACATCTGTAGTCGGCCTGGCAGTACAAGGTATCGTTTTCTTTGGTACTGGTGGCATAGAATTTGATTTATTTATTGGTTGCAACCTCCCAGAATATAGCGGCCCTTGTTCCGTAACCATATAATTATGGTAACGGAATCTTGTCAGGTTCAGTTACTTGCAATTATTCGAGTGTTAAGTACCCGATTTAAAATTTAGCTCAACACCGGGTTTGTACTACATATGTACTATTTGTTCCCGAAACGAGACATTTATACCTCTGAATGTGATTAAAATACTTCAAGATGTGGCAGGACGATCTGAAACCGCTTCACAAGGCCAGGCAATTCACACCCCAAGGATTAGTACTACATATGTACGTGTTTATACTCAATGTTCAATACAATTGAAAGTGCCATAGTAAAGTTGGGTGATTAAAACATTGGTCCCGCCAAATTGATGATTTATTTTATCGCTGAATTTATATGAAACTCGTAAGCAATCGGGCAAATTCAAATGTGGAATCGTAGTACGTAGTACGCCTTAAGTACATGAACATGTGCAATTTACACATTCTTAAACTAAGTACTTACATCAAAAAATTGTGGTAATATTTTCACATGGCTGACATTAGGTGGCGAGCAATTGAGAAATGGAAGCTTAATTTTTTTTAATTATGGTTACTCTTTTTTTTCAAATTAATAACAGTTGATCACTTAAAATGCAAGGATATGGAATATAAGTAAGGAGTATGTTAGGTATCTTGCTGTGATAAAAATTGAAGTAGGCGATGTGCGGCGGTGGCATAGATGAAAGTAGAGAATCTTGAGCAGAAGTTTCTTCACCATTTGATGATTGATTGGGTTCTGGCACCAAAGCAAGAATTTGTTTAGCTCTCGAAAGTACATGGAGCTTTTTTACCTATAAATAACAGAAAAAACGGTAAATTTTGGAAGTGTAATAGGCTTGGCAGTGTGCACCATGGGATACATCCCTAGTAAATATAAGACTGTTGGGTACTTGGCGGTGTGCACGGAGAGATACATGCAGTTAAAAATCCAATAAAGCCCTACACCAGACAATTTTTTGTACTCCAAATTGATTAATTTAGTAGAAAAACAATAATAATTTATAATTTTAGAAATAAATGCATGAAATACATACAAAAAACATTATTTTATGCATATGACTTACCTGTACGCGCGGAAGCATGGCGTCGATCGATAATGAAATAATTGTGACAGCTCACCAGTGCCGACAATTTGAAAAAAAAAACTCGTGTTCGAAAACAAAGAACTAAAGTAAACGTTTACATAAATTTATTCTGTTTTAACAAAGAAATGTTCGGCTTAGATTTTTTCGAACTTTGATGTATCTCTAAAGATACATTGCCAAGAAAAGGGTTAAAACTGTTTCTCAACATTATTCACGCTTGTATTCGAGTCAGATGTGATGGCAAACTAGGGGCAGCCAATTTGGGTTCCGATCTGGAGTAGGAACGAGAGAGACCTAGTTCGCTCTGCAAGTGTTGGTCTAAAAATGTAACAAGACTTTTTTCTTTGTTTCATAGATTACGAGAAAGCATTTGATTGAGTGTTACATGACGGTCTTATGACAATCTTGACCGACATAGGATTGGGCGGCAAGGATCTGCGCATAATCCATAATCTATACTGGAATCAAACAGCGACAGTTCGTGTAGATGGAGAAGAGACGGACGAAGTGGACATTTGCAGAGTTGTTAGACAGGGTTGTGTACTTTCACCTTCTCTCTTCAACTTATACTCGGAAGCAATCATCGCTGAAGCAATGGAAGGACTAGACTGTGGAGTCAGGGTTAACGGACGACTTATTAACAACCTTAGAAATGCTGACGACACAGTCCTAATAATATAATAATAATAATAATAAGGACTTGGAACCGGCTGTCAACGTTTCGGCTCAGCGACTGTCGGATCAAGTGCGAGCCATCCAGCGCAGCCGCCTGCTTGATGACGACGCACTTGAGAGGCTACGCTCAGACTTGCCAGATATCCCTGCCAACCAACCTCCTACACGCAATGTGGCTTCAGTGCCAAATATATTTCACATACAACATGAAAGAGGTGAAGAGGTGGTAGACAGGGATACACAAGTAAGTACCCAGTGCATTGATAAAATAAGGAGTGCTTTGGAGTGTGCCATTGAAAAGAAAAGAAAAGAAAAGAAAACGTTTATTTTGTCCTCACATGACACTTTTGTACACTAAATTCTCAAAGAGAGAAAAAAAAAGTAACAAAAATAATATAGGAAAATCATTAGTGAGGCCAAAATTGGATCCTGCCTCAGCGAATGCTGCGACAAACTTTGCCGCAGCGCTGGTATTCTGGCAAGTCCAGTAAGTGGCGTCACGGATTCACAACAACAAAAATAAAAGTATACAAAATAAAACCTATAAACATCAAACACAAAACATAATTATATAAACATTTTTAACCTTATATCCATACTTATATCTAATTATTAAGTTATTGTAACAACAACACTTCTCTCCAGTTTTTGGACGAAGCATTCTGCATTAACACTGAACATAGAGGTTTATGACACTGACAAGTGACACTTGACCATCACTTGACACTTAATCTTTATGGCATTGCGCATGTAATGGCGTAATTGTTATTTATAATAAATAATAATCTTAGTTTACATTACAATAAAAAGAAATATACTTATATTATAATTTACTTGTGAGTCTTGTGACATAATTATGTGTGTTCTATATTTGTGTAGTGTATTTTTTGTGTATTATATGTGTATAAGTATATGGTGTAATGACTGCAAGATTTCATAGCGAGACTATTTTTCAACCTGCTATGCTATTACAAGAAAGCTGTGGTTATGCTGCAATCGTTCATGTATATGTAAGTGTAAGTCCTACCTCCCGAGCTTCTGCTCGTCTAATAAAAGCTTCTTAAGCCTAATGCGGAAAGTGTAAGACGTTTTAAGAGTACGAAGAGGAGGCGGCAGATCGTTCCAGCATCTTGTGGCAGCATACCTAAAACTACCACGAAAAGCAGTTGTTCTGTGTTTCGATACAACTAAGAGGTGTCTAGATGCTCTTGTGTGATGGCAATTGATGTCCCTGGACCAAGATAGCTTCTTCAACAGATAATCTGGGTGCCCAGACCGCACAATGTCAAATAGTAATGAAGCTAGGTGAAAACGCCTGCGTCCAGACATTTTCAATAGGTTGCCATCATTCAAATAAGTAGTGACATGGGTATGGGGTGGAATACTGTAACAAAACCGTGCACATGCATTCTGTTCCCGCTGAACTAGCCTCTGAGTTCTGCCTATTATGCATGTACCATACACACTATCAGCATAGATCATAGTTCATTGGGGAATATCGGTACGTTGCATTGCAAGACAGACCTCGGCTGCCGCGTTTGCCCACGCATAAAAAGAATATGGCGCTTGTGTGTGCCCTGGATTCACTATTGCCTATTTACTTAGACAATAGTGAAAATCTTAGCGATACGCACTCAATTCTGTATTGCACGGCTGTAGCGGCATGTCGAGTAGCTAATATTAAAATACAAAACAGTTTTGATATTGCTCCTCGGGATGACGTCCCGGCTTGGCAGCGTAGAATTGAGCGGCGTATTGCTGAGACCAGGGCACTCATAGGCAAGCTAATCTGCTTCAGGTCGGGCAATAGCCGCCCGAGAGTGATGCGTTTTGTGAACCTGGCGTTTAAAGGAACGGGACTCCGTCCTCAAGAATACGCGTCACGGGTCACAGAACGCATCGACCTCCTGAAGCAGAAGATTTATGCGTGGGCAAATCGTGTCAAACGATACAAGGAAAGGGTAGCCCGATATTCCCAAAATCGTGCATTCCAACGAGATGAGAAGTTGGTTTATAGAAATTGGGAGCGACCTGACCCACGCGTGGATGATGGACGTCAGCCAGATGATGCGAATACGATTGAATTTTGGCGCAGCATATGGTCGACTCCCATCAGCCATACGGAAGATGACTGGATTAGAGGTGTTAAACGGTCATGTGCGGCAATACCTCACATGGAGCCCGTAGCCATTGACACCACAGATGTATATTGTGCAGTCCGTCAGTTAGCCAACTGGAAATCGGCAAGACCGGACGGACTGCACAATTTCTGGTTAAAATGGCTACGCAGTGCACATGCTCGTTTGGCTTCTCAATTTCAGTCATCTCTGGATTCAGGATCGCTGCCAATTTTTATGACAACTGGCGTAACTCATCTGTTCTTTAAGGCTGGTAGTACCACGGACCCTACAAACTAAAGGCCTATAACTTGCCTGCCTACAGTCTATAAAGTTTTTACATCCATTTTGAGAACAAAATTGGAAGCACATATATTTAGAAATAACATCTTATCTGTACCTCAAAATGGATGTAGAAGCGGGGCCCGTGGTACTAAAGAACTACTCCTTATTGACATGACCATAAGCCAACAGGTTCGCCGTAGTCGAAAGAATCTGGCGACATGCTGGATAGACTATAAGAAGGCCTATGACTCTGTGCCGCATACGTGGCTCTTGAGGGTGCTGGAGTTGTACAAAGTTGATGCAGCTCTATGCGCCCTCTTGAAGGCATGTTTGCGGCAGTGGAGTACGGTGCTTTGCTATCCAGGATGTCGACAGCCTTGCGGGTATGGCGTACCTATAAGGATCAAGCGGGGTATTTTCCAAGGCGACAGTTTGAGTCCACTATGGTTTTGCCTAGCACTGAACCCACTGAGCACTTTGCTCGAAAGTTCAGGGCTAGGCTATAGATTGCAGAGTAGAGGTCAAGTTATTTCTCACCTCCGCTTCATGGATGACCTCAAAATATTTGCCCCCACTGACCCCCAATTGACTGAGTTACTAAAGATAACTGAAAGCTTTAGTAATTCAATTAAGATGGGGTTCGATGTGGATAAATGTGCGGTCATGCATGTAAGGCGAGGCAGGAGTGTGGAATCTGATGGTATAGAACTTTCAGATTTCACACAACTTAGATCTCTCTCTGCAACCGAAACCTATAAATATCTGGGTATGTCAGAGGCATTAGGCATCGATGAGGCTGGCATGAAATAGACGTTGCAGGCGCGTTTCTTTGGCCGCCTGAAAAAGGTTTTAAAAAGCTTTCTTTCGGGCGGAAATAAGGTGCGTGCCTGTAACGGTTGCGGTCAGGTGCGGTCGTTTTTGACGGATTTGTTCACTTAATTGATGCAACAGGTTAGCATAATACTCGCCATTGATAGTCTGTCTGAAGATAATCTATAAAGATTATCCCACGACAATCCCAAAAAACGGAGGCCATGACCTTTCCCGCTGATGGAACGGTTTTCGCCTTCTTTGGGGCTGGTTCTCCTCTACGAGTCCATTGCTTCGACTGTTCTTTAGTCTCTGGTGTGAAATAATGCACCCACGTTTCATCCATAGTAATAAAACGCCGCAAAAACTCCGCTTTATTATTGTGAAATTTTGCCAAACACTCGGTCGAAATATCTTCGCGACGTCGTTTTTGGTCCTCTGTGAGCAATCGCGGCACATCTTTTTCATATCCAAATTTTCGGTTAATATGCGATGTACAGCACTTTTTGAAATCCCTGCCATGTCTGCTAACTCGCGTACTTTCAATCGCCGGTCATCTAATACCATTTTATGGATTTTTTCTATGGTTTCTGGTATTGTCACTTCATTTGGTCGACCACATCGATGTTCATCTTCGCAGCTCAAGCGACCTCGTTTAAACTCTGCCACCCAATATTTTACTGTTGTAAACGATGGAGCAGACTCCCCCAAAGTAGAATCTAGCTCCGCTTTAATATCAGTTGGACTAAAACCTTTCAAATGAAAGTATTGAATCACATAACGATGGCCAATTTTCTCCATGTCTGAAAATTTGTTCACAGCGTCAACTATTGATGGCTACTAAACAAAAGAAAAACGACGCTACGTGTTCCAATTTCAAATTTAAACTTTATGAAGTATATTATTTTTAAAAAGAGTATTTATTTGAGATAAAAACCTCTTTAAGTGTGTCAGGTCGGATACTTCTGGGACTGCCCTGGTAGTCGTAACAGTCAATGGACTCATTGCCAAGAGCCTCGACCTCCACCTCAAGAGGCTCTCGTTAGACGGCTGGATCAAGTCCTCCATACAGAAGGCAGTATTGCTGGACGCGACACGCATAGTTCTGAGGTTCCTCTCTCTGGAGCCCTAACCACCGGTGGCTTGGTCCCTGTGCCCGATGCCGGTGGGTCTCCGTGGTCCCATTTTATATATTTGATTTTAATTTATAAAGTTATATTAAGTATATAAAATGTGATTTGTGTGATAATGAAAAATAAAGAGAATAATAATAATTTATTTGCATAAAACACGATATACAGAGATGTTATATATCAAAGACAATAGTTCTTACATGTTTAGCCGGACATATTCAGCATGCAAATATTAGTTACAAATACAATTTACAATTTTTTGTCAATAAATTCCTTAATACTATAGAAATTGTGTTCAGTTAACCAGTTCTGTAGTTTTATTTTAAATAAATTTGTGTTCAATACTTATTTAATTCGGTACTTTATTATAAACTCTTACACACATTGCCAGACAGCTTTTGTTATATTTCGTAGATTTGGGGATATCAGCCAATACAAGCCTATCTGGATCTCGGCGATTTCTAAAACTCACATCATTCGCAGTTTTGAAATGTTCTTTGTGTCTACGTACAAACATACAAGTTTCGTAGATGTATAGTGATGGTAGTGGTAACAACCCATTTGTTTTAAATATCGGTCTACATGATTGATCCGGTCGCATACCATATATAGCCCTTAAACATTTTTTTGAGCTACGAAAGTTCTTTCTATATCAGTACTGTTTCCCCACATAACAAGTCCATAACAGTCAGTACAGATTCTACGTTTGCTCGGTATGTTCCAATAGCTGTGTTTGTATTTGTTATATTTCTAATATGTTTTAGTGCATAAACAAATCTATTTATTTTACTAGACACTATATCAATATGTGTTTTCCAGTTAATATCCTCGTCAATTGTCACTCCTAGAAACTTTGTGTGTGTAGCTTGTTTGATTTTACGTATATTTAATTTGAGATTGTATTTGTCATTATAACATTTATTAAATTGAATATATAGATATTTGTCAAGATTTATTTTTAAATTATGTGTGTTTAGTCAGTCAATAGGCGGGTCCATACAGACCGAGCAGCCTCGCGAGGCATTTGCCGCGCGAGGAAACGGTCCCCGAACGAGCGCGGCCATAGAATAAAGCTGCGTTCACATTTATCTGACGAGATCTCTCGTGACGGTCTCTGTCGTAATTACTTACCATTCACATTTGTCTGTCGCCGTCTGTCGCGATCTGACGCAGTTTTGAATCAGTTCTGTCTTAACTCTCGTGGAGTTCACGCTTTCGCAATGTTTTTGATAAATTATCCGATTCAGATTAAGTAGATATCCAATTATATCCATAAATTATTTACATAGGATTATATTATTTTGTATTCAATTAGCTCGTCTATAGGTACTGTATAAGAATAATGTTATAAAAAGAAGTCAATTAGTTCGTCGTCCATAGCGCAATTGTATACGCGCGTCTGACGCTTTACGACAGACAGTTCACATTTGTCTGACGTGTCGTGTCGCGCGCTGTACCGGTTCCACACCCCACCCTCCCTGTCACAGACCGGGATATCGTCTGCCACGACAAGACAGACGCCGTCACTACAGATCACGTCACCATAGGAAAAAACTAAATTGTAGTTGTCATAAAGTTTGAATTCAGAATGCATGTATCAAATTGTCGACTTGTAAATTACAATGAAAAAGTACATTTCATGGTTTTAAAACTTAGAACAACGTTGAATAGAACCTCATTTATTTAGATAAAATGAGCGCTAGATGGCAGTAGAACTCACTTTTTTACATAATCACTTATTCTCACGTTTAATTTTTCTTATAATATTTATTTAAAATTTTTCTCCATAAAAATATCTGTAAAAAGCAATTCTTATTCTGAAAACAACATTTAAATGTTAATGTTTCTTAATTTCCTGGACTCGATTCCCGCACTCTTCGCCTAGGTACCCATCTTACTTGAGAAATTTTACATTCCACTGGAATTTAGCAACATTCACATCAATGTCCACAAGAAGATGTTGTGTTTGAAACTGTAATAAAATTTGTAAGTAACTAAAGCCACTATTATAAGTCATCTAACTGATCTTAAGGTTATCGTTTTGTGTGAAAAGTTTCCTTAAACTAATGGGCAGTCATTTTATGGAATCAGTACCTTCAAAATAAACTGTCACTAGTCTAAACCATGGAATAGTGCTATCCCTTTGGGTTGCGGAGGTCAGACAGGCAGTCGCTCTGTGGAAAAACTCATATTCAGCCAAATCCGGTTAGAGGAGTAAGCGGACCCCAGGTTGAAAACTAGGAGGATGATGATGATGATTAAAGCTTTGAGAAAACCCATTTCTTTTAAAGACACTGAATGTATATATCCCCTGCAATGATTTTCACTATGCTACAGTATCAGGAAGATTGGTAATTGAAAAATGGGCAGACTGTTTAAAAAAGTGCCGTGTGGTTGACGGCATAGTGCCGTGTGGTTGACGGCATAGAATACAAGTGTCACCACCCCCTATCTTTCCGTGGTGGTCGTAAGAGGCGACTAAGGGATAACACGATGCAAATACCATCTTTGCGTAGAGACGGAAAACTCGACATCAAACCCTATACGACTGCCTCGTTGGTCTCGCGGCATAAATGTGCGCGTGGGATCGGGAGGTCCCGGGTTCGATTCCTGGGTCGGGCAGTGTTATTGGGTTTTTCTGTCACGAAATTCTCAGTAGCAACACGGAGTCTGAAAATGTGCCCGGTACGGCAATAGGCTTGCCCCTTATTACGTGGGACTAAAGTATATCTGGCGAAAAGTGGGTGTAGAAATACACCTCTGCCTACCCCTTCGGGGATAAAAGGCGTGACGATATGTATGTATGTTTAAAAAAGGCGAGAAAGTGGTGACCTATTAGAAATAGGGTCCGAGAGCGAGCTCAGAAAGGTTTTTGTATTACCATCACTAATAATACTTAGCCGAATGATTCGAACAGCTTCCCTTATACCCGACTTCAATGACAATATTTTTGATCAATTTGAGAAAATAATAAAAATATTTTTTAAAGTAATTAATGATGGGCAAGAAAATTTAGCAAAAGGAAACATACTATACTTCTGCAAAGTGAAAATCCTGCATATCAAGGACTTTGCTTAATGCCAAAAGTAATATATCATGTGAATTCAAAGAAAATATCAAACATGAAAGTAAAATGTGCAACAC
Source organism: Euclidia mi (assembly GCA_944739405.2). NCBI lineage: Eukaryota > Metazoa > Arthropoda > Insecta > Lepidoptera > Erebidae > Euclidia > Euclidia mi. Next base: position 24,493,741 of record OX123191.2, on the reverse strand, counting down.
AGGTTTTTATCCGAACTATAGCTGCCAGCGATCGTATCGCACAGCCTGCGTGTCAATGAAATGAATATGCTGCGCCGGATGAGTGGAGTCACGCAGAAGGGCTGCATTAGGAACTTACGCATCTTGAATAAAAAAGTCTCAAAATTTTGAAGAAATATGCACCAACTTATTTATTTTTACTTGGTGTAAAGTCATCAATAAAGTTTTAACTGAGTCCAGAATTGACTATGATGAAAAATCTCAGATACAACAAAAATGTTATGAATATTGTAAAAAACGTTTGAAAAATAAAGGGTGCTATTAAACCAATGTTTTATTTTATATAATTTTACAGTACGCAGTTACACACTTCAGTTCAGTAGCATGTACATCCATAAGCGAAAACCATGGTTTTCACTTAGGGATGTATATGTAATTGAACCACATAATAAAATAAATTTGTCTAATAATATCTAATAAACTACCTACTATAGTAAAAAAATGCTTGAAACGACCGCCAGGTAGCGCTAATAGCTTGAGTGACGTCTCTGTCCTCCTATATACAAAGGTACTCTGTGGTACATTTGCCATCTATCGGTCTACGTATCAATGTGAGATCGTTGGTCTCTCCTCTCTCTTATTTTTAAATTTTGTTCATAAATATAGTACTTGGAAATGGTCATACTGCAATAGGGTTGTGGCATGTGTTTTTACTAGCCGGCTGCCTGACTGACGCCAATTGCTGTACCTACTTTGGGTACTAGACAATGGTAATAATGGGCCATAAGCCATAACATACATATTTACTTATACTTACTTTTTTTGTAAATATATACATAGAAACACCCATACCAAGACAAACATTCATGTTCATGCACATAAGTGTTTGACATGAGCGGGAATCGAACCCGCGACCTTCGGCGTTGCAGTCGCTTACACTCCCGCTTTGCCAACCGGTCGTCGATTATTGTTATACCTAAAGGATGGAATAGATAGACATGGAAAAAAACATAGAATTAATTATAGGAAATGAATGTCTATAGGCAAGGATACTGTAACCGAAGCACAGACTGAAGGATTATCATTGGTACAATAAATAGCGTCAAAGATGAGAATGTTATGATGAATGTATCCTCCGTCATTCAGTGCCCAGTAGATAGGGTATGCGACTGCTGAGCGGAGGTCCCGGGTTCGATTCTCGGGTCGGGCAAAAGTGTTACTGGGTTTTCACGAATTCTCAGAAGCAGCACGGAGTCTGCTGATGTGCCTGTTAAGGGCAATAGGCTCGTCCCTATTACGTGGGACCTAAACATTTCATGGTGAAATGTGGATGTAATAATATTACAACTCTGCCTATCCTTACGCGGATACAGACGTGAGTCTATAAAAAAAATTCCAACATACAAACACACTTGCGAATTTATATTATTAGTAGGGATTATTATGTTCGAGCGAGGCACGAAACAGCGTCCAGACCGCGGCAAAACAAAATACCAAACTCGATGGCTCGGCCGCTCGGTCGCTCGCCCGCGGCGGCACACGCGCATGCCTCGGCCGGGGCACGTCCACACAGAACGCGCAGCCTCGCGCGCCAATTCTTCGCGAGGCTGCGTGCTCTGTGTGGACGTGTCTAATTCGGTAGCTCGGGCGCACGGTAAGCTCGGCCGCGGCAGCACATGCGTTTTCCTCGACCGAGCCACGTCCACACAGACCGAGCAGCCTCGCGAAACATTTTCCTCGCGAGGCTGCTCGGTCTGTGTGGGCCCGCCTAATGAGTATGTCAATTGTATTATTAATGTCAGTTTCGTGATTACGTATTGTATTATGTCTTTTATTTAATGTCACAATAATAGAAATGTCGTCTGCGAAGAGGATGCATTTGTGATTGGTTATATTATATATGTAATAGTAGGAAGAGAATAGGGCCTAGAACACTACCTTGTGGCACACCGTATTTAATAGATTGATAGATACGGCGTCATTTCTCGATTTTTATCCATTCTAGTGATGACAACTCTTCGTTGTCTATTACTTAGATATGAAGATATCCACTATAGTGCTAGACCTCTGATTCCAAACATGTCCAGCTTTTTAAGTAGAATCTCATGTGATACGAGATCAAACGCTTTGGATAGGTCAAAAAATAGCCCTGTAGTAAAATGGTTAACGTTAATACCTGTCAAAATTGCCTTCAAAAATGTAAATACTGCCAGTGTTGTAGATTTGTGTTTTTGAAAGCCATACTGGTCGCTGTTTATTATGTCAAATTTGTTACAATAACTAATTAATCTCCTAAGCATGCATTTTTCATAAATTTTTGATATAATAGATATATATATAAGTATAATTGGTCGATAGTTATTAATGTCACTTCTTTCTCCCTTTTTGAAGAGAGGCATAACAACTGACGATTTTAGTGCTTCTGGGAAGGTCCCTGTACATAGTGGCAAATTTATAAGGTACGTCAGTATTTGAAGTATTTCGGTACAGCATTCTTTCAATATTTTTGTATTTATTTCGTCATAGCCTTCGGCTTTAGTATTTTTTAATGTCATTATTTCACGTCTTACTTCATTTTCCGACATAGGTACAATGAACATGGAGTTAATATTGAAGTTATTTCTAGGCTTAGTGTTATTTTTCTGTAATTCTTGACCTAGGTTGATATAATGATTATTAAATTTTGGGTTCGTGAGAGTTAAGTTTTTTATTTTTATATTCTCTATACAGTTAGCTGGGTTATAGGTATTTATTAGATTTTTGATAACTGACCAGGTGGCTTTGCATTTGTTGTCATTTTTGTTTATGTACTTAATATTAGCGTTCTTTTTAGAACTATAAATGCATTTTTTTAACATTTTTGAGTAATGAAATGAAATGAAAATAGTTTATTTTGACATACACGTAAACATACTAATATTCTAAAGAAACACAAAAAATACTAACAAATAAAAAAGAAAAGAGAATAAAACAAATCACAAATAAAATATCATTAAGAATAAGAACAAAAAAATAATTAACAAAAAGGAAGGAAAATAAACTTAAAAATAAACAGAGTAGTAAAAGAAGTAAGTCGTGTAGTCAAAATGGGACCCAGTTCGGCATAATGCCAGACGAATGCCTGGCGCCGATTTTTAACCAGGCCCTCTAGTGACTCACGCATGCGATATCAAAGAAACAATATAAGTACAGAATACAATAGAAATACAGAATTACACATATGTACTTATATAACTTTTTTATTATAAATGGTATAGGTACTTACATAAACACAGATAAAAATAAATATACACACAAAAAGGAGTACATAAACTAATAAATATTACAAGTATAAGAAAGTGTAATCAGTGTAATACCAGTGTGTCATAAAAAAAATAAAAAGGAATAATAATATTTAGGCATATCGCAGAGTGTCGATGCCGACGAATTATTTTATTGTTATCGTTGCGTCACTAAAATTAAATGAGTCTTTGCCAGACTGCCAAAGAGATACGCAGCGCTCGTGCGGTGCACTGCGCGGGTGCGCTGTTTGTAGGTATATGGCTGCAGCCAATAGTTTACAAAATAATAACAGGCTACCAGCGCTTGCCCCGCCAGTAGCCGCGCGGCATCCGACGCATCCGCATGCAGTGTTTGTGCATACGAAAACAAGCGCGAAGTCGTCTCAAACGCTCGACAGCTCGGCACGATGCAAATACAGTTATGTAATACATATATATACAAACAAACAATATACAGTGAAATACCGACGAACATGACAACAACTATGGAGTAATACAATAATCTTAAGTAAGTACAGTTTTCTTACATATTTTGTGTCCTAGCATTCATATTGAAGCACATTCCTAGCACTTACACACATATCTTGCATTTTCAGATTTTAAAAGATTGTTAATCGGGAGCAACTCGGATATTATGTCGCCGTTAACCCAAGTATGAGAGCCAGGCCTCAGAGGTAACGCAATGTATTTATAGCCTTATGCAGTACGTAACATATTTGTTTTTATTAAATGTAGTTTTTCTTTATAATAATTGTATCGAAGTGTTCGCTTTGTATTGCAGCTCTATTTTAGCCCCCTGCTTATCCAGTTTTGTTTGTGTTTATTATTAATATTTACCTTTACTCTATGTCTAGGAAAACAGAGTTTGTAGAACAGGCACACTAGGTCATGGAAGTTTTTGAATGCTAAGTTGGCGTCACATTCGATATATATATATCTGACCATGATAGATTTTTGAGACATTCTCTAAATTTATGTATATTTTCTAAATTGTAATCTCTCTTGAAAATCTAGTGAGAAGTATTATTTGTGGTTTACGTTTTAATGGGAAGCTTAGTATTTGTGCTGTGTCGTGGTCTGACAAACAAAGCGGAAGCACTGTTGAAGTAGCGTTAGAAATGTTGCTCAGTATGTGGTCAATGCAAGATGATTTGCGTGTGGGCGTATCTATATGTATTTTCAGGTTATGGTTCAGAGCTAAATCCAGTAATTCATTTGTAACAGTACCTTTTTTCAACGTATTAATGTTGAAGTCACCTGCTACTACTAATTGTATTTTAAATTTATATTTCTGCTTTATTTCATTATTTAGTTTAGTTAAAAATAAAATGGGGTCTGATTTAGGAGTTCTATAAACACAAATAATAATTTATTTACTTTGGGTAATTTCGATGCCGCACGCTTCAAATGAGTTCTGCGAGGTATGATTTTTGATATATAATAGTTCCGTAAAGACTATGCCTTTTTTAAGTAATATGCAGGTTCCACATCTCTGCTTATCCCTACAATAGCTAGCACATAATATGTTACCATGAATATTTGCATATCTTTCGTGTCCTTTTTTATAAACGTTTCAGAAAGGCATAAAACGTCTGGGTCTTGGTTTGTTTTTTGTAATTCTTTTATAGTTATCTCAAGAATTTCCTGTTTTGCGAATATGCTAGCAATATTTTGATGCATTATTTTAAAGTTGTTTGTTGTAGAAATACAAACTTTAGGTTCGAAAAAAAATATTATTCTGATTAATTATTGGAAAATAATATGGTATGGTGCCCTTCTGCGCCTGAGTATTTGTAAGTTTTTGTGTATTAGCAGATTGCAGAGTGTTTTTTGTAAGGCGTTTAAAGTAGAAGGGTATGGTTCCTTTCAAAGGCTCGTCTAACTTAGTGTTTAGTTTATTTTTTAGTTTGCTATTCGCTAAGTGCAGTTTAAGTACACTAGGGTTCAAATATTTTTCTTTATAATCCCGACAATCTATGTGGTAATTAATTGATTGACAAATAACAGAAAGCTTGCGATTTATGCAATTAACAAAATTACAATTTTCTCGCTCACTACACATCTTTCTAATATCGCTATATAATGTTTTAACATCTAGCTGCTTGCTTTTTATAATATTAAGTACGATTATAGTATTATTTTTATATAAATCTAATAATAATAATAATAATATGCATGTAAAACAAGGTAGGGTAGTGCAATCTGATGGTGTACATCTATCAAATTTCACTCAGTTTAGATCAATCCTTCAACTGATACCTATAAATACTTGGGTATGTCGCAAGCTTTGGGCATCAACGAGACAGACATGAAACAAGCGTTGCGGGTGCGCTTCTTTGGTCGCCTGAAAAAAGTCCTGAAGAGTCTTCTTTCAGGCGGCAACAAGGTGCGAGCCTGTAACGGTTGGGTCATGCCACTCTTGATGTACTCTTTCGACATACTCAAGTGGACTCAGACTGAACTGGACGAGATTGATAGGCGAGTCCGTTCACTGTTGACCACATATCGAATGCATCACCCACGTTCGTCTGTAATGAGGTTGTACATCCCGCGGAAGTGCGGGGGCCGAGGGTTTCTAAACGCTAAGACCCTACACAACCGCGAGGTGTACAACCTTAGGGAATATTTTCTTAAGGGCAGTGTGGATGTGCATCGAGATGTGGTTGCAGTTGACGGTGGCCTAACCCCGCTCTCTTTGGCGAAAGAGAACTGGCGCAGGCCTGTAGCTTTAGGCGTCGACGACCGCAGGCTTGTGTGGCAGAGCAAGGAGCTACATGGTAGATTCTACCGGGCCCTTCACGGACCTGATGTAGATCAACTAGCTTCTGTGGCCTGGCTACGTTTTGGTAATCTCTTCGGAGAAACCGAAGGTTTTGTCTGTGCAATTGCAGATGAAGTTATCAAGACGAGAAATTACCGGAGGTATATCATGAGGGACGGCACAGTAGATATGTGTCGAGCTTGCAACCGACCTGGTGAGTCCCTCAGGCATATAGTCTCCGGTTGTTCTCGTCTTGCTAATAGCGAGTACTTGCACAGACACAACCAAGTAGCCAGGATCATACATCAGCAACTGGCTCTGCGATACGGGCTTGTAGACGTCGAGTTGCCATATTACAGGTACAGCCCTGAGCCAGTTCTCGAGAATGGTCATGCAACATTGTACTGGGATCGATCTATTGTCACAGATAGGACTGTTGTTTGCAACAGGCCTGATATTGTGATAATAGATCGATCAGAGCGCCGCGCAATGATTTTTGACATTACTATCCCACATGACGAGAATCTCGTGAAAGCAGAAAAAGACAAACAAGAGAAATATTTGGACTTGGCTCACGAGATTGTCGATATGTGGGATATTGATTCAGCAATCATTGTTCCGATAGTTGTGTCCGTTAATGGACTTATAGCCAAAACCCTCGAACGCCATCTAGAGAGGTTGAAACTAGGCAGCTGGGTCAAGAGTTTGATGCAAAAGGCAGTTCTTCTGCAAACGGCACGCATTGTGAGGAAATTTCTGGCTCTGGAACCCTAACCACCGGCGACTTTTCCTGTTCTTCCGTCCGTTGGATCCTATTCCCGTCGTCGGTGGGAATCTATTTTTATATTTTTAAATATCATTTTTACTTTTTTTAGAGTGTTATATTTAAAAATGTAAAAGATAGGATAAATATGAAAATAAAGAGAATAATAATAATAATAAACATGATCAAGAAAAATCTATGTTGACGAGAGCCAGAGCAGCAGTAGCACCCTTAGCGCCTTAGACCCCCGGACTCGTCGCTCAGCTCCGCCTAACAGCCGCCGGCACCAGCGCCAGCATCGCCGAGTGTTGAGGCGTCGAGCTCGTCGAGCGACGAGTATTTTTCCCCGCCGTCGTCACCACCACGAGCACGTCGCCGGGGAAGAGGCCGGCCACCCTTACGCTTGGGACCCCGAGACCCACCGGTTTCGAACAGGGCCCCCGCTACCGGTGGTAATGTGCACCGCATGAGATGGACACAATCCATGAACGAAAATGTCATGCGGGCATATTTTGTGGCTACAGAGGGAGGTACCAACCTTACGGCGTACCGTGATCGCATGCTGCCTCTGTTTCAGGACTTGGAACCGGCTGTCAACGTTTCGGCACAGCGACTGTCGGATCAAGTGCGAGCCATCCAGCGCTGCCGCCTGCTTGATGACGACGCACTTGAGAGGCTACGCTCAGACTTGCCAGTTATCCCTGCCAACCAACTTCCTACACGCAATGTGGCTTCAGTGCCAAACATATTTTACAGGCAACAAGGAGGAGGTGAAGAGGTGGTAGACAGGGATACACAAGTAAGTACCCAGTGCATTGATAAGATAAGGAGAGCTTTGGAGTGTGCCATTGGGGAATATCGGTATGTTACATTGCAAGACAGACCTCGGCTGCCGCATTTGCCCACGCATAAAAAGAATATGGCGCTTGTGTGTGCCCTGGATTCACTATTGCCTATTTACTTAGACAAAAGTGAAAATCTTAGCGATACACACTCAATTCTGTACTGTGCGGCTGTAGCGGCATGTCGAGTAGCTAATATTAAAATACAAAACAGTTTTGATATTGCTCCTCGAAATGCCGTCCCGGCTTGGCAGCGTAGAATTGAGCGGCGTATTGCTGAGACCAGGGCACTCATAGGTAAGCTAATCTGCTTCAGGTCGGGCAATACCCGCCCGAGAGTGATGCGTTTTGTGAACCGGGCGTTTAAGGGAACTGGACTCTGTCCTCAAGAACATGCGTCACGGGTCACAGAACGCATCAACCTCCTGAAGCAGAAAGTTTATGCGTGGGCAAATCGTATCAAACGATACAAGAAAAGGGTAGCCCGATACTCCCAAAATCGCGCATTCCAAAGAGATGAGAAGTTGGTTTATAGAAATTGGGAGCGACCTGACCCACGTGTGGATGATGGACGTCGGCCAGATGATGCGAATACGATTGAATTTTAGCGCAGCATATGGTAGACTCCCATCAACCATACGGAAGATGACTGGATTAGGGATGTTAAACGATCATGTGAGGCAATACCTCACATGGAGCCCGTAGCCATTGACACCACAAATGTATATTGTGCAGTCCGTCAGTTAGCCAACTGGAAATCGGCAGGACCGGACGGACTGCACAATTTCTGGTTAAAATGGCTACGCAGTGCACATGCTCGTTTGGCTTCCCAATTTTAGTCATCTCTGGATTCAGGATCACTGCCAATTTTTATGACAACTGGCGTAACTCATCTGCTCTTTAAGGCTGGTAGTACCACGGAGCCTACGAACTATAGGCCAATAACTTGCCTACCAACGCTGTATAAAGTTTTTACATCCATTTTGAGAACAAAATTGGAAGCACATATATTTAAAAATAACATCTTATCTGTATCTCAAAATGGATTTAGAAGCGGGGCCCGTGGTACTAAAGAGCTACTCCTTATCGACATGACCATAAGCCAACAGGTTCGCCGTAGTCGAAAGAATCTGGTGACATGCTGGATAGACTATAAGAAGGCCTATGACTCTGTGCCACATACGTGGCTCTTGAGGGTGCTGGAGCTGTACAAAATTGATGCAACTCTATGCACCCTCTTGAAGGGATGTATGGGGCAGTGGAGTACGGTGCTTCGCTATCCAGGGTGTCGACAGCCTTGCGGGTATGGCGTACCTATAAGGATCAAGTGGGGTATTTTCCAAGGCGACAGTTTGAGTCCACTATGGTTTTGCCTAGCACTGAACCCACTGAGCACTTTGCTCGAAAGTTCAGGGCTAGGCTATAGATTGCAGAGTAGAGGTCAATTTATTTCCCACCTCCTTTTCATGGATAAAAAAATATTTGCCTCCACTGACCCCCAATTAACTGAGTTACTAAAGATAACTGAAAGCTTTAGTAATTCAATTAAGATGGGGTTCGGTGTGGATAAATGTGCGGTCATGCATGTAAGGCGAGGCAGGATTGTGGAATCTGATGGTATAGAACTTTCACTATAAATATCGGGGTATGTCGCAGGCATTATGTATTGATGAGGCTGGCATGAAACAGTCGTTGCAGGCGCGTTTCTTTGGCCGCCTGAAGAAAGTTTTAAAAAGCTTTCTTTCGGGCGGAAATAAGGTGCGTGCCTGTAACGGTTGGGCCATGCCGGTCTTAATGTACTCCTTCGGCATACTCAGATGGATTCAGACGGAATTGGACGCCTTGGATAGGAAAGTTCGTTGTCTACTCACCACATACCGGATGCATCACCCGCGTTCGTCAGTGATGAGATTGTACATCCCGCGGAAGTGCGGGGGTCGGGGCTTCTTAAGTGCCAAGACCCTCCACAATCGCGAGGTGTGCAATCTCAGAGAATACTTTCTCCACTCTGCCGCGGGTGTGCACCGAGATGTGGTTGCTGTGGACAACGGTCTTACCCCGCTGGGTCTGGCCAAAGAGAACTGGCGCAAACCTGCCGTACTTAGTATAGACGAGCGCAAGGAGGTATGGAAGGGCAAAGAGCTGCATGGACGATTTTACCGGGCCTTGCATGAGCCTGATGTAGATTTTCCAGCTTCAGTGTCCTGGCTACGTTTTGGCGATCTTTTCGCCGAAACAGAAGGTTTTGTATTTGCAATTATGGACGAAGTTGTCATGACGAACAACTACCGGAAATATATTCTGAGGGATGGGACGGTTGACATATGTCGGGCATGTCACCAGCCTGGTGAATCGCTCAGACATATAGTATCCGGCTGTTCTCGTCTTACCAACGGCGAATACTTGCATAGACATAACCAAGTAGCCAGGATAGTCCACCAGCAACTTGCCTTAAAGTACCAACTTGTCGACTCCGAAGTACCGTATTACAGGTAGGTGCCCGACCCAGTTCTTGAAAATGGTCGTGCTACTCTGTACTGGGATCGGTCTATCATTACTGACAGAACTATTGCGGCTAACAAGCCGGACATAGTGGTGATAGACCGATTAGAGCGTCTTGCAATGATCATCGACATCACCATACCCCATGACGAGAATCTCGTGAAAGCCGAAAAAGATAAACAAAATAAGTATTTGGACCTGGCTCACGAGATTGTCGACATGTGGGATGTTGACTCGGCGATCATTGTGCCGATAGTCGTGACCGTAAATGGTCTTATTGCCAAGAGCCTCGACCACCACCTCAAGAGGCTCTCGTTAGACGGCTGGATCAAGTCCTCTATACAAAAGGCAGTATCGCTGGACACGACACGCATCGTTCGGAGGTTCCTCCCTCTGGAGCCCTAACCACCGGTAGCTTGGCCCCTGTGCCCGATGCCGGTGGGTCTCCGTGGTCCTATTTTATATGGTTAAATTTATTCTTTTTGTGAAGTGATTTAATGATATAAAATTAGATTAATGAGAATGTGTATAAATAAAGAGGCATAATAATAATAATAATATCGTTTATTTGCATATATAATAAAGTTTGAAGCTGTTTTAATACTATTTTTATGCTAGAATTGTTTTCGCCTACACATAATATTAATTTGTCATCAGGCTTTATTTGTGTACAACGACAACTTTTTATTACTTCCCTTGCCGGTGCACCTGGTTTTGTTTCGGCGAAGACTCCGTAAGTATCATATCGGGTGTTCTTTCTCGATTGCGTGATGGCTGTTGCCATAGCCCAAGAAGACTGTTGCTAAATCTACACATTGTTGAGTGCCGAAGATGAGTATTCTTTTCTCGGATAGACATTTTTGCTGCGGCGACGGCGTATTGACGGTGAATTGAGAAGAGGTTTTTTCACATCGTAGGGACTGTGAAAATTTTTCCAGTTTTGTGGTGAGCGATAATATCTCTTTTTCAGCGTCTTTGAATAGTTTTTCGAGATGAAGGATTCGTTGTTGGAGCGACGATGTAGCCTCACTACTCATGTTGTGTTCTACTTGCGAGATGATTCCCCGTGAGGAAGGAGTGGAAGATACACTAGGAGGGTATAGAAGAGATCGCCTCTTATGTTTACAAATTTTTAGTGGGCTACCCTCCACTAATGTCGAAGAGTGGCACAAGGATTTTAGTACTTTTATTTCTGTGGTAAGCTTTTGTACTTGGCCGTGAAGCTCATTATTTTCTAATATCACATTTTCGAGCTCATTTTCAGTAGTATTCAGTTTACAAGTCAGTTGGGAGTTCGTTTCTTTCATTTCAGTAATAGATAGTAAGTCATTTATGGTGTTGTCCATACTTTTAGATATTTTATTGGGCGAAGAGTATGACTCATATGATGATTCGAGTTCGGGTTCGGTAAGTATTTGTGAGTCAATTATCTTTGAGTTCTCATGAGTTGAGTATTGTACTGTGTTTTCATTACTCTGATTTTGATTTGTAAGTCTTAGTTTTGTAGGGGATGGCGAAGGCTTCGATATATTAATCGGCTTTTTTCTTGTTGTAATATTGGAGGAAGCGTTATTATCTATGTTATTTTTTTGTTTAATGCAGTTTTGAATACATAATTTGCATCGCCATTTCTTTTTAGATTCTTGATTCATAAGCTTGTATGTGTGTTCAGGATATCCATCACAATTTAATTCGTATCTATGGTTGCAGACTGAACATAATGCAGTATTTTTGATATCCACAGATTTTTTACATTTGAAGCATGATACTAGTACAGGCATCTTGCGGCCGCTATTGGTACTATTTGTATTATTTGTATTGATCTTTGATGACATGTTAACTTCGATAACTAGTGAGTTAGTGTTGTCTTAGTTTTGGTACTTGTCACAAGATGGCGCTATCTCACTATTTTATTGAGTGGATTCGTATTAAGTGACATTTGAAAAAAATAACGATGATAAGTTTTTTCCACTGTTAAGTTTTTTGATTAGAACACTTTTATGTTGTTAAAATAATGAATTAACTTGAGTCACAGAGAAGAAAAGCACAGAGTTACTGTTTTTGAGGGTTTTTAATATAAGTTAGATATCACTGTTTATTTACACTTCACTTTAAGTTGTTCATATTGTCACTGTTCATTTGCTGTTTTTATAAATAACATATGGTATGATTTGTCACATAATATACTCAACTATACTATTTTTACGGTTTGTAATTGATTTTAACTATTTTTTACAATTAGAGATACGCGGACTCGATGTTTACATGCCGCTAGCGACATCTAATTCCTAATAAAAAATAGCGTCTACAGAAGCAGAGTTACAGCAAATTGTTGACCGGGTCAATGAGTCTGAGATTCGGTCTCAGTATGAATGTTTCCAAGACGAAGTTCATGGTAATATCTAAATATAAAACAGCTACCCCTGATGTATCTGTAGATAGTACACGTTTGGAGCGGGTGCATAAATAAAAATGAAATTAAAAAAAATGAAAATTCTTTGTAGTCGCAACTTTAAAATGTCTTTGCACAATCGTCTACTGGAATGCTACATATGGCCCATACTTCTATACGGATGTGACGCTTGGACTATCAAAGAGCAATTTTGGAAACGTATAGAAGCATTCGAGATGTGGACCTATAGGCGCATGTTGTCTATTAGCTGGACGCACAGGGTGACCAACGTGGAAGTTCTCCGAAGAGCTGGCAGAAAGCGATTACTTATGCAGACCATCAAAAGAAGGAAAGTTGTCTATCTGGGACATGTGCTTAGGCACTCCAGATATGAGATCCTGCAACACATAATGATGGATAAAGTCGCCGGCAAATGATCAGTTGACTGCAGAAAGAAATCGTAGTTGCGCAATGTACGCGAGTCGATTGGGATCACAAATGCGGCACAACTTTCCAGTCTCGCTAGAGATCGGGTGAAATATGCAGAGCTGACTGCCAACCGTCACTAGTTGGAGAGGCACTACAAGAAAACCAAATTAGAAGTTGATATTCTGTTGCCTAATTTATTTTTAAAGTTAACCTCCAAATCACTTCCAAGTGTTACTTATTAAAACCTTCAACAACGATGAAAATGTTTATTTTGAATGAAGATATAATTTTTTTATAGACTCACGCCTGTATCCCTGAAGGGGTAGGCAGAGGTGTAATATTACACCCATATTTCGCCATGAATTTTTAGGTCCCACGTAATAGGAGGCGAGCCTAACGGAAAAACACAATAACACTTGGCCCGACCAAAGAAGAATGAAGAAATAGGTAAGTACTACTATTATTGGGGGATTACTTATAATACGATTCGGCGAATTTGTAGCCTTATATTCCAGGAAATCATTCTACCAATTACAAGTTTCAAGAAAAATGTAAATGGGATGAATTATTTCAAATCTCCTGGATGTGTTTTATTTTATCAATTCAGAATGGAACATGTGGCCTTGTCGTAACTTCAACAATTGTAAGAATATACAATATATATATTAACTTTGAAATACGATGTTAGGTACTCTAGTCACTTACGTGTTCAGTTCAAAAAGTATTATTCGTTTGTAGACAGATTTCGTAACAGGGAAATAGTTCATGTAGACTTATTGGCATGCGTTTAAATCAAGTTTAAATTATACGAGATGGATGCTGTAATAGGGTATTTGACTAAAAAAATCGAATTAGTCCGTCAGTTAGATTATCGAAAAATATTGGATACGTATATTTTCTTTAGTCACGTAAACAAAAAAATAAGACGAGAAACTTCGCTGAAAACTCGTGTGACGTCACTTGCCAGTACACTTTTTACTGGCAAGTGACGTTACAAGCCCCCACTCTGAGCCGTTTCTCCATCTTTGATGCGTTTTATCTTCGTAATTTTTTACTGATTTGATAAAACAAAAAATACGTATCCAATATTTTTCGATAATCTAACTGACGGACTAATTCGATTTTTTTAGTCAAATACCCTATTGTGGCAACTATACTGGACAAGTTTATTTTACGATTCAATTTCAATAAACATGGAACATTATGTGTGCTTTGCCTAGGGGCACCTTCACAGCTTAAATGTCACAATATGCATAGTGTATGTGTGGATTAACTGTAGCCATAATAGTACTTCATCATCATCATGGTCTTGGAGTTAACCCGGTTGCATCCAAGACTTACGCGCCTTGGAGCGCGAGGTCCGCTTACGAGGCTAACCAGGTATGAAAGAAAATCAACATTTCCACAGAGCGACTGCCACTGTCCTCCGTAGCCCGAATAGGGATATTCCATGATTGAGACCAGTATCAGTTTATTTGAGAGTACTGACTCCCCGTAACGACTGTCAAAAATCTTTATGACACCCGGTATCGACGATTTATATAGAGATAGAGATACTCTCTGCATGCCAACCAACTGACTGCCACTAGGGTATCTCTGACTCAATAGAAGGTATTAAAAATAAACATGCCATTAATGTGGACTATAGCATTTTGTCAATGACAGTCAGTTTGTATTCTAAATATCTACATGTAATGAAGTACATGTCCCTGTGGTGTACGATCTAAACAAGGCTAGACAAATTAGATTTATACTGTCTGTATTCGATATGGTGATGCACGTAGCCAAAAAAGTGATGTACGCAAAAACTATCTGCTTCATTCAGATTGGTAATAAAACTTTACCAGAACTGTGACATTGTGCTGTCTGTTTACTTATCAGGTTACTTAACCAAAACGACTAGCGTTATTTTGATCCTTTAGGCGGGCAATGCCAAAGTCTTCTTATCGTGGAGGGGGAGAATTTTCAAAAATCCTCCCGTTATGTAAGGAACACACATGCTAAATTTTAGCTTCTTGCGCCTAGTACTTTTGGCTGTGCATTGTCTATGAGTCACCCAGTAATTAAATAGTTTTATATAATACTAGAGGATTCCCGCAGGTACTCTCGCACATCTTAATATATAAAATCCTTGCGTTACTGACTGACTGACAGACACGCTACAGCCGAAACTATTGGGCGCAGGAAGCTGAAATTTGGCATGTATGTTCCTAGGGGACCATAGGGGTGCACTAAGAACGGATTTCCCGAAATTCCCCGGGGGGATCGGCCTAAACGGGTAAATTAAAAAAAAAATGCAGGCGCAGCTGCTGGCGTCCTCTAGTTTAATATAAAATTCTACTGTTTCCGCTCGATCCCGTGAGAATTTTGACTGCACGGTTGGCGTAGTGGTTTAAACGGCTGCCTCGCCGCTTGACACTGCGCCGAGTGTTGTGGGTTCGATTCGCACATGAGACAACACTTTGTGTAATCCATAATTCGTTGTTTCGAGTCTGGGTGTTCAGTGTGTCCGTTAGTTGTATGTTTGTAAAGTCCTCTGCGACACAGGATTAAGTCCTTATGCGGGAGTTGTCTTTTTTAAAAGAAGAAAAAAAGAAAAGATAAGAATTTAGGAAAATACCTTCTTAGTTCACCCCTACGCTTGCCAAGGAACATGCTAAATTCCAGCTCCTTGCACGCAATCGTTTTGGCTTTGCGATGTCTCCCAGACAGCCAATAACGCAAGACTTTTTTATAATTACAGATTTAATGTATACAGATTGATTTATTTTAATGAGTACATTCACATAGATATAAACAAATCAGACACTATTATTTTTATTCTGTATTTATTTATTACGTACATAAAATACGATGCTAACGAGATATTTTCGGACAAGTCGTTAGCATAGTATTTTATATAAATAAATAAAACAAATTAATTATAATTCATGGTTTTAAATTAATCATCACAGTTAAAAGTAAAAATATAATATTGTTTGATTCCATCACTAAATATATTATTCCCATACCGCTATCCAGTATCATGGTATCGTTAAAAATCAACTCTACATAAAAGGTTATTAAATTGTATTATTTTATAAAATATGCAAACCCGCCTGCGGAGTGAATAAATATCAGATTTAATACAATATTAATGTTCTTAATTAAATTCATCCGAACGGGTTATTTATTCGCCGACGTGAGGCAACATTGTATTCTTTACGTTACGAAAGACCCTTTCAGAGACGGATCGGCAATTTTATTGTATTTGAACAAATCTCGAAAAGTAGTATTAATTAATCATCTCAAACTTGTATTTAAATAATACATTTAAACATATTTTTTCCGTTTATGATACATACATACATACATATCGTCACGCCTTTTATCCCCGAAGGGGTAGGCAGAGGTGTATTTCTACACCCACTTTTCGCCAGATATACTTTAGTCCCACGTAATAAGGGGCGAGCCTATTGCCGTACCGGGCACATTTCCAGACTCCGTGCTGCTACTGAGAATTTCGTGACAGAAAAACCCAATAACACTGCCCGACCCAGGAATCGAACCCGGGACCTCCCGATCCGACGCGCACATTTATGCCGCGAGACCAACGAGGCAGTCGTATAGGGTTTGATGTCGAGTTTTCCGTCTCTACGCAAAGATGGTATTTGCATCGTGTTATCCCTTAGTCGCCTCTTACGACACCCACGGGAAGATAGGGGGTGGTGACACTTGTATTCTACGCCGTCAACCACACGCAGCCGTCAACCACACGGCAGTTTATGATAAAAAAGTATAATTTAGTTATTTTTATTGCCTTGAACGTGTTTTACTGGTTGTCACTTGCTTGTCTACGTGAGAAAAATAAATCTACAATAACACATCGTAATCGACGCAACCGCAAAATTAAAGTCAGAAGTCAGAAGAAAAACATTCACAAATATTAGTAAAATCATCTAATAAAAGACTTGCTCTATACCAAGAGTCACAATGTAAATATTGTTTATGTATTTCGCAAAGAAAAGTATTTATTTATAAGCTAGGCTAATATTCAACAGGAATAGCGTTAGCTGGATGACGATGCAATACTGTTCTATGTGGGTGTTGAAAACGCAATCTATATTGATTCTTCGATCTATGTATGAATACGTAAAACACTAATAAATTATTTTCTCTAGCATCAAAATAAGTAAGAGCTAACAAGTAAGAAATTCGGGTATTCTCTCGTTTTCCATTGCTTCATTTGCATTAATATTGTTTGCCATAATCATCCCTGATCATAATATTTACTTGCACTATTATCATTTATACTAATAACGTTTGCCCTTATAACTCAACAGTGATAACTTTTATTTGCCATAAAATGACTTTCTATAACAACATATATCATAATAATTAGTTTCCATAAGTAACACATCTCATAATCGACTCTTGACATAATCAAAATTTGATATAATTATGAAAATAATACATAACATTGTTAGGGCGAAATTCATTATCGTTAACACCGACTCAGTGCAATCCGACTCGGATAGGTTAGGTTATAAGACTAAGGCGGGAGCGAAGCGAAGCGGAACACCCGCCTAAGTCTTCGTGTTTTTTTTTAAACCACCCAGAAGTAGGAACCCCGCGAAGCGGGGCTCCGTCGAGCTTAGTCAGTAGACGCCATATGAGGTTTAGTTTTAGGTTTAATTGTGAATAAAAAATCTGGGGTTGGGTTTCGAAAAGAGTCGCCCGAATTTGAGGGTATTGGTGGTAAGGGAGTTAGTTTTAATCCCCTAAAAGTAATTTTGGCACGTCCACACAGAGCGCGCAGCCTCGCGCGCCAATTCCTCGCGAGGCTGCGCGCTCTGTGTAGACGTGTCTTATTCGGTAGCTCGGGCGCACGCGTGCGGCCGACCGCGGCTGCCGTGCGCTTTCCTCAACCGAGCCACGTCCACACAGACCGAGCAGCCTCGCGAAGCATTTTCCGCGCGAGGCTGCTCGGCCTGTGTGGACCCGCCTATTCAAATATGCAAAACTGAACGTAATTTTAGGTTTTATGTGAAAGTAACTAAATAGGTTGTGTTAGGTTCTCTTTTAACCCTTAACCCGAAAATAGGAGCCCTGCAAAGCAGGGCTCCATCAACCTCAGTTTATTGAACTAGTGGAATCAATAAAAGCGATATTTAGGATTTATGCGAAAAACGTGAAACGAAACGCAACCGCCATCTTGTATGAATGATATAGACAGCTAATGTCAAATTTGTGCGTCATTGCTTTCGAGTACCTAGGGTTAGGTGCGACTGTAATAAGTTACTAAATAGGTTATGTTAGGTTCTCTTTTGAACCTTAATCCGAAAATAGGCCGTCAACCTTAGTTTATTAGACTAGTGTGAAGAATGTGGAAGTTGGCAGTGCCATACACACCGATGTTTGGAGATAAATTTTGCTCAGAGAAAACCAAGTATTTCCGGCAAGTGAAAATGGTGAGGGGGGTTCCGAGATCCCCGCCCCCCCAAGCACTCACATCTTTATTTATATTATTGTGAATAAAAGTTATGGAAAATGGCATTATTGAAAACGAAAATTATAGCAAACACATTTATGGATTTAAATTATTATGTTATGACGCTTGATCGATTATGACCAATGGAATTAGTGAAAGCCATTTTATGTCATTTCACGATTATGGCAACTGAAACGTTATTTCTAATGAAATTATGGCCAATACCGGTATGGCATATAAAATTATGGCATTTTAAATTATGGCAAACATTAGTAAACCAGAAATTCGTATTGAATGCACACTCGAAGTATAGTTGGACACGGATCGCGGTAAGCCTCGGAGGGATGATTTGAATAGCCGATTGGCTTGCTTTACAACTGGCACGAACTGGCCAGGAATTAAAACCAAAACCGTTGATAATGGTGGACTGAACCTGAATTTGCATGCCACAATATTGAGATGAGATCTCGTTTAAAGATTTACGTTTTGTGTTTGATATTTTTGTTGCGAGATACGGAAATCAGCGATTTGCTGTTAAATAATATGGCGATATCTTAATTGCTAATAGTAGCCTATAACGCTTACTACTAAATTATATGATACAACTCAGGCTGAATACGCTGCGAATTTTCAAAGCAATTCTAAGTATCTTTGCATCTGCTTTTTATACTATATATATACATCCTTGCTTTATGTTAGAATGTTTTATTAGGCAGATAGATAACTTTACGATGGAAAATACAAAAAAAAATAACAAAAGCTTGCTACAGCACAAAGTAAAACTTTGTGAGGAAACTGTTCGTGAAAGTTATTCTCGCTTTTCTCGAACGATATAATTATAATTATGTATTTGGCTTATTGCACTTGAGCGGGGTAGGAGATTATGGTGTTACTCTTTTCACAGTGTGACTGAAGTGACTATGGTGTAACTTCTTTCGCGGTAAATGTTCAGGGCTGTATTATAGAAACAAAACCAAAGTAGCCCGGTAGTTACGTTACATTCTAATGAAGATTTAGAAATTACTTGAAGTGATTCAATGCCTTAAAAAACCAGTAGCTTATCCAGCTCAATAACAACCCTACTTCATAATCCCTACTATTAAAACTATCATACAGTATTATTTAGCGAGTCTTACTCGCGATAAATGCTTATTTAAAGGTACTTCTGTTATTCTTCTATTCTAAAAACCATTGCAAATAGGCTACAGTGACAAAGCTATTTGTAATCCCAATAAAAGCTGTTATTATAAAATCTGTTAAACAAGTTTAAATACGCAAACGCTCGTAAGTTTAAAAGAAACAGGAATGACTTAATGCATAAAACCACTTTGTGTAACGGCAACACAAAATAGGAACCTGATTATCCTGTCCGAGCTCGGGTTGCCTTAATTTTAATGTTGCTAATATTAATATTCACCCGTTATGTGGGAAAACGAAGTAATAAGGGAGTAAGGGAAACATTTTGTTTTTGTTTTGGTTATGATAGTTTTCTAGATTTACTAGATCGTAAATTTAATAATACAGTCATATGTCCCACAAACAGAGGCCTTTTGAAAGTTTTAATCTAGAATGTGATAGGATAACTACTGAGAGGTATACATGACTGCAATATTATGTATCCTACAGTCACAGATTATTTATATTAATAAATGCTCTTTTAAGGACCAAAGTGAATAAAGAAGTAAAAAGGTTAAGTTCTTTTCCGCCGTTTATTTTCGTGCTTGTATTTTATTAATTTATAAAAATATTAAATAATTAATGCAATTAATGGAACAATTTCCAGAATTTACCATAATGTTTACAACTTCTGGATTAACAGTTCGTTTATTTTATAAAACATATTATATTTTATGTTGCTCATATAATGTACATTTTGCACTATTTAGTATAGTGTTCCAGCCCAAACGCCTAATACTCCAATATTTTTAACAATTAAACTTTGCTCCCACAATATTATTAGGCACTCATTATTGAAGATGGTTGTAAAACTTTTTATAATTACTTCACTTGCTCTGTAGAACGCCACGAACACACATCTCTTTTGTAAAAAACTTATAATAAACTGGAATTTGAAGACATTTCGGTTTTTGCATTTCGAAGAATTCCCTCACTTGAAGAATATCAAACATTGGCGACCGTGACAGGACCGAAGTCTGCAAGGAATTCCGAAGCCCGAGAAGAAACCGGCGCGGCGCAGCGACAAGTTCATCGAGTCAGCATAAGGCCTGTCCTGTAGCTGCCGGAGGAGCTTCGCCATCGTATCCTGAGCATCGGTGCAGCATAAGCATCGACTGGGGTGCAGTCCAGAGGAGTTCAATACAAAGGAGATTGGGTAATCGCGTGGACATCACACCATCACACATAAGTTAAGTGCCCTTCCTTACCTTTTCTTATTACCTCATCATCCTACCATAATATTAACCTATCCTTTTATCCTGTCTTACCTTTTTATTCGTGAAATGTAAGGAATTTGCCATCCATTTGTGCAGTTTCATAGACGGGGTCAAAGTCCACCGATAGTGTTCACCGTAAAAATTCCTCTTAATTTCAGAAAGTTTTCTAAAAATTACTATTACCTGTTATTAATAGTAAAGAATAATCAATAATTATTAAATATTTTGTTGTTTTTTGGCCGCAAATTACAAAATTACATAAATTTTCTCTGCCTTCTCCGCCTACCTACATTTGTTTTTGTCATCCGATTTTTCTAGGTAAAACTAGCTATTCAATTCAAGTTTTTTAACATTTTTCGCCGAAAATTCCAGGTTCATTGGAACATCACGTTCGCACTGCTCGGGGCATAAGCAGTGGTTGCTATCTGTGCATCGCAGCGGCGGCTGCCGCGTGAATCCGGCTTCCTGTTCGGCGGATGACGTCACATTGAGGGGCGTGAGATTCTTTAATTTATTTTATATAAATTCATTTCTTTTGCTGTCAATTATTATATTGGGCCGTTTAGGTAATTTGTTCGTGATCTAATTATTATAACTCAATTTATACATCATGCAAGAAGCTGATTCTAAGAAATTCCGTGAATTATCTATTCGGCGTAGCTCAGTGAAAGGACAAATTACCAAGTTTAAAAATTATGTAGAAAAATTATCATCAGATACGTTACAAAATGTACAAATCGCCGAATTAACTATTAAGCTTTGTAAGTTTGAACAATTGTCGGCTAAGTTTGATGAATTGCAAAGTCAGACTGAGGTCGTAAATTGTGAAAACTTGACAACAGAACTTGAGGAACGCGATAAGATTGAGGCTGATATGCTTAGCGCCCTCTCTATTGCTAAGGGTTTATTAGATAGTTGTAAACCGGTGTAAGGTAGGGTCTGTAGCTGCTGGTGAAGGTGCAAAATGATAAGTCCGATCTTGTAGTTGTATAAAGAGAATACAGAATATATTATTTACAAAATAAACTTAGCCTAAACATATGTACAAAATATGATTTACTAGGAATGGTAGCTTAAACTACGACACTATTCGCGTGAGCCAATCAGGGCAAAGTACAAAATGTTGTAGTTACTCGTGCGAGCGCTTACACGTGGCGAAGAGCGGTGCGCACTTGATAGTGCGGCGTACAACTAGCGGCCGGCGAGGTTTTGTCGCTAACGTGTTTCACTCGCCATTCCGCTGTCTGACTCGGTGGCGCGTGGATGTGTATGATATTTATGTATTGCAGCTACAGTACTCCCCCTCAAGCGAAGCGTACGGGAGTCTTAACAGCTCTGCCGGATCTTGTCTACGGTTGCTGATCGAGGGATGTCATCGTGGCTGTCGGCGAAGTGTTTGCATTGTTTGTGTGTGTAGCAGACATACGGTCGTTACACTTAGTGTTTGTTAGATCAGTGCTTATTGTGTATGCCGGTTTCAAGCGGTCGATTAAAACGTTGATAGTGCGTGTTGGCAATCTTATCTTGAAGTATTTCTCGCTTCTCTCGATCACGGGATACGGGCCTTCGTAAGGACGTTGTAGTGGTTTACGAACGGCGTCCACACGTAAAAACAAAGCTTCACGTGTACGGAGATCTCGGTGAACAAAGATGTTTTTGTTGTTGCGATGCGGTAGGTATGTAGGCGTCAGCTGAGTGATAACACGATGTAGTTCGTCGACGTACGTGTAGTCCATCTTTGATCTTAGTGTTTGTAGGCGATGGCGTGATAAAATCTCCCGGTAGACGTAGTGCTTGTCCGTAGGTTAGTTGAGCTGCGCTTGTGTTAGTGTCGGTGCGAGTGCACGAAGTCCTAGTAGAACGGTAGGGAGATCGTCGATCCATTTGCTACTTGTTGTTAATCTCGCCATGAGTGCAGCTTTCATTGAGCGGTGCCAGCGTTCTATAATCCCGTTACTCTGCGGGTGGCAGGCAGTAATACGGGTTTTCTCAGCGCCAACAAATCGTGTTAGTTCGAGAAACAGCTGACTCTCAAACTGTCGTCCTTGGTCTGTTGTTATAGTAACTAGGCGAACCGAATCGTGTGATCCATGACTCGTAAACAGTCTTCGCTACTATCTCAGCCAATATTTCGTGTATAGCTATAGCTTCCGGCCAGGGGGTTGCGCGATCTATCATCGTTAATAGGTAGCGATGTCCGTGCGGCGACGTAGGTAGCGGTCCGACTATGTCGATGTGTAGGCATTGAAATCGGGCGCTTAGCGGGAACGTTGCAAGGTCACTGTAGGTATGTCGTTGTACTTTCCATTGTTGACACGCCGTACAATCCTTCGACCAGCGTCCAATGTCTGTGTTCATGGAGGGCCAAAAGTATCGTTCTTGTATAAGTTTTCTTGTCACTCGGATGCCAGGATGAGATAGATTGTGTACGGTGTTGAATGCGATGCGACGAAAATCAGCTGATAGATAAGGACGGATGCTATTTGTTGATGTTTCGCAGTAAATCTTCTTGTCAGATGTAGGTATAGCGATCTTCTTAAGGGTTATATTTGTTTGTTTGAGTAGTTCGGGAATGTTTGTGTCCTTTTCTTGAGCGGCAGCTAACTGTGTGTAGTCAATTGATGTAGGTATTTCTATAGTTTCAATTCGTGATAACGCGTCGGCGACGACGTTGTCTGTGCCACTCACGTATCGTAAATCAGATGTGAATTCAGATATGAATTGAAGTTAGCGGGCTCGGCGTTGAGTTTCGGTGTTTGATGGCGGCTTGTGGATTGCGTAAATGAGTGGCTTGTGATCGGTGTAGACAATAAGTTCTCTTCCTTCGAACATTTTTCTAAAATGTTTCACAGCCATGTATATTGAAGATAGTTCACGATCGAATGTACTGTATCGCTGTTGTGTGTCGGAGAATTTCTTTGAGAAGTAACCGATAGGTAGCCATTTGTTGTTTACGCGTTGTTGTAATACGGCGCCTGCACATATGTCTGATGCATCACACATGAGAGACATTGGATGGTCGGCGGATGGTGAGGGATGTGCGAGTAAAGTTGCGTTCTGTATGCTAGCTTTACAGGCTTCGTATGCGTGCAGGGCTTCGGTTGTCCAGTCGATCTTTGATTTGTCGCGTCTTTTCGCGTTATATAGAAAAGCGTTGAGTGGAGCTTGAATGCAAGCGGCATGGGGTGTGTTGTCACTGTAGAAGTTTACCATGCCGAGGAATCACCGTAATTGTTCAATAGTCTCTGGCTTCGCATATTCCGCGATGACCTTGATTTTATCGTACCGTGGCTTGATTTGCGAATACGCATTTTGATGGATTTATAGTTATCCCGTAGTCGTCGAGTCTTTGTAGGAAGGTGCGTAGGTGTTCTTAGTGGCTTGTTATTGAGTCTGAGGCCAATATGACGTCATCGAAGAATGGAAATACATAATCGAGTCCGCTGAGTACTTGATGTATGAATCGCTGGAATGTCTGTCCTGCGTTTTTGAGGCCGGGACACATTCTAGGGAATTCAAATAGTCCGAACGATGTGGTAATTGCTGTCTTCTCGATATCAGGGCCGTAGACGGGTAATTGTTGGTAAGCCCTATTTAAGTCGAGTACTGTGAAGACTTTCTTGCCGTGAAGTAGGTATGTGAAATCTTTGAGTCGAGGTACGGGATAGCGATCGGGTTTAGTTACGCTATTGAGTCGTCTGTAGTCGCCATATACTCTTATATCGCCGTTTTTCTTCGGTACTACGTGGAGTGGGCTTGACCAAGGGCTTTTGCTTGGACGGCATAGACCCTGTTGCATCATGATTTCATACTCCTTTTTGGCGGCAAAGTAGCGGTGTGGTGGTAACGGTCGTGTTCTGCAGTGTAGCGGCGGACCGGTGGTTTCAATGTGATGTTTGACGCGATGTTTAGGTATTTGCTTCATGGAGGATAATCGTATGATGTCTGGGTACTCGGCGAGGATTTGGTGAAAGTATTGTTTGATCGTCGATGCTTCTTACTGTTGGTTCGGTTGAATACAATACGGATGTCTTGACGGAGAGGTTCGTAAATTTATCGATGAGACAACGGCCACGTATGTCAACGAGTAGGTTATGGTGTTTCAGAAAATCAGCGCCGATGATTGGTTTGCTGAATGTGGCGGTGACAAACTTCCATGGGTTCGGTCGTCACAGCTTGAGGTCTAATATCATCGTTTTCTCGGCGTAGGTAGGTATAATGGTGTTATTAGCGGCGTAAAGTTGAAATGACGTCGGCGCCATCTTCACCCCTTGTTTCTTCGGTATGACAGATATGTTTGCGCCGGTGTCGATGAGAAATGATAGGCGAGAGTTTCTATCAAGTATGAACAGGCGGTGAGATGCATGGTTCGCATCGGTTGCCGCCTCAGCCAACGCGGCGGTTAGTTTTCCGACGTGGACTCAGAATCTTCAAACTTGCATGGGCGTGTACAACGTTGAGCTTGCTAACCGAACTTACGATGATAAAAGCTTGATGTGTCATGGCGCTGCGGTGTACTACTGCGTGGAGAACGTTGCTTGCTCGGAGATCGTGATTTGCGCGTATTATTATCGTAATACTGGCGTGCATGCAAGCATGACGCGATCTCAGTTCTTCTACTTCTCGCGTAAGTTGTTGGGCTCTCAGCTCTGCTATCTCGCTCGTGAGAAAGTCGATTTTCTCATGCAGTGAGCTTAGGTCGGTCGGGGAGCGTTTGGTAGGTATCGACGACGTGGTGGCGATGTTGCAGCGTGGGTTTGAGGCACAGGAGAGTTCTTGGTCAGAGATTGGGTTGTTTGCCATGATGATTTTGTCAGTATGAAGATAGTTTCTGCGAGAATATTCTTCTTGTTCCGGCGGGGTCACCACTGTAAGGTAGGGTCTGTAGCTGCTGGTGAAGGTGCAGAATGATAAGTCCGATCTTGTAGTTGTATAAAGAGAATATAGAATATATTATGTACAAAATAAACTTAGCCTAAATATATGTACAAAATATGATTTACAAGGAATGGTAGCTTAAACTACGACATTATTCGCGTGAGCCAATCAGGGCAAAGTACAAAATGTTGTAGTTACTCGTGCGAGCGCTTACACGTGGAGAAGAGCGGTGCGCACTTGATAGTGCGGCGTACAACTAGCGGCCGGCGAGGTTTTGCCGCTGTCGTGTTTCACTCGCCATTCCGCTGTCTGACTCGGTGGCGCGTGGATGTGTATGATATTTATGTATTGCAGCTACACCCGCATGTAGTCATGAATGTCATGATTCTAAATCCGGACCTCTCGATTCTGGTGTCAGGCTTCCACGTATTCAAATATCAAAGTTTGACGGTGCATGCTTTAAATGGCTCGAATTTAGAGATACATTTTTAAGTCTCGTTGATGGTAATAAGCAATTAACTCCAATACATAAAATCCACTATTTAATTTCTTATTTTGAAGGGGAAGCGGCACGAATAATTTCCAACCTTGAAGTTTCTTCTAATAATTATAAGAACGCTTGGAAAATATTATGTGAGCGGTACGATACTAAAAGATTACTTGTAGATCATCATATGGATGTTTTACGAGACTTTCAACCACTTACCAAAGAGTGTGAGAAGTCACTTAGATTTTAAATTGACCATGTCACACAAAATTTAAGAGCATTGCATAGTTTGGGTATGCTTAATGAACATTGGGATATCACAGTTATACACTGTTATTTACAGCCAAAATTAGATAGCAAAACATTTTCGAAAATATGAATGTGGAAAAATGGCAAGAATATAAAACACTTTAGACGGTTTTCCAACTCTTGATATTTTCAAAAAGTTCTTAGTTGATCGTGCTGACGTTATTGAATCCCTACATAGGGCTAAACAGGATAACGGTACCCAAAAGGGTTCTCAATAATCTCAATTTTAAGCACGTTATAATTCTAATAACAGTAATAAAAAGGGTGATAAACGTAGTATCAATTCATTTGCAAACACAAATAATTATTCCAACAAAATAATAATAACAACAAAAATAAATCTCTTCTAATTCATTTATATGCATAATTTGTGGTCAGAATCATAGAGTATATGGTTGTGAAATTTTCAAAAATAAAAGTTTGCAAGAAAAATGGTCAGATGTATCAAAATATAAACTTTGTTCAAACTGTCTAAAGCAAGGTCATCCTGCCAGTGCGTGTAGTCTCAAACCATGTCCCGAATGTAAACAAAAATATAATCAGTTATTGCATAACCCTTATAAGGCTTCAGCTACCAACAACCCTGCGCCCGCTGAATCAGTTAATGTTAATTTATCAGAATATCAATGTAGTCAAGTTTTGCTTTCCACCGCATTAATTGATGTTTACAATCCTAACAATAATGATTATGAAACCGTGCGCGCATTGTTGGATTGTGGTAGCCAGGCTAGCTTTATCACAACTTCATTAAAAAACCGGTTGTCGCTTAACTCCATACCTATAACTAGTTTGAACGTAATAGGCATTGGAAACAACTGCACAAACATAGTGCAAGAAAGTTGTAGTGTGCCATTACAATCTAAACACATGCAATTTAATGTAATCCTTAATATGTTAGTCATGTATGAATTAACTGGTCAATTACCTAAAAAACCATTAAACATTAAACTAAAAATACCTAACAACAATAAATTAGCCGATCCCAATTTTGCTAAGCCGTCTGAAGTTGACATCTTAATTGGGGCGGATCTGTTCTGGGATGTCCTAGGAAGTGAACAAGTGTCCCTAGGCGTCAACTACCTAAAATTACATAATTCTAGGTTTGGATGGCTGTTGGCTGGTCCAATAAATACAAATAATTTAAGGGCGATGTCCATACATTGCCATTGTGGCTTAATTGCTAATTTTAACGAAACTCAAGAGGAGGCTCGTGTCGATAAATTACTACAATGGTTCTGCGAGCTTGAAGAGCTGCCAAGCAAGCCAATTCTAGGTGAAAAGGAAAGGGCTTGTGAAAAACATTTTATGCAAAATACGGTCCGGTTAAGTAACGGGCTATTTAGTGTTCACTTACCTTTAAAGTGTTCCCCAAATAATCTAGGTGAATCTTACAATACTGCTATGAAACGCATAATGAATCTAGAAGCAAGATTCAGAAAAAATCCGACCCTAAAATGTCAATAAAGCTAAAAATACAACCAAAAATAAGAACATACCTACTTCCGTCCAGAATACTCCTCTCGTCGCAGGTTTCCAGCTCCCTGAAGATTTCGCATCTGAAACAAACTCATTAAAAACACAAATTTCATTAGTCTCTAATGTGAATAAACCAATAAAAAATAATAATATAAATACTTACCCACGAAAAATTCCAACCTGTAATAAAAATTGATAATGAAAGTAACCTAAATAGACTAATTAGAATAGTGGCGTGGTGAGACGATTTTGTTATAACCTACGTAACAATAAAATAAAAATGTGTTATCACTTACCGTTAATGAGTAAGATGACTTATTCCATTATCTGTGTCGTTTGGCTCAGTATGAATGCTTTCCGCATGAATGAGCTGCACTACATAATGCGCTACCTATAAATAATAAGTCAAAACTTTTAGCTTTGTCGCCTTTTTTAGATAAGGATAATTTAATTAGAGTTGGAGGATTAAAGTCTTCAACCTATAGTTTTAATAAAAAACACCCAATATTGCTCGACGCATCGCACCATTTGACTAAACTTCTATTTAAGCGAGAACATTTACGCAATATGCACGCCGGTCCGCAGCTGTTGTTATCTTTGATAAGAGATTTCGTATGGCCGATAAACGGCAGAAGGTTAGCTCGGCGCACGGTTCATAAATGTGTGCGATGTTGTCGTGTCCAAGGTAAGACTCTTTGCCCTCAAATGGGCCACTTACCTACTCAGAGGGTATCAGCTGGTTTTCCATTTAGTTCAGTGGGTATAGACTTTGCTGGGCCTTTTTACATAATAAACCGTAAAGGTAAGGGCGCTAGGATAATTAAATGTTACCTATGCCTATTTGTGTGCTTGCGTTATAGATGCGTGCACTTGGAAGCGGTCAGTGACCTTACCAAGGACGCATTTATAATGACCTTGCATAGATTTATTTCTCGCCGTGGCAAGCCGCTAGAAATATTCAGTGACAACGGTTCTAATTTCGTCGCTGCTGCCAAAGATATTGGAGCTTTCTTAAAAACTAATAATCAGGCCATATCTGAATTTGCAGTTCATGAAAATATAAAATTTATTTTCTCACCTGCTCACGCTCCTTACTTTGTCGGCATCTGGGAAGCCGGAGTAAAATCCGCTAAATATCACCTAAAAAAGGTTATGGGGAATACACATCTCACCTTTGAAGAGATAACTACTCTTTTCGCACAAGTGGAGGCAGTCCTTAACAGTCGCCCCCTGTGTCCTCTCGCCTCATCACCTGATGACTACCTTCCTTTGTCCCCAGGGCACTTTCTTATTGGAAGGCCTCTGAAGGCGCTACTGGCACCCAATCTTGAAGACAGCAGGGAGAACCACTTGCAGTGGTATTCACGATTATAACAAATACACCAGCACTTCTGGTCGCGCTGGCATCGTGAATACGTGCACGAGCTGCAGCAACGCATGAAATGGAAGACTGGAACAAGGTCCCTAAATATCGGCGAGCTCGTGCTGATACAAGAAGATCACGCACCACCACTATGTTGGCGCTTGGGACGAGTTCTCCGCTTATTCCCCGGTCCTGATGGGATCTTGAGAGTAGCGGACTTGAAGACGACACAAGGCGTCGTGCGCCGAGCACTGGTGCGCCTGTGTCCCCTGCCTACAGCAGAAAAATTACAGCAGGGTTGGAAAACAAGCCTTTCAACGGGCGAGAAGACGTTCCAGCCCAAACGCCTAATACTCGAATATTTTTAATAATTAAACTTTGCTCCCACAATATTGTTAGGCGCTCATTATTGAAGGTGGTTGTAAAACTTTTTATAATTACTTCACTTGCTCTGTAGAACGCCACAAACACACATCTATTTTGTAAAGAACTGATAATAAACTGGAATTTGAAGACATTTTGGTTTTTGCATTTCGAAGAATTCCCTCACTTGAAGAATAACAAACAATTAGCCACATAAAGTTATTACTACCTAATTGTATATAAGTTAATTGTTCACAGCTATTGGGATGGATGCTCAATGGATTAGTCTTTACACCACTATTTTTTAAGTAGTACAAAAAAATTTACAGGGCTCTAAGTACCATTAACTGATCGTATTTGTGTAGGTAAAAAATAAAAACATTAAGTCCCAAAACTTTCTCAAAACTGTCCACAAAAATACGTAATAATTGGTAAATGCATAACTAAAACGATGAGTAGTAAATTAGTAGTAGTAGTAAACTATTCCATTGATAAATTCCCCCCTGTCCCTCTGCGCCCACGCCACGCCCCGCCCGATGCAACAAACAGTGCTAAATTGTAACCGGTAGTGAGCGCATCGTTTTTTCAATGGCTTAGCAGTTCACATCAAGAGAGTATGTAGCTATGCTTCGTGCGTACTTTTTTAGTGGATAAAACGCGAGTGCAGCTGTGCGTTTGTACAGGGAAGAGTTCGGAAGCCAGTGGATCGGTCGAGGCGGCCCTGTAGCTTGGCCTCCATGCTCACCTGACCTCACGGCCATGGACTTCTTTTTGTGGGTGTACAAAAGTGAGCCGGTTAGTGTCGAACAATTAAAACAGCGCATATTGGACGCTTATGACGAAGTGAAAAGACAGAAGCGTACTTTTCTCGTTAAAAGCAATTTAATTAAACTTGCCCGTCTGTGTATTGACAATAGTGGTGGACATTTCGAAGGACAATAGAAATATTTATAGGTAAAAATTACCTACCTACGTAAATAATAATTTGATGCGGGCGGATCAAAATCGGTCTGTTTGGAGAACCTTGGGGGAGCCCTATGTCCAGCTGTGGACGTCTCCAGGTTGATATGATGATGATGAAAGGAGAATGCCGGTTTTTGTATGGAAGCCTGTACCGTTTGCTTTTTCATGAAATGAACATTTTTAGCCAGCTTATTATTTAATATTACCGTAGGCATGAAGCGTTTTTGTTTTCGAATCCGCAGTACTGAGATTTTCACATAACCATATTATTAAAAATCCGCCATAAATATTGCAAAGGAAGGAATTTGTCCATAATTTCTAATTGTTTATAAGAATTTCAATAAGTGAATGATGTTACAAGTTAAAAGAAACGTAGTTTCGACCCAGAGGAACAAACCTCAACTCAACGGATAAAAACAAAATAATAACACAAACAAACACGATCGATGCGTAGGCGACGTTGTGTGGGGTTGACATTTGACACTTTTGACAGTTGCTCAAGTTATCAAATTTTACCCTGCAAGTGTTGCTATCTCGATTCAATTATATCTAAAATCGATATCACCTAAAAAACAATCGATTTATGAATATATTGCTCAACCAAAGAATGAAATCAAGTTAAGTAGCCAAATATGTATTTCTATTTAATAAAATCACTCAGAACACAGTTTTTTAATTATCTATTACAGTGCCTTCTATTCAATCCAAAATCATTTAATCGTGTAAGAAATCGTTAATTTTAAGAATTTTACACTCGATATTTTGTCGCTCGAATCGACATTTTTTGTTCTGGCAATGTATGCATTCGGAAGTTGTTGATCTAAGTTCTACTTTTTTATAATATTTCGTAAACGCGCATTTAATAATGATTCACACATTCAGTCACAAAGTGGCCGCTGATCAGGGATTCAGTTAAAGGTAAATCGAAGTAATCTAATGTTTTTCGATGCGTTGGACAGTCACGTATCCGCGTAAGCCTCCTAAAGCCTGAGTGATTTTCCTCCAGAAAAACATCCTCAAAACGAATTAGATACTGTTACGAGCTGGGGTTCGGTGATAAATTATATACACTATGCCATAAAAACTGCACTTTATTTACTAACACAAACACTATACACACTTATTTACACAACTAGTAAAAACACACTTATTTCACACTTAATTCTCAACACTAATAAAAACACCACTAAACACTTCCGAATTACTTCCCTTCGCTTCTTGTTTATCGCTCCGCTATTCAATTGTCACTGTCCTGACTCGCGCGTCTGCCTGGTATTTATACCGGCCGGAACACATAACTAGACTTTTCGAGACGACTCACGAAATTTCTGGAAACGTGTATCGTGTTTCTAGATTTCCGTAATTGTTCTATTTACACCAACGCCATCTATTAGAGGATAGATGAAACAGCCTTAAACAACCGATACATCTAATCTCATGTAGTTCTCCCATTCACTGATAAATGGCGTTATTTTCACTTCGTAACACGGCCTCCCTCTTAAACGTGTTCGTCTCGAACATCGTTGGACCCATAGTAACGAGCCAACCGGTCCACATGAACTATCTTCGGTGCACCTCGCGACCCCTTCTGGATTCGATAGGTGACGTCGTTCATCCTGGTAATTATGCGATATGGCCCGTCCCATCTGGCTTGTAACTAAGGCGATTTTCCTTTGCTTCGTACTGGGTTATGAAGCCACACCAATGATCCCTCATCGAAACCTTTGTTGTTTGCCTTCCGGTCGTAGCGAGTCTTCATCTTCTCAGACATCTGTTGTCCAGATTCCCTGATGTGCTCGTATACGTCGTTCATCCTGTTGCGTAGCTCGGTTGCGTAATCCGTTATATTGCGTGGAGATACTGGTGGAATACCGGTGATAAGGTCTACGTGATAAGGTAACGGAGTTCTCTACCGAAATTGGCAAAAGCTGGTGTTACTCCTGTAGTTTCTTGGACCGCACTGCGATATGACAGGACAAATGGTTGGATGTACTTGTCCCAATCTCTTTGTTTGCTCTCCACGACCTTCGCCAGGTACCTTTCCAGTGATTGGTTAAACCGTTCAACCCTGCCATCTGATTGCGGATGATAAGCCGTAGTCCTGGTTTTATGTGCACCCATTACGCGACAAGTCTCCTTGAACACCTCAGATTCGAAGTTCCGGCCTTGATCGCTATGGATTTCCAAGGGCACCCCGAACCGACAAAAGACTTCATGCACCAGCTTATCGGCCACTGTGGTAGCTTCATGATTTGGGATTGCAAACACTTCAGGCCACTTCGTGAAGTAATCCATCACAACCAAGAATTATTTGTTTCCATCCTGGCTCACAGGAAATGGCCCAGCGACATCCAACGCTATGCGCTCCCATGGGGCTCCCACATTGTACACCTTTAATGCACTTATGCTACGAGTATGTGGCCCCTTCACAGCCGCACAACTTGTGCATTTGCGGCACCAATCCTCGACGTCATCCCGACAGTGGAGCCAATAAAACCGCTCTCGGATCTTAGTAAGCGTCTTCTTAACTCCCATATGACCTCCCGAAGCACCATTGTGATAGAGCTGCAAGATTTCCGGCAACTTAGTTTTAGGTACTACCATTTGCAAATGGCACTGGTTACCGCGAACGTTTTCCCATTTGCGGCACAGAACTCCATCCTGGACAACCAAGCTTTCCCACTGTGCCCAATAACTCTTGGTGATGGGCTCCCATTTGGGCCTAGGAGCGTCTGATTTCTTCCATTCAAGAATCGGCTGTATATCCTTGTCGTCTTGCTGAGCACACTTCAAAGCTTCTTTCCATCCGTCGCTCAGATCCGTCTTCAACATTCTCATTAGCGCTGCCGGCTTCGCTTCCTGTCTTGTACAGTGTTAGCGTTGGTCGGGGTAAGCCCTACCTGTCAGAGCATCTGCGCTACGTTGCTCTTGCCGCCAGACAGATACGTCAGGTGACCCCTTTGGTGGAGACAGGGTACCAACGTGCCGCTTACGCTTTGGGCAGCTCAAGCGGATGTGACGTCGCATCGAGCGATGCACACTACAGCGCTGGCCCCTACCACTTCTCCTGCCGGCCGCTCCCCTCCCAGAGGCAAATAAATACAGCGGCGCGACAGCGAACGCCCCCTTGGATCCTGGACGCTGCCAAAGTTAAGTGCTGCCTTCTCTTCTGGAGGACCGAAGTCTCTTCAGCCTGCCTGCCTACCCTGCCCTGAGTCTTAAACTTAGCTCTAATCTAGTTGCTACCGGGTTATATTGTGTAACGCTTCCGAATATAATATGTTGTAACCAACAAATAGTATTTAATTTCTCTCCATTACACATATTATTATCTACTACGTAACTCTACAGGCATATAGGTACCCACATCTAATAAACGTTACACTGGCGCCAAACAATTTTAAGGGCTCAGGCATCTGACTCGGCTTCTAGTCGCTTCCTTTTTCTGTGTTTTTCTGTGTGTAAGTGTGTTCACAGTCGGTAAGTCGTTGATTTTTTTCTAAATGGCAGGCAAGATATTCGACTAAAGGCTTGCGCCACATCTTATGTACTTTTATAACTTCTTTTCTAACCCAAATTCGTTAGACTAAGTAACGGTTTTGGGAATTATTTTAATTATAATAATTACAATTACATTTTTTATGTGAGGGTAGATTCCGCTTCGCGTTATTCTTACGCATTGCGAACGTAACTTGTTTACTTGCTACATAATATAAATCTTTTTTTAAACGACCCACTGTGAACATAATTACATTACCATTTAATTTATTGTTATATTATAAGTATAACCCCTGTGTGAGTGACTTTTGGTGCTGTTAGGTTAATCTTTTATCTGTTTAATCTTTTTCTAAGTAACTTAGCAATGTCTTTTAAAATTAACTTCAATCATTTAGTTAAATCGGAGCTGGTTTATGAACTGATTATTCGGGGGGGTGACAAGTCTGGTTCCGTAGCCGAGCTGCGCCAGCAGATAGCGACACTAGCGTCTCAGTTTCCCTCTGAAACTATTTTGGATTCGGACTTAGACCCCGAAGAGGAAATTTCGGCTATCCGGAACTCCTTAATTAGGGCTACAAATAATATTTCTCTGCTTAGATCACAATTTGACCAAAACCTCTATTCGCGCACAGAATCTATTCTCAACCATATTTACTGTGACGGCCGCTGTCATGCCAAGCTGTCATCACTACCGTTGCCAAGGACTTCTGACGTCTACACGACAAACTATCCGGTCATCAACCACAATAATTTATTAGCAAAGAGGTTTGAAGACTATTTTATTATTTGGAAATGAGTTTTTAGTTCGATGAGGTATACACTCTGTCAAGTGTTCGCCAAATTCACCAGTCATTGACAACAAGGCGATGGCCGTGCGGATAACACATTCCTTTCACGTTCTGAAGGCGTGGGTTCAAATCCCAGTCATAACTGTTATGTGGATTATGGTTTTTATGAAATTTGGAAAATGTTTATGAATATTTGGCAAATATTTAAAAGATTATTTAAATATTTCGAGTAAAAATTAGAAAATTCTAGAAACTTCAGGAAGGAATGGAAAGGTTAAAAAGGGACAGGAGATGGAAAAACAATTGAATAACGAAAAGACAATCGAAATTAGTAGATCTAGAACATTCTTAGGGGTATATAAGGCGGTGTAGACGCGCTAAGCGCCAGTTTAAGTTGAAAAGTGGTAAAGTGAAGAAGAAAAGGAAGAAAGAAGAAGTAGTAAAATAAAGTGAAAGTGAAAGTATAGTGCAGTAAAGTGCAGTGAAGAAGTGCAGTGAAGAAGTGCAGTGTTGGTGCTGTCCGCGTCGAAATTAAACGGCGCGTCGTGTGTGAAGTCGAATAAAGTGTCATCAGTGCTACTCGGTGTTTCCTTCCAATCCCGTTACCCCGTCCGTAACAATTGGTGTCAGAAGTGGGATTGGAAGGATTAAGGATGCCAGTCATGCCAAGGGAAGGCCCTACGACACGTGCGAGGGCTGCCGCTTAAGAACAAGGTGACTCTAATCCAGAAGTTGTGGGCAGGGAAGCTCCTTCGCAAGGAGGTGGCTACGAAGGAGGGGTATTTACGTCCGCAAGCGCAGCTAACCCGCTATCTCTGGCAGACCTCGCTGCACTATTCCAACAGTCGCTTCAGGAAAACTCGCAGCGACTCGAATCTCGACTCGTCGAAAACTCGCAGCGACTCGAATCTTGACTCGATGAAAACTCGCAGCAGCTCCAGCAAAACTCGCAGCGACTCGAATCTCGACTCAACGAAAACTCGCAGCAGCTCCAGCAAAACTCGCAGCGACTCGAGCAAAACTCGCAGCAGCTACAATCTCAGCTTAGCGAGATGATGGAGAGCCAGAATGAGATTCGCCATTATATATCGGAAAACGCTCGTAAGATCACCGAGATGGAGATGTGTATCGGTGAAGTGCAATCTCGCATGGTTACTATAGAGGAAGAGATACAGTCCTGCAAGGCGGCAGTGTCGGAAGAGGTGCAGTCCCGCATAGCATCAGTATCGGATGAGATGCACAGCCACATAGAGGAGGAGTTCAAGAGGATTAAGGCCAACGTCCCTTCAGTCGCAGTCACCTCATCAGGTGCTGGTAATTTTGAAGTGCCTTCTTTCGATGGTACATCATCCTGGGAGGCGTACAGGATGCAGTTTGAAGCCGCTTCTTCTAGTAACAGTTGGAACAGAGAGCAGGCCAAGACTGCACTCGCTCTGACCTTACGCGATGGTGCAATATCAGTGCTACAGTCTGTGGGGAAGGACGCCACATATGAACAGCTCATCGAGGCTCTAGAGTCCAGGTATGGAGAGGCGCATTTGGAATTTGTATTCCGTGCTCAGTTGCGTAATCGCTGTCAGCGCCCTAACGAGTCATTGCAGCAGTGGTCTCTAGAAGTAGAGAAAATGGTAGGAAAAGCTTACCAGTCTGCACCCCCGGCACAAGTCCAAAGCATGCGTCTCCAGGCGTTCATTGATGGCATTTATGACGATGAGGTCAGGTCTGCCGTTCTTCTGAAGCACCATGACAACGTTAAGGACGCTTTAGCGCATGCTCTCGAAGTGGAGGCTGTCCGTCGAGACAACAAGGGTGGACGAGTCCGAATTGTGGCCGCAGAAATGCAGCGAACAGAGCGAAGATTTGGCCCAAAATGTTATAGCTGCAGGGAACCAGGACATTTCAGCAGTAGCTGTCCGAAACGTAAACGTAAGACTGACGCTACCAGGTATACCATCCCTTTTTGGTAACAGCGCTATACTAGGTCTGAATTTACTGTTTCTTTCTATTACGTAATGTTTTAAATCCTTTTTCTTTGTCATATTCAAATCATTGAACATTTCTTCATGCTAAAAATACAAAGCGAGTCTTAAAATCGTTAACCCGGAACGAAAAAATAATGTCAAATGCCACTCTTTGTTTCGCGCGCTCCGTGATTACGTGCTAATCGTATGCCTGTAATTAAATATTTTTATAGTATGATACATGTTTTTTTTTATTTAATTCGGTGTTGATAGAATCCCT
Source organism: Euclidia mi (assembly GCA_944739405.2). Classification (NCBI taxonomy): domain Eukaryota; kingdom Metazoa; phylum Arthropoda; class Insecta; order Lepidoptera; family Erebidae; genus Euclidia; species Euclidia mi. The sequence goes on along the minus strand of OX123191.2, from coordinate 24,456,563 downwards.
CTACAGTGAAAACTCATAAAATATGTATGTCATTGATTTACTTTTTAAAATTATCCTGTTTAAGATACACAAAGTGTTTTTTTCAACGATAGTCAATGTTCGCTGCTAAATATAATAAATTAGAAACTAAATATCAACAAAGAATTCATATGACTTGAAGGAGTCATTTATAAGGTTGAAGAAAAACATCACTTCAACTTACTCATGTTACCGACTTATCAACAATAAATGTTTATGTTAGCGCGCCCATCTGGCGAGCGGCGGCGCGACGTGAGTGGTCGAGGGAATTCGGCGAATTCGCGCTAGCGGTCAAGCAGTTATCGCTCCGCTATTCAATTGTCACTGTCGTGACTCGCGCGTCTGCCTGGTATTTATACCGGCCGGAACACATAACTAGACTTTTCGAGACGACTCACGAAATTTCTGGCAACGTGTATCGTGTTTCTTGATTTGCGTAATTGTTCTATTTACACCAACGCCATCTATTAGAGGATAGATGAAACAGCCTTAAACAACCAATACATCTAATCTCATGTAGTTCTCCCACTCACTGATAGATGGCGTTATTTTCAATATCGTAACAATACAAATAATAATTACAATAAATATACTGGCATTTTCTAAATTATTCTTACTGGACTGGGAAATAAATACTGCTTTTCTCTTAACAAGCTACAAATACATCATGTATATCACCATGGAAATTAGTCATCTCATGACCATGGTTATTAAGGTATTTCCGTGGTATTAGGTATTAATGTATAATAACTTTGTTTATTGAGACCTGTTACAGAAATAAAACCCCAGCTTGGTCGCAGAGAGTCTCTCCGCGACCAAGCTCGGTGCAAGACGAGCGAAACGTCGGAAACAAATAGGTATTTATACCTTAAATAAGTTAAGTTAACGCGATTAAGACCCGCTAAATTATTTTGTATGATGTATACAAATCGCGAAAGTTTAAAATCGATTATATAAACTTATGTTTCTAACCTTGCCGAAAGCTTTATTGGTGGTTCTTTTCACGCACCGCTTATCTGCCTCGTTTATTCCGTACAGAGCCTAGTGTTGTCATAAATTCGAATACTCCAGTGCTAACCTAATTAAATGGTGCCCAATCCGCAATGCATTCAGCGGTAACCAATTTTTGGAGCGTCGCCAATGCTAGTTTACCCGATCGTAATAACTTTAAAAGTATAAAATAAATAAATAAAATATTGGAAATATTTAACATGAAATTTATATTTTGCTTCGTTTAGTTAATGGTCAGTGTGCAATGTTGCTTGAAAGAAAAATATTGAGAATGGTTATAAAGAAGCAAATAACGAAGGTAATTTTGGCTTATACTTTGATACCGCTGACAAACAACCTTTCATGATTGAACAAGGAGGAGATCATCATCTCAGCGCCACGCTGTCCCGATTGCGATCTAAGACCGCTTTAAGGCCCTCACAAAAAGGAGAATGCAGGAGGCGGTCACAATACTATTGTAAGCTTTTCACGTCGCATGTGCAGATCATAAGGGCGTTAACCCCAAGCAAGCTCAAGCAAAAGCTAAAACTGAAACTTGAAGTGTTATAAATTTAATATATATTGATCTCGCTATGACATGGGAATGTATACTCATACATTCGTACATACGTTTACTAAACCGATTTGTAGTTACGTAAGTAATGAATAGTTCATAAGATAAAAATGGATTTCATATCAAACGATATTTTTTTAAATTAATTCAGTAGTTTAATTTATAAAAAACGTAAAAATTCAATACTAGAGACTGAATTAGGTATATTACTACTACTACTTACTTAATATGACCAAGCATAGCCCGTACGTAAGTAATGAATAGTTCATAAGATAAAAATGGATTTCATATCAAACGATATTTTTTTAAATTAATTCAGTAGTTTAATTTATAAAAAACGTAAAAATTCAATACTAGAGACTGAATTAGGTATATTACTACTACTACTTACTTAATATGACCAAGCATAGCCCAGTCGTAAGTCCGACGGACTGCTACGCAGAGGTCTCGGGTTCGAATCCACGGCGCGCGCCAATGACTTTTCGAAGTTATGTGCGTATTAAATTGTTAATTATCGTTTACGGTGAACGAAAACATCATGAGGAAACCTCCATGTCTAAGAGTTCTCCATAATGTTCTCGAAAGACATGTGAAGTCTGCCAACCCGCACTTGGCCAGCGTTATGGACTATGGCCTTACCCTTCTCATAATGAAAAGAGGCCCATGCCCAGCAGTGGGACAGTTTATATATAGGGCCGATGATGATGATGAAGAATTTTACAATCGCAAATTTATTGTTGATTAGGTATATTTATGTTTGATTTGTGTAGACTGAACATGAATTTATTGTTATGTATCAGTTGACTTATCCATAAAATAGGAGAACTTGGTTGAGGAATTACTAGTTGCCCTCAAAACAGTACACAGTTATTTTAAGTTAATGTAATTCAGTGTAAGCACTAGACTCGGATTATTACCCGTCCAGTTTGCGGGACCATCCAGTGGTCCACTGGTCACAAGCCACAGTATGCAGTAAAACAAAACAAACTTGCAACAGTAAATATTTATCAGCGCTCTATTGAATTAGAGAGAATGCGGCGAAACAAATGTTTTCCCCAAAAATCCGCAGCACTCTTAAAAAAGAAGACCAGTTTTTGTCAAATGCAGTCGTTAACGGTATAACGTATCAAAATAACAGTGTTACACCGCGGCACAAAATAAATGAGCAATATTTGCTGGTAAACAAGGTATTTTCTTAGCATTATTAAAAGGCAATTTAAATATTACTAGCAATTTAAATGCTGTTTTGTTTAAAATTGAAGGTGGGTAATTAAGAAACCATTTTTAAATTCTCGTAAATGTAGTGGAACTAAATTACTATAAAGCAATGTAAAGAAGAATGGCAGAATTTGGTCTGGGTTTGTTGTGGCGACCTTAAACGTCATATGAACAAAACAAATCGTTTCTTTTTCTACGATTTTTAATATTTTCACTTTGTCTCGTTAAAGCTGGAGTATTTTATGATGATAAAAAGTAGTCCAATGGATTACGAATACTTTATTATTTGATTGTTGCCATAGACAATGGTGTGACAGGAATCGACATGAGTGCTATATCCGTATCGATTATTAATTAAGTAATCGATACGATCGACCTTTATAGAGTTGGTTTGGTTTAAAATGCAGTTATTTAATATTTAATCAACATTATATCTATAAGCTAATATTTTTAAAGCAAAACAACGTTTAAATCAAATAAAAACGTCACAGCATCGTTTTAAAGTTGTATCGATTTCACATAAAATCGATTTAAAATGTGCAGCTCTGCTTTTGTCTTTGGCTGTGACAGTTAGATGCTACAAAATACTTCTGCGTTTTGATGTCAATCTGACTTATGTCATTTGATAATTCAAACGTACCTACCTACATTGTTTATCTTTCATACTATCACTTTCCTTTTACCAACATTGTTCATTCTTAACTAAAAATTCAAACACCGATATCTTCTTTTTCCACCTTTCCTGTGTGAAAATAGAATCATTTATAGACTCTGTTACTTACGCCAAATTTTTTGATATATTTTTTATTACTGTTCGCTTCAATTTAATTTCAGGCATTTTGATGTATGGAGATCTGCCATTGTCCTTTACGAGCGGCATCGAAACTACTATTCAAAACAATAAAATACTTGTTGAACATTTTCGTAATCAAATTACAGTAAGCATGAAACTACGCTCCAAAGGGTTTGTCTACCTAAACTAAACAATGTTTATCACAAAGCCGCAATAAGTTTATTTTCGTTATCTTACATTACGATACGTAACATAGTTTGTAGCTTTCTGTGAACTTGGAAATGTTTATTTTTCCTTTGTTGTCAGGAGATATCCCTGATGTGCTAAAGTAAAGAGAAGGCAAATTCCATTATGAAATACATTGCCAATTTTTGCAGCAAACAAGAATAGATGTTTACTTCACAGACAGCAATGTATTTGAAAGCAAGAAATAGGGTTGCGTTTTGAATGTTTTTGTGGTATGTTGGTACTGTGATGGCTGCTCGAATTGAATTTCTTAGTAGGTAACTTTACTTAATAGATTATTCCTATTACGCCTACAGATTTTAAAGGTCGGAATATACAATTATTGAATTGATTGATCGATGAACATTTTTCTTTTATATCTCTTTCTTAAAATAAAAATGCAAATAAGACTGATTCGCTGTCGTAAGCGAGAGCACTTGTGCATATTTTAATTGAATTCAATTTCAATGTTGAATAACAAGGATGATCGAAATAAAATTTTTTTGAACAAAATAAAGGTTACATTTATATTATACAATATTGTGAAATTCTGCTGACTCTCAGTTTTATAAGCTTAGCTTGTTTGTTCTAAAATGCACAACAGTGGGATCATAGAAGACGATCAATATGGGAACTATATAATTATATCGTCACGCCCGTATCCCCGAGGGGACAGGCAGAGGTGTAATGTTACAACCACATTTCACCTTGTGAATTTTAAGCGTCACGTAATAGGGAGTGAGCCTATGGCCGTTACCGAGTACATTGCCAGACTCCGAGATGCTACTGAGAATTTGAAAATTCAGTGGGATTTAAAATTCATAATATGGCAAAATGTGGGTATACTGTCACACCTCTTCTTACCCCTTCGGGGATACAGGCGTGATTCTATAAAATAAACCGGTCAAGTGCGAGTCGGACTCGCGCACCGAGGGTTTCGTTCAAAACTGTAGGTATACTTATAAAATTATTTGAATAGTATGTGATTAAACTAAAAATTTAAGGTTTTCGAAATTTTTTCTATGTGCTGTAAAATGTTAACGTTCTAGATCGACTAGAAATACCCTTTAGTTTTGACTTGAGCATTTGATATGAATTTCAATTTTATTTACCTTTAAAATTACTAAAAATATTGTAATGATATGATGTAACAAAAATTAACGGTTTTGGCAATTTTTCCTTTATCTGCGCTACAAGACGTTGCTTCGTGCCAAATTTGAAGATTCTGAGTTCATGGGAAGTACCCTGTAGGTTTTGATTCTTGAGTTTGAAAATATGCTTAAATTGCTATTTTTGTTGATTGCGTTGACATAAAAGTTTGATTTTATTACAGCTTAACGGTGTTATAGAGTTTTTTTTTGTCCGGTTGGAAAATCCCCATGGAGTCCCTCCGGGGGGAAGGGCGAAGGGGACTCTCAGACTCTTACTGAGTAAATCCAACAACCCGTGTTCCATGTACCCGTGTGTCAGAGGGTCGGGTATCACCGAAGCATTCCTCGCTATCCCCCGACGGGTATTGGCCCGCCAGATGGTCAGGCGGGCTTTGAACAAAACCCCTTGGCGGCGAATGAAGATGTTGGGCTCTGCCGCCAAAACACCCAGCGGCCGCAGAGGATAGGGAGGACGGCAACCTGGCAACATCGCATCTTCTCTTCCCCTGCGGTCCCACTGCAATGAAACAAATTGTGCACCCCCATTTGGTCGCGGGAGATAGGGCGCGCGGCAACGCAACACTGACACACCTCTCCTCCCGCGACCGCGCCCGCATCCGCATCTTTGGACGCAACCTGCGCAGGCCCCAAGCCCACGCAGAACGTCCACTCCCGGGATCTCTCTTAGCTTCACCGCGGTTGTGCAAGCCACGGTTACTGAGCCCCGCAACCACGACAAGGTGGAGATCCCACGGAGAGGGCGGTGTTATAGACCTGAGTATATAATATGAATTTCAATATAATAACTCTACGCGTTAATGAGGAAAGAGGTAGTAATTTTGATTTTTTTTTTCTTTTTTTTTATTGACCAACAGTAATGTACATTACAGAATTCCAGATGAAACATACACTACATTTTGTTGTTAATAGGTTTAAAAAATATTTCATGAACCCCTGACTCCTAAACTAGGTTATTACCTGTATTTTAGAAGTCAGTAGTTTCTACCGTACATAGAAGAAAATGAACCAAAAATAATGTTATACATATTTTTGGTTCATTTTCATATTATGAATTAAATAAAAAGAAATAAAAAATTAACACAGTGCTATTACCAGCTAGTTTTAAAACTTTAAAACGATGTGTGTGTGTGTGTGTGTGTGTGTGTGTGTGTGTGTGTGTGTGTGTGTGTGTGTGTGTATGTGTGTGTGTGTGTGTGTGTGTGTGTGTGTGTGTGTGTGTGTGTGTGTGTGTGTGTGTGTGCTTGTGCACACACGCACACACACACACCAAATTTCAAGATTCTAAGTTCACGGGAAGTACCCTGTAGGTTTTGATTCCCTTGCGAGTAGTTGCGAGAAAATATGCGGCTTAAATTGCTGTTTCTTTTTATTGCGTTGACATAGAAGTTTGATTTTGTTACAGCTTAAAGGTAAAATATAGATTTGAGTATTTGATATGAATACAGGCGTTCCCGAGAAAATGGTAATAACTTTAAAATTATTAAAAATATTTTTATGATATGATGTAACTAAAAATGTACTAATTTCACAATTTTGCCTTTATCTGTGCTATAAAACATTGTTTCGTACCAAATTTCAAGATTCTCAGAGTTCATGGGAAGTACCCTGTAGGTTTTGATTCCCGTGCGAGTTTCACAAAATTGCGGAAATTTTAGCATAAACGGCTGTATCTTTTGATTGCGTTGGCTTAGAAGTTTGATTTTTTCACAGCTTCAAGGGACACTATACTTGACTATTTAATATAAATTTCAGTTTAATACCTCCACGCGTTTTTAAGAAAAAGGGTCTTGACAGACGGACGGACAACAAAGTGATCCTATAAGGGTTCCGTTTTTTCATTTAGAGGTACGGAACCCTAAAAAAGGTATATTTGGATAGATGACGAAGTTATTAACATCATCAGCCTGCCGCAGTTCACAGCTGGAAATAGTGCTCACCGTATAAGACGAATTAATTATATCGTAACTTAATTATTTTAAAACCTTTAATAATATGTTACTTAATTGAACATTTTGCCTAAATATACTTTAAGTGCGTCGTTTACACAATTTTAAAACGACTTAGTTGTGTATATGCACTCACCAACACCAATATAAGTTAGTAAAGTAGCCAAAAAAGTCAGACTGACCGTCGACCCTTATATTGTGGCACCAAAAGTACAACTCGTCGAGTCAAAGTGAAAATTTCACATTCACTACAATTTTCAAGTGGCCAACGTTATACCTACTAACAACGGGCTGCAAATTGTTTCACAGCGACATTTTGTTTGCGCAACACTCGAGTTATCTCCAGGCGTGCTCAAAGTACCCACACTTCAGATCCCACTACTTATTGTTTTATTTTTACCAAATGCATGCGTATGGATGGCAAATGGATTTCTTTAGATATTCTATGCGATCTAAGTTATGTTTTGCGCTGCGATGTCCTTTTTTTTGTTTAGATACAAAGATTAGATTTTACTGTCGTTCACGCTGTATAATTTGGGTCTGTAGGTCAAAAGGAGGACACACAGGAGAGTGGCGATGAAGAGAGTTAATTTTAAAGAAATAAGAAAGTAACTCTGTTTTGCTTCCACGGCTGTACATCGAATTAATTTTCTAATATTTGGAAAAAGTAACTCTGCTAAAGGAAATAAACCACATTTTTTTAAATTTCATCCTCGTGATGCTACGGTTTCAGCTAGTCAATTATAACTTGAAACGCGAAGCTTACGTCATCAACGCAACAAGCCAAGCAAAATGATATTTCCATTGAATTGTGAACAATTTATTATTAAAATGAAAATCAAAACATTGGACAAACAGAACAATGTTTTATTTAAAAAGTGCACTAAATATTTGTCGTTTTCGCGTATATTTTGTGGCGGTGACAGAATATGATGTAGTGTTTTTCGATATTTAGAACAACTCTATTTTGTGCAATGAAATAAAATTGTGTCCAATGTAGCGTGCCTAATAGTAATGTTAATTCGGTTTTCTAACTTGTATACTTTAGTGACGTGTTGTTTTGGTAACAAATTATATTTCCATAGCAGATAAAAAATAAATTTAACCAAAACTGTTGTAATAACTTATTTCTTTACCGAATTACAACTTGATATTCTGTGGCCTAATTAACTTTTAAAGTTAACCTCTAAATCACTTTCAAGTAAGTATTAAAACCTTCAACAACGATCAAAATGTTTCTTTTGAATTAAAACATAGGTAAGTGATTTAATAATTAAGGGTTTCAACGTAAAGTAACAGTTCTTAAACTGTAGCGATTTGTTCGGTGAATGAAAGTGCCGGAGGCCGCTATTCCTTCGCCCTCATCCCACTCCTCATCATATCCCTTTTCCCATCCACTGAGGGGCGGCAACGCACTTGCGACTCCTGTGGTGTTGCTTGTGTCCATGGTCGGCGGTAATTACTTACCATCACGCGATCCGTCTGCCCGTTTGCCACCTATTACAATAAGAAAAAGGAAAGTTTGTACAATACTAAGAATAACAATGTCCATTATACCACAGTTCCTATAAAGAAGCCGCAACGTCACATTACAATAAATAATGTAGTTTCTAGATCATCCTTTTTAAATGTAATCTTAGAAATCCGTAAACTTTAGTTTAATTTCAGTATGTAACAGTCGCGTAAACCCAAAAAATACTATTGCTCTACTAGCTATGTATCCCTGAAAGTAAACAAGGATTTATTTAATACATCATAACATTTTCTCATATATATACGGGTGATGTAACCGCAATAGATATTGATGCTTTTATCTATTCATGTAAACGTATAAATATTTGAAATGAATGAAACTAGCTGGTACCCGCGGCTTCGCACGCGGATAATTATAATATTTTATTTTAACTTTCATACTTTGCGCAAACTCTACAACCTCCTCAATCAAGCCCTTTCGTAAAATTCGTTCTAAGTGGACACCTAAAATATATAAACTACATCACAGCCAACAAAATTTTTTATACGCCTGGAGATTTTCGAAAGTTAATAAAAACTGAAAATATACACATAGAGGTATATAGGGTCATTTCGCCTGTTCGCGTCCACCCCCCTATTCGCGTCCATTTTGCGGACCTCCCTTTAAAAATGCTCGGAAATAAATATACTAACACACTAATAAAATGAAAAGTCAGTATCGCCAATACCTCGACGTATAAGAGACAGGCACAAATAGACAAAAGTTCCGTGCGCCCAGCTTATCCTGTTTAAAAAAATTAGTTAATCTCGGTTGTTCAACAAAAGAGTGCAGATGCGCGGGATATAAATAAAAAAATAGTGTGCAGCGGCGTGTTTGACGGTAAGTATTTTATTGTTTTATGTGAATTTTAGGATACATAGCTGTTTCTAGACATTAATAATGAAAAGACGAATAGTATGAATTATGAATTAGCTTATTTTTTTTATAGTTAACAATTAAAATAAGGTGGACGCGAATTACACCACCGAATTTATAAAACTTCCACTTTGCGTCCACAATGGACGCGAACTCGTCTATTTATGATTTCTTTAGTTGTTTATTTTTATGTGATTAAAACATGAGAGAGAAATTGGGATTTTGTTTATTTTAACATTAATAGTATGCAATTGTAATGACCAATTTTACCATTTTACACCATTACACCATTATTATGATTGTAATAAAAGATACAATCGATATAATAATCGATCACAAGTGGACGCAAACTATACCTGCAAGGGATAATATTATAGCAAATTGCGTCCATATTTTCATGAAATGGAAATGATCGCATAAATACATTCTATATGTTTATTTTTTTATAATTTAAAATGCATTTTTGATTAAGACTGAGTTTAAAATTGAATTATTACATTTAATTTCTTTTATTCCATATTTTTTCTATTCAAGATGCGTTCTTAGGAGACAAGAAATAAGAAGGAAAAAAAAATACAAAAGATGATTAAATAAAGAAAGCGTTTTGTGATATTCGTGAGAAGAAGAAATCGATAAGACAAATATGTACATAAGTAATTATGTAAAAATTATGCTATTCCGAAGACCACAATATTGGACAACATGTATCGTTATTTTTTTATCTTTGATTTTAAGTTCCATCGATGTTGAGAACAATAAATAGTTATTTATAGTTTCTATAAAGTGATTTAATAATGATAATAAGGTAGACTTTTTATAACTTTAATCTTAAATGTAGAAATTGTTAAAAGTCAATCTTCCTTTAGATTGTCTTAACAATATCACCCTTATATGAAGGATTATAAAGCTGATATTGTTAAGACTAAGCTGGTGGACGCGAACTGGTCCACAGGTGGACGCAATTTGGATTTTTTGGACGCAAACTGGGTAAAATGCCATATTTTGAAGTTTGTCTATTTAAAAAAAACACAACAAGTTTCGAACAAAACTGAAAGTTATTATTAAAATAGACTAGATAATGAATGCAATACATAAATTTTTCATTGCCTCAATTTGCTGGAACATTTTTATTTTCTCCTTCAAACTTGCCAACTGCACTAAATGGACGCGAACAGGCGAAATGATCCTATACTACTTAGATCCATTATCATGACAGCAGCGCTACCTACCGGGTCAAATTGTAGCCTATATATGTAGCGATTTAAAGTCCTCTACCTTGCAGTGAAATTCTTACTTGAATCGGTTCAGCCGTTCCAGAGATTACCCCGGACAAACAGAAAGACAGGCAGACGGACAGACAGACAGACAGACGGACGGACAGACGGACAGACGGACAGACAGACAGACAAAAATGTTAAAAAGGGTTGTTTTGGACTTAGAATCGTGTAACTAACTATATGCACTTGAAAAAAAATAGTTATTCTGAAATCACAGACAGACATTTCAATTTAATTTATATGTTTAGATGAGTAGAAGAAGTAAAGACTTGTTATCGCGACAGCAGCGCCAAATACAGGGTCAAATTGTAGCATATATGTAGCGCTATAAAGTCCACTACCTTGCAGTGAAAGTCTCATTTGAATCGGTTCAGCCATTCCAGAGATTACCCCGGACAAACAGAAAGACAGACAGACAGACAGACAGACAGACAAAAATGTTAAAAAGGGTCGTTTTGTACTAAGAATCGTGTAACTAACTATATGCACTTGAAAAAACATAGTTATTTTGAAATCACAGATAGACACTTCAATTTTATTTATATGTATAGATAATAAAATTCAAGTTGAGGAGAGGACCTTGCGGCCGCACACCTTGCCCAGACGCAGCCGTGCCGCGGGAGGCATGCTGTGAGGCAGGCGTGCCCCCTCTACAGCAGTACAAGAAAAGTGATAGTGCAATTTGTGAAACTGTGAATGAAGTCTCTGGCAAACAAAATATCCCGATAAGCGGCAGTAGGCTCGCCAGCTATTACGTGGGATCAAAACACTGGCGAAAAGTGGGCGTTTAATATGCCTCTGCCTACCCCTTCGGGGATACAGGCGTGAGTCTATGTATGTATGTATGTGAATGAAGTGATCAGGCCAATAGAGTGCGTACCAAGTGAAATCAAAAGATTAGTGTTAAGTGTAGAGGTGGGGATCTCTCCTACTCCTCTTAGGTCGCGATTTAATGAACTTTAAACATACTCGTAGCTATAAGTACTAACAATATAAATTGTTTATTATCATTCTATGTATCATCTAATTTCAATATTATATCATTTAGTGTAAGAATTCATTTTATTTTTCATTGTTTTTATAGATTCTTTATCATTATACTGATATCATCTTTGTGAGTGGGCAGAATGTACAGTTTACCTACTTGTACAAAATGCTTACTCGGCATTTACATTATATGTGCGACACCGTTGCATCGGTGTAGTACCTATCATTTTATTACGAATAAATCAGTGCACTTACAGCATTCAGCTCGGGCGGTTTCTTTTATCATTCCTGATCGACCCTATATCATTTATATTATTTTTATATCATTATCATATCATTATCATACATGTCAGCAGTATGCGTATATACTACCGACAATGCCTTTCCCGATGCTTGTCACTACATCTTCTTTTACCGCACACCACTCTCGTATCACACAATTCTTTACTCTGTCGGTCATAGACACACTACACATAGTTCTCAGTGCTCTCGTTTCTACAGCATTTATTCTACTTTCATGACTCTTCTGCCATACCCAACTTTCATTACCATACATAGAACGTGTAAATTATTTTTACCGATCATGTGAAAAGCAACATGTTCGGATGTCGATTCTAGCTGTTTAAAAGTCTGTTCCTGTGATTTATTTAGAAAATACACACAGGACTACGACTATCCAGCCCTGCCGAAAGTAAGATAGCCCCGTTGAGTTATTCAAGAGGTATCTGAATTCAGGGCGCAGTCTCCCGCTCAGAGATTCCCACGTACGTGACGTGAGGAGTGGAAAATTGGGAATAAAAGAGACACCTGTATAAGAACAGAACACGAACGAACGAAAGAAATCAAAGAAACTCGATAACATTCAACAATCTTACACTCATAAGTAACGTCAAATTGGATATTTGACGTACTCCAACCAATTCCAAATCCAAGTATTCCAACGACGATGAAAGCAAATTATCCAAGAACCTGATCGATCCTCGGAGGACGGAGAATCTTAAACACCGCCATTCAGAAAATGACGTCATTTGTCAACGCCATCTATGTTTACATATACAAACCGACCGAGATAGAAAATAATAATTATGGACTAATCGACAATTTATTGAAAAAAGGATCTATAGTCATTGTATTTATCATTTTAAATAAATAATAATGGAATGATTATATAACTATTATATAAACATAATAATTTGAAATACATGAGATTGACCGTTTATATTAAGTGGACATTGTAATAAATGTTGACACAGAGACTTTTTGTTTATGAAAGTGCTGAATATTATACTCTATTAATTTTTAATAACAGAAATATTGCTGACACATCATTATTGTCTTTTTTGAAAGAAACATTTATTTTGCTAGAAAATTATTTGAAAATAGTGACATCTATCGATCGGTAAGTAGCCATAAAACACTTTGAAGGTACCTATTTAGAGTAACTATACTTTTACTAACAAACTTATAATGATCATAGATGGCACCATATATAACCAGTTTTGAATGATCCCGGTTTTGTTTGGGACGTACAAAGGAGAGGTCAAGCTGTACACCGAAAACCACTCAACCAATTGTGATGTAACATATACTATTTTATAGGTTTGAGTATTCTTTGTACATGAGTGTAAGTTTATTGAAATTAATTCCGCCATTTTAGAGATCTTTAGCAACATAGGGAAAGACAGACAGACATAAATTCTGAAAAACATCAAGTATTGCTTTTTAGCATTTTCCTAGATTTTTTAGCTAATTTTCGTCAAAAATTTTTTAATGTACTGATTTTTTCACCTCTACAGTTTTATTATAGTAATAGATTATTTTCTCTACAGTTAATATATTACAACAAACCGCAATAAAATTCATACTGCAGATGTTTAGAGTCCGGGCTAAAATTGGGTAGTGTTGCAGTGGAAGCGATTAATTCATCCAGTCTAAGCCCAGGGCAAAGGTTTAAACATATATTATTGTGATTGCACAGTGAATTTCAACTAATATATAAGGTTTACTTACCAAGGATCTCCTGGTGTTCCTGATGATGTTCTTGAGTGGACCTATAAGATTAACTCATAATTTTGGCCAAAATAACAAGAAAATCGTTATGAATACCACTACTCGAGGTCCAGGTCGACGTCCTTCTTCAGACCACGATGCACGTTGGCGGATTCACCAAAGTTTTACAATAGTCATTAAGATACTATTTTTATCACAAATAAACCGGTGCCAGTTATTGATCAAGGAAGCGGCAATCAAACGGGTTCCAAATATTCCTTTATAGCACAAGGGCACGCGAGTTTACAAGATACGGCGTGGTCAAGACAACTTTTTATACCGGGTTTTTTCACAAACCGCGGGAAACGAACAAACTATTCGCGAAGCTACCAGGATGTGCTTTTCAAAAGGTGATCAATTTATTTCAATTACAAAACCACGCGAAAGAGCCCGAACGGCGTCAGCGAGGAAGAAAAACTTTTTTACCGGGGCCGACAAAGAACCAAAAAAGGAGTGAATGACAGTTCAGTGTGACCATAGTCAAAATTTACAATAGACTAAACTAAACGTTACTAAATCGATATAATCGACTTGACTTATCATAAAAACTATTTCTATTTCAAACAGCAGACTCGAAGTAGAGTTTCACACGGATCGCGTTGAGCCAAAGAGGAATGATATAGTTGATTGAATCAGGCGTTACTTGGCGGAACTCCATTGTAACCTAATGGAAGGAAAGAGGAACCCACCACGCACCCTCGGATTGAGCGACCCATCGCTCCTGAGGATGCCTCGTGCAGAGGCGAAACACGTGTCGAAGAATAGTCGGCGCATACAGCGGGATACTGCAAGTCAGGTATCTTCCTGGAACCCATACCATTCCTATATCCCTTATCCTTTTAGAGGCGTTCGGTATTGTCAACCTTTTTCTATTGCAATAGTTGGGGTAGTCGATCCGAGGGTGCGTGTTGGGTTCCTCTTTCCTTTCATTAGGTTACAAAGAGGAATGGTTTGAATAGTCTATTGGCTTGTTTTACAACTGGCACGAACTGACCAAGAAAAAACAAAAACCTTTGATAATGGTGGACAGAATCTTGAATTTGAATGCCACAATATTGAGATGAGGATCGGTTGAAAATTTCAATTTTGTATTTGATATTTTTGTTGCGTACTGAGGAAATCGGCGCTTTTCTGTTAAAAGAATATGCCGCTTTCTTCATTTTTGAACAACGTTTGCCACTAGATCATAAGATATAACTCTAGCTGAATACGCTGCGAATTTTTGAAGCATATCTAAGTATTGATAAATATATAATAAAGCGGAAGAGTTTGTTTGTTTGTTTGAACACGCTAATCTCAGGAACTACCTTTCGGATCTGAAAAATTCTTTTTGTATACGATAGCCCAGTTATTCCGCAAGGCCATAAGGCTATGTAACATAACGCTTCGACCCTTTGGGGCCTTGGAAAAGGCTAAAAAGGCTAAAATATAATGTCGGCTAATCTCAGGAACTATCAGTCGGATTTTAAATATTATTATCTAAGTATAGACGGCCGGTTGGCGTAGCGGGACGTCGAAGGACGCGGGTCCAATTCCCGCTCAAGTCAAACATTTGTGTACATGAACATAGATGTTTGTCTTGGTCTGGGTGTTTCTATGTATAATATGTATGTATTTACAAAAAATAATTACTAGTACCCATAGTACAAGCTCTGCTTAGTTTGGGACTAGATGGTGCTGTGTGAATGTGGTAGAATATTATGATTATTATTATTATTCATAAATCTGCGCATTTTACTACTAGATATACACATATTTACTTTCTGTAAGAATCTATTATCAAGCAGAGATATAAATGTAAATTAAAAAGGCTTGCTAAAAGGAGAAGTAACATTTGTAAGGAAACCTTCACTATGAAAATACTTATCAGTTTTTTCTTTCATTGCAGTTGAGTGGTGTGGGGAAATATGAACAAACTCTTCTCGTAGTGAGACTAATACGACCAGCGTCGTATTAGTCTTACTATGAGAAGAGTGCAAACTAAATATAGGGTTACACTATATAAACAAAACCGTAATAGCCCGATAGTTGCTATTATAATTAAGCTTTAAAAATTACTTAATGTGATATCTTGTTGGGTTTAATCGAATGTTACGCATTGAACTACAGTTTATGGATTTTATCTATTAACTTTAACTAATTAATCACCTTAAATAAGATAGTAGCTAAGTAGGCTCAATAAAAACCCTACTTCACAATCCTAACTACTAAAAGCTATTGTAAAGAGGCTTAATGGACAATGTTATTTGTAATCCCATACCATAAAACTCCCTTAAACACAGAAAAATAATATTAGACAAAACACACTGTTATTATAAAAAAAGTAAAATAAGTTTTAAATACGCGAACGCTCGTAAGTTTTAAAGAAACAGGAATGGGTAAATGCATAAAAGCACATTGTGTAACGGCAACACAAAATAGGTGTCCAATTATCCTGTCCGAGCTCGGGTTGCCTTAATTTTACAGTTGCTAATATTAATATTCTCCCGTTATGTGGGAAAACGAAGTAATAAGGGAGTAAATGAAACACTTTGTTTTTGTTTTGGTTGTGATAGTTTTCTAGGTTTACTAGATCGTAAATTTTATAATACATACATGCAGAGGCCTTTTGAAAATTTTAACCTAGAATGTGATAGGATAACTACTGAGAGGTATCTATGAATGCAATATAATGTATCCTACAGTCACAGAGTATTTATGTTAATAGATGCTCTTTTAAAGACCAAAGTGAATTAAGAAATAAAAAGTTTAAGTTCTTTTCCGTCTTTATTTTCGTGCTTATAAATACATTTTAGTAATTTATAAAAATATCATGTTTTTAAATAATTCATGCAATTATTGGAACAATTTCCAGAATTTACCATAATGTTTACAACTTTTGAGAAACACATTGCTCGTCTACTACAACAAACCCAAAACCACATGCTAAGGTTGTATTCATCAATACTTATAAACCAGAGAGAGAGAGAGAGAAGAGTTTGTTTGTTTGTCTGCTTGAAGAACTACTGGGCTGGTTTAAATAGTTATTTTTTTGTTGGATGGTCTATTTATCGAGGAAGGCAATAGGCTATATAACATAACGCTATGCGCCACGAAAGCAAAGCAGTAGCTCTAAATAATGCGGGTGGAACCGCGGGCTCAGCTAGTCATAAAATAATTATAAGACACGTGAATACATAGGCATTTCAAGGTTGATCTCAATTACGTGTGTTCTACAAAAAGTAAGCTGATTTCTTGTAAAGCCTTTAAGCCTGTGAAGGCTGTATCGTGGAGATAAAACTCGTGTCAAAATATTATTGTAATTTGTAACAGATCGTCGAAATAATAAAGATTCCCATTATATCGACGATCCGTTTCTCGTTTCAATAAAATGGTCTTGAGGAAGAACGCATTTCGTTTTGACGCGTAAAAGCTTATCACGGCCATGTCGGAGGCCTCTTGGTGGTTTGAAAACTCGGACACCAGAAGTGACCACACACGCACAGGAAAGAGAATAAATATGTTGTCTATACATATAAATAAAATTGAAGTGTCTGTCTGTGATTTCAGAATAACTATGTTTTTTCAAGTGCATATAGTTAGTTTCACGATTCTTAGTCCAAAACAACCCTTTTAAATATTTTTGTCTGTCTGTCTTTCTGTTTGTCCGGGGTAATCTCTGGAACCGCTGAACCGATTCAAATTAGACTTTCACTTTAAGTTAGAGGACCTTACAGCGCTACATATAGGCTTCAATTTGACCCCGTAGTTCGTGCTGTTGTCGCGATAACAAGTCTTTACTTCTACTCATACATACATACAACATGTAACTGAATCCATTTCTGTCAGTTTTAATATTGCTTTTTTTTGTTCTAAAATATTAAAAATAACGCAAATTATAGTCACTCATTTGTTTGAAAAGTTGAAATATACGAAAATAAACCTTAAGTCAAAGCAGAACGCCTTCTTTTAAAATGTATTTGTTTAATGGTTCCACGTTGGGTCACACGAACGCACACATTAATACAACACAATAGCGGCAAAAGACAATAACACACAATTTACCACCAAAATATCTATTATCTATCTTCCGCTTATGTAATAATCAACAGGCAAGAGCGAGACGTAATGCGCTTATACAAGTTATGACAAGTGTCTAGTCATAGATTATACACTTATACTTGTTTAGTCATCCATCGGGATCCGGAATCCGTCAGTGAGAGTTGCGAAAAAATATTTTAAAAAGTTCACTTGTTTATTTACAAATAGTGTAATTATCAACATGACGGCGCCGGTGTGGAACGTTCTGCATCATCTTGATGTTGACTTGTCGCCCCCGGACTTTTTCACTGTGGGGAAATATTAAATCACTAGTTTATTGTGAGGAGACAACAAGTGCCGAGGAGTTAATAAAGATATTAGCTGCTTTTGAAACAGTGAAAATATGTGATGTGTGAGTAAACAGTGAAGTGTTAAGTGGACTAAAAAATGTGATTTTATCCTGTAAGTTATTTGATTATTCTAAGTACTATTAATTCACAACTTTAAACACAACGTTCTTGCTTTATTCTCTCATTCATATTCTTTTACTTTATCTATCAATAATGCTAACTAATTATGATTAAGTTAAGATAGTCACAATAGTCATTTACGATGTTATGAAACAATGGATCGTACATGTATTAGCAAACAATAAATAATTTCATACCAAGTCGACTGTCCACTCCAAAGCCACACCAAATGTGTGATGGAAAGAAATAGTCATATCTTTGGAAATATCAACAGTAGCTGACAAAGTATTCAAACATCATTTTTGAAAACCCCACTCTATCTGAGTGTGGTATGAAGACTGAATTTGAAACATTTTGTTTATATCGTATCGTATTTCGTTCCTATCAGGTAGCTGTCGTTTGTTTACCATGGCAACCGTTTCGTGTGTTTGTGTGCGAGCGCAGATTTATAGTGACCACGCTTTCCACTTTCAGCCTGGCCGAACACATCCGTTTTGAGGCCCGCTTTTCAGATCAGTTTTTCAGGGCCGTTTTCAGTTCATTTCGTGAGCAAAGCGATTTTCATTAATTTTCCTTTGGCCTAGACATGGGTTATAAAGGTAAAAGGTATTACATGATTGTGATTGAATTGTTTGCGTGAAAAATATCTGTGACAAAATACTAAGTACCTATTAAAAATCCGAACAAGTGTATATCGAGCCACGCATAATGTAGGGTCCCATATTAGCCTTTATTTAGTGTCCTAAGGATAAAAGAACTCAAGCACAATAATTATTAATTTAATCGCTTGCAAATGTAAGTATGTCTTAATCGAATAATACTAGTTAATAGTAAAGCCTAATGAGCCCTTATAATTTTCATTGAAAGTGCTTCATGTTTGGTTAATTATTCACGACACGGGAATTAACGCGATTTTTATACGTATTTACATACCATTTATGTTTGACGTTTCGGAACGGTTGCACGTCCCATGGTCACAAGCTGACTGGCGCTGCGATTTTACTAGGAAACTTTTATTACTTTCACCGATGGCAGACGAGCCAAGGGCCCACGTGATATGGTAAGTGGTATCCGTGGCTCATACTTAGCTGTGTTTACTTAGTATTACAGGAACTATGCCAAATAAGTACAACCAAGTTGCTGCCTACCGGAAGGAAGAGGAGAAGGAAAAAGGATCAGGATGGGGACCGGGAAAGGAAAGGTGATTGGGCCTACGGCGTTCTCACTCACTGTACAAAACACAAAATAATAGATACCGCTGCTTGACATCGATCTTCTGTGAGAGCGTAGTACTTCTCCGGTTGAGCCAAACCATTTGTGCTGGAATCAACATGGCCCTATTACCGACAATTTGCGAGCTGTGCCTATTTCCAGTAATATGCATGGCAGAGAAGGCTAAACGCACGGATAATCGACCTGCTTGCCGCAAGAGCCGCATACTATGCTAGACCAGGAGTGATTAATCATGGAAATTATTAGGCATATTGTTAATTTCAGATTGCCAAAGACCCCACTCTTACAAGATGTGATGTGCAGATTACTCACATTTTCAGAGCTTGAATATTGGCACAGTGGTGAATAAACTAAATAAAAACAAAGCAACTTCCTCCAAAAATTACCATGCTCCGTACGAAATTGAGCAACATAGTGATCCCCCCTAACCAGGTACGGCCAGTCGCTCACGAACGTCTGGAAAGAATTGGTAGAGAGGGACGTTCCTTGGTTGATGTATTCCAACGAAACTGCTAATCGTCGAGGAGGCCTACGTGACATCGGCGTGCTGGTTGAACAACCTGAGCAGTTTATTTCTATCACGAGGTGCTAGGAAATTTGAATCCATGCTTTCTCGTATGGTATAATCTATTAAGTAATCAGTGATAATACATTGATGCACGTTTTTGGACCTCAAAATCAAGCGAAAGTACACCTGCCAGTACTGACAAAGCTTTAGTGCTAACTGACCTTTGCACAAAAATTTAAAAATATCAACGCAATATGTTGACTCTTGTAGTGATTTCCGACGTACAGCACCGATAGTTGGCCTATCGGCTCATACAGGCGTACACATACAATCTAAATATTTTACATCATTTACTTTTAAAGTTGTGAAATTACAGTTCTGAATGGAAATCTCCATGTCGCAGTTGACATCTTAGACAGACCGTAAAATAAATGATTGTGTTGAACAATACTCGTATATGTATCAAATATAGGTAAGTATTATAAGTAGATATCGATACTTCAAGTATCGAGTACTTTTCTTAGTCCGTACCCTAAGTAAGATTCGAGTGCGACTCGTTGCGTTAATTGTCAAACACATTATTGATGGTCAACGTAGTCGTAGGTCACAATTTGTTCTACACGAATCGGATCGCTTTGCACTCGATTGTCACGCAGAACATGGGCTAATGTGCACATATTTATATTTCACGACAAGACAATCAATGACGTCAGTTCACTTTCGATAGATCTATCTTATTTTACCTCGATATTAGAGAAGTTAATTCTTCTCCAGTCGGACCAGTCTAAGTATTCGTTCTTAAACTACTGTGGCTCCAATGCTTATTAAAATGTAGTAGATTTCTTGCCCAGTATGCTAACAACTATGGGTACCAATTATATTATTATAAGATAACTTTGTCATAAACATGAGGCGTAAGGTCAATTTTTTAAAGTAGATAATTTGTAAGATGTGCGATATGTAGATAACGCCTAAAAATAAATGATCCCTGGATATGAATGGCACACGAACGTTGCAAATCGCAAAATCAAACAGAGGCTTATATCTAACAGTGGATGAAATCGGGCTTTGGATGATAATAATGATTCGATACGATACCTGCCATTAAGTACTTATTGAGTAAAAGCATCGAATGCAAAGTATCAAGTAAGTACAAAATTATGGATATCGAAAGGAAAAATACTCGATACCACAGAGTATCGATATTTTCCGTGCGTTGGTTAGTATAGTACGAGTATTATACGTATCAGCAACGGAGGAGAGGACGTGTTCGTCTTGAGCATCGGTCGCATGAAGCAGTATAGACCCGCTACGATAACCCCATTTAATAAAAAATAAAAAACCTTTTTGCTAATCATTATTAAAAACTTTTTAAAGGTTTAGATTATTTATGAAAAATATGCAAGTAGGGTATACCTAATCTGTGTAAAAACCTGGCAAGTATGCGTCAGAGTCTTGGTCAGAGGTTGTCAGAGGTATATATAAATAATTTTAGGTGGACGACACAGAAGAATAACTAAAGCAGTGGACGACTATACTAAAGCTTTTCATTATTTTTAAAACATTTAGGCCCTTATATTTGGCCTTTTGGTGGGTTCTATGATAAGTTTTATAATTTTTGTATGGCGACGGCGCGTCGCTACCCTGTCTAACAGAAACAGCCACGTCCATTCTGAGAAGTGTCTGATTTACGAAGAATATGTTAGTAATAAGTTTTATGCTATTGTCAAATTGAATGTCTGAATTTGAATGCATAAAACCATACAATTTCAAAGCAAACAATAAATGAGGAATATGAATTGTTTACGTTCTTTAATTGTTTTCATCTCGCATAGAGTATATATGTACCTCTCTAACACTTTTATATACACAGACAAAAGTTTAAGCAGGAATGGTTTTCAGTAGCGAATATGAACCTTTCACATCACACATTTTTATGATCTAACGAAAATGATAAAATAGCTTATATTATTATATTATCCTCTTGTCTGTATCTGCTTTTGGCGTAAATTTGAAGTCCCCAGACAAGGGTTTAATTATGTACGTCTACTACCATCTACTACACCAAAGAAATATAACCTTATTAGTCCAAACTCTCTGTACTACACATACATTGTCGTGTGATTCTGACACATAGTATTATAGTATTTGTATACTCCTTAGACAAATGATTAGAGCGAGACCAATCATTAGTCTATGGTATACTCTTTGATTCTGACAAAATAAACTTACCCTCAAACCAATGCTAATACATGACAATATGTACGCATGCGCTAAATTCCGGTATGACGTTACGAGCCGTTCCGCGCGCGCTTGATTTTCATTTCTTTCAGTCCACGGAATGTTTTCTGTTCAGAGTAAAATCAAACGTTTGTGGCAGGCAGTAAGCTCATTTTTTATTAATTAGATGATTTTGAGAGCCTGAAAAAATTACAAACCTGAAATCAGTCCCTGAAAACGGGCACTGAATTTTTTCAGTCCGGAACGGAATGAAACTTTTGCGTGCTTTCCGATCAAAGCAAAATCTATCGTTTACGGTGGTAAGTACGTTTATTTTACAAAATACATTTGATACAGTCGACAAATGAAGCTCGCTAGTCTCACGGAATTCCGCCATGAAAAGTCGGTCCTGAAAATCGGATGTCTGCGGCCAGGCTTAATCGAGTTTATGCTTTCTTCAAAAAACAATATTTACGCAAATAAAACAAATATTTCAATGCATGCATTATGATTGTAACAAGGTATTCTAATTGGGTTGTCTGAGAATGTGCGTTATTTCCGTTACACGTTGTATAAATAAAATTTAAGTGTCTGTCTGTGATTTCAAAATAACTATGTTTTTTCAAGTGCATATAGTTAGTTACACAATTCTAAGTCCAACACAACCCTTTTTAACATTTTGTCTGTCTGTCTGTCTGTCTGACTTTCTGTTTGTTCATGGTAATCTCTAGAACTGCTGAACCGATTCAAATGAGACTTTCATTTTAAGGACTTTATAGCGCTACATACAGGCTACAATTTGGTCCGGTAGTTGGCGCTGTTGTCGCGATAACAAGTCTTTACTTCTTCTACTCATCTATACATATAAATATAATTGAAATGTCTGTCTGTGATTTCAAAATAACTATGTGTTTTCAAGTGCATATAGTTACACGATTCCAAGTCCAAAACAACCGTTTTTAATATTTTTGTCTGTCTGTCTGTCTGTCTTTCTGTTTGTCCGGGGTAATCTCTGGAACGGCTGAACCGATTCAAATGAGACTTTCACTTTAAGTTAGAGGATCTTACAGCGCTACATATAGGCTACAATTTGACCTGGTAGTTGGTGCTGTTGTCGCGATAACAAGTCTTTACTTCTACTTATCTATACATATTGTGTATAAATAAAATTGAAGTGTCTGTCTGTGATTTCAAAATAACTATGTTTTTTCAAGTGCATATAGTTAGTAACACAATTCTAAGTCCAAAACAACCCTTTTTCACATTTTTGTTTGTCTGTCTGTCTTTCTGTTTGTCCATGGTAATCTCTGGAATGGCTGAACCGATTCAAATGACACTTTCATTTTAAGGTAGAGGACTTTATAGCGCTACATACAGGCTACAATTTGACCCGGTAGTTGGCGCTGTTGTCGCGATAACAAGTTTTCACTTCTTCTACTCATCTATACATATATACATATAAATAAAATTGAAGTGTCTGTCTGTGATTTCAAAATAACTATGTTTTTTCAAGTGCATATAGTTAGTTACACAATTCTAAGTCCAAAACAATCCATTTTAACATTTTTGTCTGTCTGTCTGTCTGTTTGTCTTTCTGTTTGTCCGGGGTAATCTCTGGAACGGCTGAACCGATTCAAATGAGACTTTCACTTTAAGATAGAGGACTTTACAGCGCTACATATAGGCTACAATTTGACCCGGTAGTTGGTGCTATTGTCGCGATAACAAGTATTTACTTCTTCTACTCATCTATACATAAAAATAAAATTGAAGTGTCCGTTTGTGATTTCAAAATAACTATGTTTTTTAAAGTGCATATAGTTAGTTACACGATTCTAAGTCCAAAACAACCCATTTTAACATTTTTATATGTCTGTCTGTCTGCCTTTCTGTTTGTCCGGGGTAATCTCTGGAACGGCTGAACCGATTCAAATGAGACTTTTACTTTAAGGTAGAGGACTTTATAGCGCAACATATAGGCTACAATTTGACCCGGTAGGTAGTGCTGTTGTCACGATACAGAATCTATGTAGTATATATACCTACATGTGTATATTTTCAGTTAATATTAACTTTCGAAAATTTTTATTTGGCGTCCACTAAGAACGAATTTTACGAAACGGCTTGATTGAGGAGGTTGTAGGGTTCGCGCAAAATATGAAAGTTAAAATAAAATATTATTATTATCCGCATGCGAAGCCGCGGGTACCAGGTAGTTAGAAAATAAAAAACTGTCTTTAATTCCTCAAACTTGTCCAAACAGGAAGAATTCTGAACAAAAGTAGAATTTTCGAAATCAGTTATAAAGAGATTGAGTTCTGAGAAATATAAAAGTATCCAATTGGTTACCGAATTGGACGAATAGCCCCTCATTTTTAGAAGTAGTTTTAAAACGAAACAAGGTCTAGCGTAACAAAAACCTTGTAGTAGTCCACGTAAAATTTCAAGTTCTTCCAGTGAAATACTTATCACATGCTCTTTACGTTGCCTGAGGTAAGACTTAATCCCTCTCTGGATAACATGTTATACACAATATTTCTTAGTAATTGGGCTTATCCAACTCAAATACAATAAAACAAATTCAACGGATAAATTGTATTAAGCGCGTGCATGTGTGGGCAGTGGGTGCTTGTAAAAGCGCATGCCCACTACGTTAAGATTATTTTTTTATCGTAGGACAACTATAATTTCTCTGTACTAATATTGATTCTGTCGTCACCACAAAAAGAAGTCGCAAACGGCATTTCATCGTGTCGTCTTATATGTGAACCCTGTCTTAAATACACAATACGTCATTAATCCACCCAGCGTTATCCCAGTTAGAACCCGGGGTCCGCTTTCTGGTGTAACCAGATTTGACTGAATATTCAGTTTTCCACAGAGCAACTGCCTGCCTGACCTCGTTTACCCAAAGGGATAGCTATATTCCATGGTTTAGAATCGTGTCTGTCTATTCATATGTACTGATTGGGTATAACGAATGTCAAAGGTCTTCATGTCAGTCGGGATCAACGTGATCTCCGAAGCACGGGGCAGACGAGAATTTACAATTTAATACGCCGGTAACTAAGAAAAGTCATTGTTGCCCAATTAAAATTTTTATATTATTATATTGAGAGACAGAAACCAATTTCCTTGCATTATTATTTTACCTACCTAAAAGGTATTTTAACTTTATAACTGTATTCTTTGGTAGAATATTATATGGTGACTGAGTCTTATTTTTTCTCTTACACTGCAAAACAATTGGCCCTGTCATTCAGGCTTTAGCTATCTCTAATAAAAAGTGTGATGGAAACTCTCTCGTTTCTCACATAAGGCATTGTCTGGTGCGGGTATTTCTGAAATGCCATCGCCTTTTTCTGCAAGGCAAGTTATGTAAGGAAATGGCGCAGCAGACAAAGATATGAGATGATATTATCATCATCATCAGCCTTTAACAGTCCACTGCTGGACTAGGCCTCTCCTTTAAAAGGAGGAATTGGCCTACAACACCACGCTGGCCAAACGGGTTGGTATAGGGTTTGTATCAAGTTTTCCTTCTCTTACGGCGGTGTTCTCTGGATAATATGCTCCCTCTGTCGGCTCTTACGACACCCATTGGATGATATGGGGTGGTGACGATCCGTATACTTAATCCGTCATCACACGGGCGATGATATTAAACATAATACATTTGTCTTTTTTATTTACACATTTTTGGTTCGGCTTTAAATCCAATCGCTCACCTCAGTCGTATTTCTGTAAATATTTCTGTTTTTAAATAGTTTTGGCTACTCCAACGTGTCTTTATTAGTTTTATATTTAATCAGGTTTTATAAAGAGAAATACATTGATGATCTGCTACTGGCCAAGTAAACAAAATACGGTCTGGCTTTTTTATAACTTTTACAGCAGGCGTTGTTCTCTATAATTAATTTATATCCCTGTACATTATAATAATAAATAATACGGATAAATTGAAATCTGAAACTGCAATGAATAATATATCACATTGGAAAGTTTTATAGGTTTTAAACAATTGACGCCTAATATTTTATACATTCATCGGGCAAAATACAGAGAAAATTGTAAATCGACTCCAATATGGACGCAGCAATTCCTTTTAAAATTAGTATTAAAATACCCCTCAAACACTTAATTGTCAAGGCATTGTCATTGAACAGCTTATTTATACGAACATTTCAACATTCAAAACATAATATACTCTTCTCAATTATATTGAGTTAATAGAAAACGTAGCTTGTTGAACGAACTAATCTTGAACGAAAGTAGGACAGTTATTAAAAAATCTGTCGGACAAGGCAAGATTGATAATGATAAGGAAATTTTCCTTTAAAACAGTCGTGGATGTTTCCGAAGATTGTTATCTTTATTCAGCCAATGCAAAATGTTGATCAAAGTTTTAAGTTGTAATTGCTTTTTAAAATTCGTTGACATTTAAATTGTTCATTTTTTTCGAAATGATATTTAACATGTTTATATAAAAGTATGTTTCTTTGATGGTTTCCATAGCTAACCAAAGTGATAATACGGCATTGGATTAATTTACGAAGTCGTTTGCCTTCTTTCGGTAGCCTCAACACTATTTCGATGTATCATTCTTTTCCAAAGATTCTGGTTCCCGCTTTTCAGTGTCGACGGTTGTAACCTTAATGATCTTCTGCCAACGGTTGTCTGCGACAGTTTTGCTTATACTCACTTTTCTATAGAAATTTTCTAGCCATTTCATATGTAGATCAGGGTGTCAACTACACTAAATAAAAGATAATTGCAAAGAAAACGAGATTTTATCGTTTAATCGGCGGTTGTTTGCTTCATTAAAAATTATTATTAACAAGAATTGTTCCTTGATTATTAACGTTTACCTACTTTTGTCAATCGGATATTGTTTTCAACTATCGTTAGGCTATCGTTGCACCCCCCCGTGGGATCTCCACCTTGTCGTGGTGGGGGGGCTCAATAACCGTGGATTGGTCACCCGCGGTGAAGCTAAGAGGGATCCAGGAGGGAACGCCCCGCGTGGGCTTGACGGAGGCCTGCGCAGGATGCGTCCAAAGGTGCGGGTGCGAGGGACAGTTCTTCTGTCCCTTACGTGGGACTAAAGTATATCTGGCGAAAAGTGGGTGTAGAAATATACCTCTGCCTACCCCTTCGGGGATAAAAGGCGTGACGACATGTATGTATGTATGTATGTGTGTGTATATATATATATATATATATATATATATATACTAGCTGACCCAGCGAACTCCGTATCGCCTTTTTCGCCTTTTTAAGAGTTTTTATTTAATTGCATTTTTTCCAAGCCCCTTTTCTAAAGTTACCATTGACTTAGCGCTTAATCTCTTATAATTTCAGAGTCTACAAATGATGAACAAACAAACATAGATGTTTACATAATATTGAATTCCCCATTCCTTAAAATATCGGAGACGATACCCATATCGACTTTTAAAAAAAAGCCCGTCCGCCATCTTTGATCACGAAATAGATGTTCTATTTGGATTCATCATCCTTTAAATCATCAGAGACGATACCCATATTGATTTTTAAAATTTTTTCCATCTGCCATCTTTGATTTCCCATCCGCCATCTTGAATCACGAAATAAATGTTGTATTTGGATTCCTCATCCCTTTAAACATCGGAGACGATACACATATTGATTTTAAAAAAAATCCCATCCGCCATCTTTGATCACGAATATTGGAAGAAATATAAATTTTAAATATTGGAGACGATACCCATATCGATTTCAAAAAAAATTCCATCCTCCATCTTTGATTTCCCATCCACCATCTTGAATCACGAAACAGATGTTGTATTTGGATTCCCCATCCCTTTTAACATCGCAGACGATACCAATATTGATTTTTCAAAATTTTCCCATCCGCCATCTTTGATCACAAAATAGATGTTGTATTTCGATTCCCCACCCCTTAAAATATCGAAGGCGATACCCATATTGATTTTTAAAATTTTCTCATCCGCCATCTTTGATTTCCCGTCCACCATCTTGGATCACTAAATAAATTTCATATTATTATTCAGCGTCCCGAAAATCTCAAAAACGATACCCATATAGATTGTATCCTATTCGTTTAGCCTTTTTTGCCTTTGACCCAACCCTCCCCCTTCTCGTTTGACCATTTTATTATTTTTGTCTGGCCCCTAAAAGTTGTGGCTTAATTTTATATAGCCTATAGCCTTTCGGCATAATTGGGCTATCATAGGCAATAACAATTTTTAAAATCCGACCGGTAGTTCCTGAGATTAGCGCGTGCAAACAAACAAACAAACTCATCCGCTTTATTTTATTAGTATAGATAGATATGCGAACAATTTAATCAACCTTCACAATATGACATTATGTAGCTATGACGTGACAGTACTGACAGATATGCGATAGCACATGCGCAGCAATCAATTATCAGGGCATGCGTTCTTACTTCCAAGAGGTAAATTTGTGCCGTACAAACTTTTACCCTCCCTACAATCCCTCCCAGTTTAATTTTTACAACTTATGGTAGCCTATATCCGTCTGCAGCCTGTATCTCTATATTAACATTCAACAAAATTGGTTCAGCCCTTTTAGCGTGAAAACGGAACATACATACATACACAATTTCGAATTTATAATATTAAGTAGGAATTATCAATGGGTTTCTTCTGACATGAAGCCCGCTGTGCGACAGCACTGAGCCTTCAGGTCCGTAAACCTGTCAAAACTGCCATCAAACAAAAAAGTATATCAACGCGCACGCGAATTTGAACTTTATGCAGCGGTTATAAATTACAAATTGACTCTACGTTTTAGTCAGAAACGTTTGTATGGGAAAAAGAAAAGGGCTGTTTTTAGGGTTTTTTCCGACAATTATTAGAATTTTTCTCGCCGTAAAAACCATCTTTGAACTTCAACGAACATTACAAAAAAAGGAATTGGCCAAATTGGTCCAGGCGTTGTTGAGTTATGCGCTTACCAACACATTTTGCGATTCATTTTTATATTATAGCGTTTATTTTTTTATTTTTTATTTTAGTTATATATATATATATATATATATATATATATATATATATATATATATATATATATATATATATATATATATATATATATATATATATAACCTGATGAGTTGTCAGTGACGGAAGTCGTAACCGAAACCGATACAATTAAACATAAACAAATAGAAACCAGACTGATTTTAGAGTTTGATATCAATAAGGCTTAAAGGGTCTTATTACAAGATAATTTGCCCGCTATATGCAATATGATTTTTCATATAACAAAATAAATAAGTAAGCGTAGTTTTTAAGTTTCTTGAAAAAGAGAAGAAAAATAATTTAATTTTCCAATTCAATTTTATCACTCCTACCCTACCCGTCCTCCATCTGAGCGAGCAATCTTCCCGATTCAGTAGCTTTGGTAAATATACCAACAACGTCCGTTCTTCCAAAAATGTACAAACAAAATTTGTTGAACCTTTTTTGCGACTGAAAACCTGAAACGGATTACTGAAAATAAACTTAACATATACTGCGACATGGCGATTCGGCACCTGGTGTACTAGAAATTAATTTTCCAATTCAATTTTATCACTCCTACCCTACCCGTACACCATCTGAGCGAGCAGTCTGCGTTTCTCGATGCAGTAGCTTTGGTAAATATACCAACAATGCTAGTACTTCCAAAAATTCATCAACAAAACTTGCTGCACCTTTTTTGCAACTGAAAACCTGAAAAGGATTAGGTACTGAAAATAAACTTTAAAAAATACTGCAGCATGGAGAGACGATACCTGGCGTATTAGAATTCTTTATATAAAACTTGCTACCTGGTCGAATGTCAGCGATTGTTGCAAAGAGAATAAAAACGCATAAAATCAACACACTAACCAAATATTTAAAAGTTTTTGCTGGTACAGACCTCTTCTCACTATGAGAAGGTTAAGGCCATAGTCGACCACGCTGGACAAGTGCGGGTTGGCAGACTCGCACGTCTTTCAAGAACATTATGGAGAACTCTCAGACATGAAGGTTTCCTCAAGATGTTTTCCTTCACTGATAGATAGACGCTCTAGGATACATTTTTGTGTTGACACAGAAACACTCAAACAATGAACATTAGATACACTAGAATCGGGACAACGATATAAATTAATCACACAAAGTATTCTCTTGTGTATTACGCGAACTCATAACGTAAAGCGAATTAGCTACATAAACTAATATTGTGGATGTAATTACCAATACATACATACATACATACACATAGTCTCACACCTATTACCCCGAAGAGGTAGGCAGAGGTGTATTTCTACACCCACTTTTCGCCAGATATACTTTAGTCCCACGTAATAAGGGGCGAGCCTATTGCCGTGCCGGGCACATTACCAGACTCCGTGCTGCTACTGATAATTTCGTGACAGAAAAACCCAATAACACTGCCTGACCCAGGAATCGAACCCTCCCTATCTCACGCGCACATTTATGCCGCGAGACCAACGAGGCAGCCGTATAGGGTTTGATGTCGAGTTTTCTGTCTCTACGCAAAGATGGTATTTGCATCGTGTTATCCCTTAGTCGCCTTTTACGACACCCACGGGAAGATAGGGGGTGGTGACACTTGTATTCTATGCCGTCAACCACACGGCAATCAACCACACGGCAATTTACCAATACATTTTGTAAAATTAGCACGACTTATGTAGACCACATCTGGATATTAGTAATACTACAAAAATATATGTATATCCCGAAAGAAAATGTATAAGTAACGTTAAAGACCATGAAAGTTTAAATTCCTACAAAAAGTAATATACAAATCTAACAAAAAAAGGCTAACACTTATAAAAGTTTATCTTCATACCAATGATTCCACATTAGTAAAGCACAAAGTTACAAAGTGGCCGCTGACAAGGGATTCACTTAAAGGTAAATCGAAATAATCTAATGTTTTTCTACGCGTGACTGTCCAAGTCACGTCAACGCATAAGCCTCCTAAAGCCTGAGTGATTTTCCTTCAGAAAAAAATATCCTCAAACGAATCAGATACAAATAATAATTACAATTAATAAACTGGCATTTTCTAAATTTATTGTTCTTTCTGAACTGGAAAATAAATAGTACTTTTCACTTAACAACTACAAATACATCCTCGTGAAGCCCTGCTTAACACAAATAAGAGCGTTTTTAAGGCAAAGAGACTGTCGTGTTTGTTGACAAGTAGGCTGCGTTTCTGGCAAAGATGAGAGCCGTAGCTGAACGGTGTGCGGGAAAATCATTTAAACATGTTTGATATACCGATAGCTCTGAACTGAATGAGGTACTTTTTCGTGAAATAAATTTGTGGTATAGAGCCAAAGCCCGAACATCTTGGAAACGGCCATTGCAGAAAACAGTCGTGACCACAGTTTTTAGGAATACCATTCCGTGGTATTAGGTATTAAGGTAAACTTACTTTATTTATTTAGACGTGTTACAGCAATGAAACCTGATAAGAAAACACCGAACCACAGTCAAGTGGGTATTAATTCTATGTTTCTTAACTTGTTGAAAGCTTTATTACAGGTTTTTCCACGCACCGCTCATCTGCCTCGTTAATTTCTTACGGAGCACTAGCGGTGTCATAAATTCGCATACTCCAGTGTTAACCTAATTAAATGGTACCCAACCCACAGTGCACTCAGCGGTTACCAATTTTTGGAGCGTCGCCAATGCTAGTTTACCCGATCGTAATAACTTTAAAAGTATAAATAAAATATTGGAAATATCCCACATAAATTTTATATTTTGCTTCGTTTAGTTAATGGTCAGTGTGCAATGTTGCTTGAAAGAAAAATATTAAGAAAGGTTATAAAGAAGCAAATAAAGAAGGTAATTTTGGCTACTACTTTGATACCGTTGAGGTATACAACCTTTCGTGATTGAACAAGGACGAGATCATTATCTAAGCGCTGTCCCGGTTGCGATCGAAGACTGCTTTAAAGCCCTCATATGGGGTCCTCACAAAAAGGAGAATGCAGGAGGAGGACTCAAGAGGAGATCACAATACTATTATAAGTTTTTTACGTCGCTTGTGCATATCATAAGGGCGTTGACCCCAAGCGAGCTCAAGCAAAAGCTAAAAACTTGTAGTGCTATAAATTTTATGTATATTGGTCTCGTTATGACATGTGAATGTATACTCATGCATTTGTACATAAGTTTACAAAACCGACTTCATAATTTGTTACTACCAGAAACGAAACCTCTGCGCATTAAGGTGTTGAAAATAATGTATTTATTAAGTTTTCAGATTATTGTAAGGTCATACAAAACACTCATTGAAATTATTACGAGACACTGAAATAAACTGAACATTCTGAATACCTACTACAGAAATAATCGTTTTAATCTTTTCCACCGGCGAGGAAGGAACGAAGTTCTACAACTGCAAAGCCTTTACAATGCTGTTATTTTTTAAGCTCCGTATAACTTATCAAAGTAATAGGAACTGCAACTGACCAAGGGACTTTTTTGACACGACGAATGTCTCGGCACTTAGCCAAGCGTCTGCATGATTTTGACATTGATAAATGAATTTTTACGATTAAAGTGGATTTATTTCATATTAAAGGATATTTTTAGATTAATTCAGAAGTTTCATTTATAAAAACGTATACATATACGACTAGCGACTGAATTAGGTATATTACTTGCAGCATGATTTCGAATTTAAAAAACTAATATATGACTGAGGAATGAAGAATTTTACAAACGTAAATATCCTGTTGATTATATTTACGTTTGCTTTGTGAAGATTGTACATGAATATATTGTCATGTATGAGTTGACCTTTTCATAAAACAGGAGAATCTGATAGAGAAATTACTAGTTGTCCTCAAAACAGAACACAGTAATTTTAAGTAAATGTACTTTAGTGTAAGCACTAGACTCCGATTTACCCTTCCAGTTTTCGGCTCCATCAAGCGGTCCGCTGGTCACAATCACAAGCCCCAGTATGCAGTAAAAACAAAACAAATATGCAACAGTAAATATTATGAGCGCTGTATTGAATCAGAGAGAATGCGGCGAAACAAATGTTTTCCCCAAAAATCCGCAGCGCTCTTACAAAAAATACCAGTTTTTGTCCAATGCAGTCGTTAACGGTATAACGTATCAAAATAACAGTGTTAAACCACGGCACAAAATAAACTCAATTTATATGAAATATGACAATAAAATGTACCTAACCCTTTCAAATCGTGGGGCGTACGATTTGACATTTTCACAAGCAATGAAAAAGTTAATTGACGGTATCAATATCTACCATGTGGCAAGTAAATTAAATTGGCGTAACGTCCAAAGCGAAATCCCTGGGGACCGCCTCTGTTATCCCCCTGTCTCTACATTCGGCCGTTTTATTAAAACTGCAAAAACGGACAGTCGCAAACAAGGGTTCAGTACGAAATGATTGCTTTATGCTCGTCGGTCGTAGCGCTGTTACACCGGATGACTTTTACCTTCAAAATACTTATTGCAGCATCCTTAATGGGCAATAAAAACATGGTACGTGACAGTTTTTTTTTTCCAACGAATATAATAAACAGTTTGCTTTTGGCAAAATATTCATCATTTGAACATTTTAATGCTTAATTACTGCGTAATTAATGATTTCTTAAGCATAGGTCTGTGTTTTATAATTTAGATACTAAGCACGTTGGCAGGTGATAAATTCACCATACAAACTTGTGTGGCAAAACTTTTATGTACTGCGAGTCACCATGGTTACAATTCACGCGTGTGCAAAACACTGAAACTCCTCTCAATCGACCAGAGACTTTGATTCCTAACGATAAAATCCAGCATGATTATCTCGACATGTAGACAAGAACAGTTAAGAGCTAGAACCACTCTTTAACAAGCGATAGCTAAAGAAGCAAAACTACTTTCATCGTTCATTTTGCTTTGAAACTAACTTGAACGCGATCGTTATTAGATTGCATTTAAATAATATAGTTTTTTTAATATAATTTTTTTAACTACCTTAACGTAGCTTTCCGCCTGCCCGTTGCTAGCTGGATGATAAGCCGGCGATGTTACATGCAATATACCGTTAGACGCACAAAACATTTGAAATTCTCGTGATGTAAACTGAGTGCCATTGTCACTAACTATTGTATGTGGCAGTCCAAATCTAGCCATGTATTCATAAAGTTTATTTATCACCGATGAGGCCGATGTACTCATTGCCATATCATACGCTTCAACCCACTTGGTGTATGCGTCGACTATAACTAAATAAGAACGATTATTTATTTGGCCGAGATAATCTATATGCGCGCGCCGGTAACTGTTGCATTTGTAAACAAACGTCACAACTCGCAATCATTTTTTCAACAGCTTTATCAATCCCGGGAAACCAAAACCTACTACGCGCTTCTGCTTTCGTTTTTACAATATCTAAATGCGATTTATGCAGCTATGATAATAATTTATTTCTAATCGATGCCGGTATAACAAGTTTATGACCTCGCATAACACAACTATTCTTGTACGACAACTGCGTCTTACAAAGAAAATACGGTTTAAGTAAAGTATCCGACACCCGCTTTGGCCAACCATTGCCAATGTAGGTTATGACCTTATTTAATATTACTTCATTGCGTGTTTCATAACGAATGTCACAAGCTTTAATAGGTAAACTACCGTCACTAACAAAGTTCACATATGAAGCGCGATCCTCTACCGGCGTTAAACAATCAGCTGACTCGCGGCCGGGCCCCCCACCCGCCGCCGACGCATCGGCGTCCGGCAGGCTGGCGCGTGACAAGTAATCCGCGCTTGTCAGCACTACGTATATACTCAATCGTGTAATTATATCCGGTAAGGAATATGGCGTAACGCTGCAAACTGTTAGCCGAAACTTCTGGGATCCCGCGATATGGACCAAATATAGACAACAACGCCTTGTGATCTGTACGGAGCATATAAACATAAATACGTTAAAAAACCGACTTCAAAATCTAAAAAGTAAAAAATATTAAAGATTTAATATTAATTAAATACCTATTATTTATACTTATGTGCTATTTACTAACAGGTTTGAAGTCGGTGCCAAGCCTTAAAACTCCGTCAAGTCTTTTCGTCCTCCCTACCGCAAAACCTTAAGACAAAGTAAAACCGTAAGTCATTACGAGTAGGACGCACTTGTTGAAGACCAACAATTGCGTCCTACTCGTAATGACTTACGGTGCCGAGATGTGGACACTGGCGGTGCGACTAGTCCACCAATTTAAGGTTGCTCAGCGAGCTACGGAGAGGGCTATGCTCGGAGTTTCTGAAGGATCGAATTCGTAAGGAAGTGATCCGACAGAGAATCAAGGTAATCGACATAGCTCAAAGAATTAGCAAGCTGAAGTGGCAGTGGGCTGGTCACATTTGTCGCAGAACCGATAACCGTTGGAGTAGTCGTGTTCTAGAGTGGAGACCGCGCCTTGGCAAACGTAGTGTAGGACGCCCTCCTGCTAGGTGGAATGACGATATACGCAAAGTGGCTGGCAGCGGCTGGGCACAAAGAGCCAAAAATCGGGCTCAGTGGCGTGCCATTGGAGAGGCCTACATCCAGCAGTTGACTACGGCAGGCTCATGATGATGATCACGAATTTGCTCGTATTCATTTAAGTGATTAAAATATCATTATTTGTTTACGGCTTGGCACCGACTTCAAGCCTATTAGTAAATAGCACATAAGTATAAATAATAGGTATTTAATTAATATTAAATCTTTATTATTTTTTACTTTTTAGATTTTGAAGTCGGTTTTTTTAACGTAGTTATGTTTATTTAATACTTTTTAGTGTAAACTCAAACTCAAATATAATTATTTCCATAAAAATTTAAAATTCAAATTTTGGACACGTCAGAAAGTCATAGATAAATATTAACCCTTAGCGACACACGCGATTTCAAGCAACACAATATATATACACGTGGGGAAGCTATGTCCCCAATAAATTCGTTATTTATTTATTAGAAAATTGATAATTTTCATCCAGATTTATTTTTATAAAATTAATGAGAAGCATATATACGAAGCGAGTTTTTTTTTTTATTTAATCAAAAAATTACAATTTGCTTACGTTTTAAGTTAAGAAGTACATAACTTTTTTGGTCAACTTTTTTTAAAGTTAGGTTTATGGGTTAAAATGAAAGTTAGAAAATAAATATAAAAATCAAACAAGTATGGTGGATTGTTACATAACACAAAAATAGGCGTAGGCTCCAGGGTGATGTTAAGAAGGAATATGTTGGTCTCAGACGGACTAGTCAACGGATTAATGGGAATTATTAAAAAAATAAAGTGGCCAGCCCTTTGCCGTGATCAACTAGAAGCAGGAGAACTGCCCGAAGCAGTGTTTATTAAATTGGATGATCAAACTGTGGGCACTAGGGTAAAAGATGCGGAGAGTCTAGTATCAATCACACCACCATCTGCAACTTTTCAAGCGAATAAAGGTTACGGTGATGTTGAGAGGTTAAATCTCCCGCTAATTGAAGTTGGGCTGTCACTGTTCACAAGCTCCAAGGTACAACATTGGACAGGGCAGTGATAGATCTTGGGAAAAAAAATTCGCGAGAAGTCAGATATATGTAGCTTTAAGTCGAGTGAAGAATTTAGATGGTATCGCATTAAGTGATTTAGAGCCATCTAAGTTATTAATCAGACCACATGACAGCAAAGCACTACAGGAAATGCAACGTCTGAGACGGTTAAATCAAAATTATTTTTTATAATTAACTAATAAAATTAAAAAAGACATGATGGAATCATGTTTTTTTTAACGCACGCAGTTGAGATGCGATCACTGCGTAGTATGTGTGGGGTGAGACTGCTTGAGAGGATTCCGGTTTGTAAGGATAGAAGTAAGTGGCGTTCCGTTGACTCTGCCTACCCCGAACGGGAAAAAGGCGTGAGTATATGTATGTATGTTTTTTTCGTTCCATCTCCAATCTTTCTCCTGTAATTTTCCTATAATTCATCTTGTAAATTTGTTATGGGTAGTTGTTCAGAGACAACACTTTCGATGTCTATGGGAATATTTCTGTAACCAACCAACAAAACGATCTGTAATTTATTGTACAGTTTAGCTTAATCCGTATATTGGCCAAATTATATATTTGAAATAATTGTAGTCTAAAGTACAAAAAAAAGTATTTGAACTTCGTTCTTCTGATTTATACGTCGTGTCCGTCTGCCATTGTCCGAAATGAAAAAGTCGATATCGCATATTCCCTTCCATAAATCAATATAAATTTTATTATTATATTAACGAGAGGAAATGAATAGCCCTATGAGAAAAATAATATGTATTAGTTATAAATAACTTAATGTGTTTATAAATAAGTAAATATGAAGTGATTAATATAGCGTAAAAGACGCTTGACCGTACTTGGTTGGGTAATGATTATGAGAGTCTGGTTTCCCGTGGTGGGGGGGAAGTTAGTCGTGCTACGGACGAGCTAGGTGTACCTGGGGCTGGATGGCTAAGATCCTGGTGTTACGAAGGTAAATATTTCATTCGTCTTCGACATTCTGATTACAATGCCTGTTTTATAAAATTTATTTTATTATTTTGCAACTTCAGTCTGCGTTTCGAGAGACGCTTTTAAATTATAGATTGGTGTAGAAAAGTGCCAATAGTAAAGTCTGTATGTATGATGTGTTATACATGATTATAGGCAAAATCTTGATTCATCCGTGCCTAATCCGCATGGTCATAACACCATATGTATATATCATATATGTATATAACAATTAAATATGATATTTTTTGTACCTATAAGAATTGATTGTATTACAAATTGAAGCAAAAGGTTTATTTTTTTATCTTACAATATTCACGCTTGGCCATACAATAAAATAATTTATATATAATGTTTTAGAGTTTCAGAAGTGTTTTTTCCGTGATATGATCACTGATAATTGTTTTTATAAAAAATGATTATTGTAGTTGTTAAGATTAAATGGTTATCTTAATAAAGTTTTTCATTTCGTTTTCTAGTTCACCCGTAACAAATTCTGATTTATCTGGGCACAAAATATTTGAATGTTGATATCTTGAAAACTACTTTATAATAAAAACGAGTCCCTCATTCCAATATTTAATAATTATGTTCTTTGGTATTTCTATTTCCATAATTATGAGCATGTATTACAGAGCTGAAAGTGCAATTTAATTATGGCCAGATGAATCAGTTATAGAATTAAATTTTGAAGAACTATCCTGATGGAGTCAGTCTTGTTTCATTCAATCCTAAGTTTTGTTCTATATTCACTTGTTTTGAAGCATACCGTAAAAAAATTGGCCTTACCCCATGCCCTTGAAATATTTTCCAAATTTCATAAAAAATCCACATAACTGTTATGACTGGGATTTGAACACACGCCTTCAGAACGTAAAGCGGATGTATTATCTATACGACCATCGCCTTGTTGCCAGTTAGTGGCGAATTTAGCGAACACTTGACAGAGTGTTTACGTCATCTAACTTAAAACTGTCATTTCCAAATAATGAAATAGTCTTCAAGTGTTTTTGTTAATTATTATGTGTGACGACCAGCCAGTTTGTCGTGTAGACGTCAGTAGTCCTTGACGACCGTAGTGATGACAAGTTGACATAACACCGGCCGTCACAATTATTATTCATAGGAATTTCAGCCTTAAGGAGAGGTGAAAGTAAATAAAAAAATGCTCAAAAAATAAAAACTACTGGGCTTACATGAATCATATTTTTATGGGACCAATGCGACACTATTCCGCATCAAACAAAAAAAGAATTACGTAAATCGGTTCAGAAACCTCGGTGAAATCGGTGTACACACATCGAAAAAAAAATATATACCGGCCGAATTGAGAACCTCCTCCTTTTTTTTGTTTGAAGTCGGTTAAAAAAGGACTGCCCTGCCATTCAAATATTGATGGAAATACCGCACTCCGAATATAATTGCTGTAGCCTCTTCCTGGATTTGTGAATACCGTTTTTCTGCGGTGTTCAATGTTCTCGAGGCAAAAGATACAGGACGTTCCACTCCATCAGATCCTATTTGCGATAGTATCGCTCCAAAGCCTTCCGGTGACGCATCTACTGTTTAAATTATTTTTGCGTTTTGATTAAAATGAGCTAGCACCTGGTCCGAGGCTAAGCACTTTTATTGCATTGAATGCCTGGCTATGGATGGTTTCCCATTGCCATTGTTTACCTTTTTGCAATAAAGCGTACAGTGGATTAAGGATAGAAGACGCATTAGGGACGAAGCTTCTATAGTAATTAACTATACCTAGGAACGATTGTAATTTATTTACGCTCGTCGGTTTAGGTGCTTCCACTATTGCCTTAACTTTCTCTTGTGATTTTCTTACCCGTTTTTGTCAATAATGTAACCTAAATATTCTATTTTGTCTTCAAAAAATTTACATTTATCTTTACGAAGTGTAAGTCCCGCCTCCTGCAATCTTTGTAACACTAAGCCTTTCTAAATGTTGAGCTTTATTTTCTCCAGTTACACATATATCGTCCGACATGCACTTTACTCTCTCTAAGCCGGACAATAAACATTCCATTGCCCTTTGAAAAATAGCGGGCGCACTAGCTAGATCAAATACCAATCTAGTATATTTGAATAAACCACGATTAGTATTGATACAAGTGATCTTTTGTGACTCTTCATCTAATATAAATTGCGAGTACGCCTGTGACAGATCTAATTTACTAAATTGCTGACCTCCGTGTAACTTCGTAAACAGTTCGCGAACCGTCGCGCGTCGGCAAGGGGTATTGTTCGACGACAAGTTGTTTATTTACACCAATAGAATAGTCAACGCACCACCTAACCGAACCGTCGCGTTTTAATATTGGCACGATAGGTGACGCGTACTCGGCATGCTGAACCAGTTTTAGTATACCTATACGAATTAAACGGTCGAGCTCACTGTTTACCTTATCTCTCAACGCAAATGCGACATGCGACAGGGTGGCCTTTACAAAATATCGGCTTCGCATCATCTTTGAGTTTAAATTGTACTTGATATTTTGTAAACATTCCTAGTTCATCTGAGAAGACTTTAGGGAATTTCCTTTTTAGATTTTCAATATCACTGTTTGAGAAATTACAAAAAACTTGTGACATTTGTAATTTAAACGAGCTTATGAAATCTCTGCCTGATATTGGCGGGCCTCCGTCACGTATCACACGTACGGTAATTAAATTAGTTTTATCTAAATACGTGAAGGGTAACTTGATAATTCCTAAACAATTAATAGCTCGGCCGGTATATGAAAATAATTTGTCACTCGTTAGGGATAGCGGCAAATTTTCAAAAAAAACGAAAATGAAAACTTAGAAATCTCAACAAAAATGTTAATTAAGTACGTATTTAGTTTCTTTTTAAAAAAAAGAGAACCGCCTTCAAAAAATCGACCCACTGAAAAGTGCGAAATAATTTTTACATACGATAACATAAATAAATACTTAGTTTTTGAAGTCGGTGCCAAACCAAATCCCTCTAAAATCCTATTGTTTGGCGTCATCCTTTCCAAACCGCATTTTTTGAGGCTTTATTTATTTGATACATTCGTCGTATTATTTTCTCTGTTTGCCAGTATTCTTTTTGTTTTTGTTGGTTTGGCACCGACTTCAAAAACTTAGTATTTAGTTTAATTTAGTAATTAGTTTTTGGGAGAAATTCAAAAGAAAATTTGAGAGGATTAGGGGTAGCGTATGTAAAAATTATTTCGCACTTTTCAGTGGGTCGATTTTTGAAGGCGGTTCCCTTTTTTTTAAAAAGAAACTAAATACGTACTTAGTTAACATTTTTGTTGAGATTTTTAAGTTTTCATTTTCGTTTTTTTTTTCTTAATTATCTTTATTTCATACTTTTTAGTGTTAGGTACTTCGTTCGTTTACTTCAGGTTTTGTGTTAACTACTCTTTTATTTATTTCATACTTTTTAGTGATAGATACTCCATTTACTTTAAGTTTTGGGCTAATTAATAGTTTGTTTATAGATAGATTCTTCAATTATTTTAGTGATAAGTTTTCTGCTTGTATCAGTCTAGTCTAGTAGGTACTTTTATTCTGTGTGCCTTTGGGCTTAGGCTTGATGCTGCAAGAGAGAGATGAGTCTAGGGAATCAGCCACATACGGAAGGACGCCCTCCGCAAATGCTGCTCTGGCTGATCAAAACAAATGCGGCGGACTTATACATACTATTGAATTGGCTGTGAGCTCTCGAATTATGCTCCGGAGAAATATGTCAATAACGGATGGCTTAGCGAATGGGGCAATGGGTGCTCCTAAAGGATTTTAATGTCCGACACTAAGAAGAGATCAACTTGAGCCATGTGAACTGCCTGATGCCGTTTTGATATTATTTGATGATCCATCAATAGCATTACGTCTTAAAGATGATGATGGATACATTTCCATAGCTCCAGTGATAGCGACCTATCAAGGCAATCGCGGTTATGGTGATATCGAGAAGCGGATGTCGCCAGTCATATTGAGATGGGCTGGGACGGTACACAAGTTGCAAGGATGTACACTTAGTGCCGCGGTAATCAACCTAGGGCCTAAAATCTTTGCTAAAGGCCAATGCTATGTACCATACATAAGGGTAGGTACTAACACCCCTCTATATACAGCCAAACGTGCCTTTTTGGACACGTTTTTATTGGAATTAGAACATAAACCTAATAAACGAAACGCATCAATGCATTGCCGCGTTTCGTTATTCTACGAGCGATCCGCGCGCTTCTAGTATTCAAAAACCTGTACTATCTGTCCGTTCAATACTTGTATTTTTGTAACCTTTTTCCTTATATAAATCTGTGAATTACTTTAAATCTAGTTTTTCCTTACATCAGGTTATGAGCATATGACCCGTTAGTCATAAAAAGTAAACTCCGTTTGTTTAAAGTACAGTAAAGTTCTGCGAGTGATTTCTGATTTTTAGGTAACCACCGTTACAAAGCAATTTTCGAATTCGCTCCGGTAAAATGGCTATGTCTAATGTACAAATAGACAAATTACTCAGAAGAGATAACTATTGCACATGGAAATTCGCCGTACAAACATATTTACAACACGAAGACCTGTGGGACTGTGTTGAAGCTGCCGATGACAAAACAG
This sequence comes from Euclidia mi, assembly GCA_944739405.2. NCBI lineage: Eukaryota > Metazoa > Arthropoda > Insecta > Lepidoptera > Erebidae > Euclidia > Euclidia mi. The sequence goes on along the minus strand of OX123191.2, from coordinate 24,414,297 downwards.
TAAATGCGTAAAAATACCACAACCCCGCCTGAGCTGACCCGCCGAAGCGGGCCCCGTCGCTAACATGCATCCATCTGCATCCATCATACTTGCTCTCATACATCCTCTTTCATACTACGAGCGGAAAAGAACGACGTAGTCTACTTACGCTACGAGAGGCCCACGCGGAACACGTGCGCCGCCTCTCGGGCCTCGCGGACGGCGGGCGTTCAAACAGGCCCGCCGCCCGCAGGCGTGTACGCGCGGATCTGCAGGTGGAGACAGGTCTCGTGGGCTCCCTATCCCGCTCCGCCGCCTTCTTGGTCGAAATCATTGTCTCACAAAAGGAGGCGGCGCGCGGCGGCGCCCCAACGCATTTCACTCCGGACCATGGAACGAATCAAGTTCCGAAGCGAGAAGTCGATCACTCCTATCGCCACGACTAGGTCACGGCGTTGCGATGCCCAAGGAGGGCATTCCGCCAAGGTGTGCAAGCGCCGTGGCCTCTACTGGGCGATGTCACCACGGCGATCTCCGCAGTGGTGACATCGCGGCGTCTCCTCCCGGCCAATGCGGTGCGGGAACCGGCTGAAACAACCATGGCCGGTTATCACCTGTGTCAACCACAAGATGAGGGCGTCGGGTCGATTCTCCAGCCACTCGTCGGGTACGGGCCCAACAATGCCAATTTTGCAATATTCTTGTTCATGCTGAAAAATTCAAAGGTTACTACGAGGGGAGTTCAATGTATTCTCGGTATAGGTATGAAGGAAAAGGCGGAAAATTCTGAATAAATTTTATTTTTCAATATACGCCCCTAACATCTCAATACATTTATTTGTTCGTGAAAGTAACTTTTCAATTCCCTCTGAAAAATATTTTTCTTCATGGCCCGAAAAATGTTCGTTTATTGCTCCCTTCAACTCTTCATCGTCCGAAAAATGCTTGCCACGAAGGTCTTTTTTAAGATTAGGAAATAGATAATAATCACTAGGGGCCAGGTCCGGACTGTAGGGTGGATGATTGATTTCTTCAAATCCGTACTCCCGCACAGCAGCCTGGGCAAGGCGCGCCTTGTGAACCGGCGCGTTGTCTTGAAGCAGCAACACACCTGCGGTTAATTTTCTACTTCTTTTTTCTTTAATTGCCTCCTTTAAATTACGCAGGGTGGTTGCGTATGATGCAGCAGTAATACTTTGACCTTTTTTTGTGTACTCGATTAGCAAGATTCCCTTAGAATCCCAAAACACCGTGGCCATCAGCTTTCCTGCGGACGGAGTGACTTTGAACTTCTTCGGCGGGTCTGATCCTTTTTTGTGCCACTGCATAGACTCTTGCTTGCTCTCAGGGTCATAGTGATGAACCCACGTTTCATCATCAGTAACAATCCGATCGAAAATACTTTGCGGATTTTCACCACAGAGGTCCAAAAACTCCTTACAACAGTCAACTCGCACTTGTTTCTGTAGCGCGGTGAGCATTCGCGGCACCCATCTTGCACTGACCTTTGACAAATTCAGGCGCTCATGAAGGATTGTGTGAATGGTACCCACGGATAGCTTAGTCATTTCTGCTAATGTTTTCACTCTTACACGGGCATCTTCAAGTACAAGTTTTTCGACTAATTTGACGTTTTCTTCAGTAGCGGCACAAATTGGCCCACCAGCGCGGGGGTCGTCTTCAATGCTCTCTCTACCCCGTTTGAATTCACTTGACCACTTCTGAATTGTAGACAATGAAGGCGCAGAATCTTGGTAAACAGCCACCATTTCTTCATGGATATTTTTTTGAGTTTTTCCTTGTTTTGTGAGGAATTTTATCACTGCACGATGCTCGATTTTTTTCATAATTGTCGAATCAGTCATCTTAGTTGTCTTTTCGCAATGATATCTTGAATACTAATGGTGGCAATTAAATGGAATTTTGTATTTATACCCTCAAAGAGTGTCATTAACTAATGACATCATTAAATTACCCTTATCATTAGGATATCACCTCGATACCGAGAATACATTGAACTCCCCTCGTATATAATAGCCCGTAAAAATTCTCGATATATTAGATTGGTACACACACACCATGACAAGCAATCAAGCTACTCATGGCAGAACGATGCAATAAACAACTCATACGACAATGATAGACAGCATCATAGAAAACACAGAGGAGGTCTATTCAGCTTTGTTTTGCAATGTTAAATCGAACGCCGTAGTGCATCGCTGACACATTCCTGACCCTAAAACGAAAGAGATGACTCGCCATTCTTCCAGCCCAGTTTCACACGGATTCGATAACATTTTTATTTTATAGCTCATACTAGTGCTGAGAGTTGAATTCGGGCAGTTTGTTTTTATTCAAAGAGTATTCGAATGTTCAAAGAGATATTTTTGTGGAGTGTTTTTATTGTTGAAAGATCTCTGGTACGGGGTTAAGGTGTTGTTTTATTTAAATTTGCAATGTAGCCGATTTAATAAGCATTATTTTATCACAAAGCGTGATCCGCAAGGAACATTCATGCTATGCAGCTTCTGGCGCTATAAAAGCTACGCTCGCGCTGTCCGGTGCTACGGGACATCTTAGTGTCCGATACTAGGGCCCCGAAAACCTTCAAAATTACGCGTATTATACAATATCTATAAAGAATGTTAGGAAAATCTACCATATTTTACGAATCCCGATGGCACACTATATTTAGTGACATACTAGCTTTTGCCCGCGGCTTCGCTCACGTTAAATTCGGGGTAACACAAAGCTCCTTCATCGTTCGATAGTAATTTTTATTTTTATTTTGTTCATAGGGACTAATAAGAAATATAACAGCAAGAAGTATTTAAAACATTTCTGTAAACAGTATTTTTAGAGTTCCGTAGTCAAAAATGGCTAAACACTGAATCCTTATAGACGCGCTATGTCTGTCAGTCTATCCATATGTCACAGCCACTTTATGCCGAAACTATTCAGTTCAGTTTACACATTTGAAAATTGGTAGGTAGATGTATTCTGTGAAACGCTTTACGACGTTATAGAAAATAAAAAATATTAAATATTAAGGGGGGCTCTTCATACACGGAACTGATGTGGAAAATTGGTCGTTAAAAAATACTTTGAGGTTCCTACAACCATTGTTTCTTAAAATCAATTGTTTGAAAGATATACGGTTCCAAAGTGGTATAATGGATGCATGTGTCCCTCTAACTTTTAAAGTAAGAGAGTGACAAATCTAAAAAAATATATATGTTGTTGATCGGTGCAAAAACTTCCAACGAAAATTGGTTTGATCGATATGTAGTCAGCAGCTTTTTAAATAAAGCACATCTTAAAAATCGCAAATATAGCTTTGTCGTTTATACAAATACTACAAAACTTTGGTGCATTATGATTTCGCATTAACAGGACTGGAACACCAACGTTCAGTCTCAAATTGCGTGAAGGTACTCCAGATAATTGTAAGGAGTTCAGAAACTCTATAGGGTACGAAGTAACTTGGTCAGTATTCATGACATTATTTACCAAAAGGTGCTCCACAACATCACTTTGCATACACTCAAATGTCAAAGCCATGGCCTGATAAGTATACCTCTCTACACACTTTCGCATTTATGAGTAGAGAATATTGGTTCAGCCAGTTTAGCGTGAAATTGGTACCTACATACATACACATTTTCGCATTCATACCTTATATTAGTAGGGATTAGCCACGGCTGTTACAATAATTATCAGTTTATATAAGTAAGAACGAAGTAACGAAGTTATGACAGTGCACCATATGGCAATGTATAAAAAAAGGCATGGCTTTAAGTGATATTGTCTAGAACAAATTACTCAACCATCCCCACGACAACAGAGCCTTAATTCTTTCACCAACTTTCTTTGTTTTTAATCATAGAGACATAGACACGTAAAAACACACACACACTCGTACACACACACACACACACACACACACGTACACATACAAATACAAAAACGCACGCGCGCGCGCGCGCGCACACACGTACACACGTACAAACACACACACATAATACATACAAACATAATAAGAACCAATATACCTATGTATACGGGTCAAACTGAGAACCTTCTTTTTTGAAGTCGGTTAAAATACTAAAACTTTCTCCTAAGTGTTATAAATACTTTTCAGCCAAACTCGAGTTAACCGTGGGCAAACTTACATATATACGGGTCAAACTCAGAACCTTCTTTTTTTGAAGTCGGTTAAGGGCCTAAAACCTTTTCCTAAGTGTAACGAATACTTTTCTGAAAACCGCATCAAAATCGGTTCAGCCAAACGTGAGATAATCGCGGACAAACATACATACATACATACATACATACAGGTCAAACTGAGAACCTCCTTTTTTTTGAAGTCGGTTAAAATATTTTTTATACGTCATTTCCGATATCGCTGTGACTGCGGATCCTGTATCAACTTTGAATTTCAACCGAATGTCCTGAACAAAAACTACCAACGTCATTGGTTCGCCCTTATGTGAACGTATATTTTGTATTTTACCGTCATCATCACGACCGTCACTCTCATCTGACCCGCCGACACCGACAAAATTAATTTTTTTACACATCCGGCGTAAATGACCTTTTACATGACACTTTTTGCATACATAACTAGCAAACCGACACTGAGACGTTTAATGGTTTTTATAGCCGCACACTTCACACACGTCCTTTTTAGCCGCGAAATCGTTACGCGCGATTTTAAACACTGGCTCGCTCGGCGCCGACGACGCTGCTGCTCCTTTGCGTGCGCTGCGCACGCTCTCCGCCACCTACACCGCCTTCGCCACTGCCACGAATGGACATTTTGGTCAAAAGTCGACAAAATGCCAAATTGAGACATTTTCTTTTCTAATCGCGGGTATTCGTCGCCACTAATGCGTTTACGATGTAGGAAGTAGGGAAACAACGGTTAGCTGGAAACACACTGGTTTTATTTGTCAACCAACACAGCTTATATAGATTACGGCGACGGATGGATGCAACCACCCTCATATCTTCTTAATATATAAAATCCTTGCGTTACTGACTGACTGACAGGCATGCTACAGCCGAAACTATTGGGCGCAGGAAGCTGAAATTTGGCATGTATGTTCTTTGGGGACCGTAGGGGTGCACTAAGACGAGATTTCCCGAAATTCCCACGGGATCGGCCAAAACGGGTAAATTTAAAAATAATTGCAGGCGTAGCTGCTAGCGTCTTCTAGTTAATAACATACATAGACTCACGCTTGTTTTCCGGAGGGGTAGGCAGAGACTACGGAACGACATTTGCAACGATCCTGACATACCTCTCTTGCTCCATTCACTCCCATCAAGTTTCTCGTGCATGCCCTTCTGTTTAGGGTACTTCTGACCTGTCCTTTTTTTTTGGGATGTCTCCAATCTGGTCAGAGAACGTCCGCCTAGGTTTTCCCCTTCGTTCTGTCCCATTCACATTTGCCTTATACACCACTATTTTTTAATTAGTACAACAACTTTAAGGACAGATTAGCGAAGATATTATTATCATATATGTGACGTAAGAATTTCATAATATATATAAAGAGCAAAGTTATTATCATTTGTTTATTGTAGAAAATCTCACATAAATCATATTCATATTTTACAATCCATTCACTAATTCATTGATAATATTCCATCCTGCTCATTCGCATTCTCTCTGTCGCACTTATGATGTAGGTAGCCATAGAAAATAAAATGAAGAAAAATAATAAATGTAGGTAGTTATTTTTTAATTTTGTTAATTTTACCCTCTCCTTCATACTTCATTCGGACTTAGGACCGGTAAAATTTATCGTTTAACAAGTAATTAAATACGGAGGTATGTAATTAGAAAGCAAACAAATATCAAAATAAAAGATGGTGTTCTGGACTAAAAGAAAAGAGTAATTTTGCCGTATTTATGAAATTAGACCTGGCCGCACCTCCTTGCAGCCAGGTGTAACCAGGTATGATTTCGATACATTTATACGTTCATAACGTTTATTGATGATTTATATATCAAATTAAAGCTATTTTTTTCTATTTATTATAATGTACGTACATACATACATACATAGACTCACGCCTGTTTCCCGGAGGGGTAGGCAGAGACTACGGAACGCCATTTGCAACGATCCTGACATACCTCACTTGCTTCACTCACTCCCATCAAGTTTCTCATGCATGCTCTTCTGTTAAGGGTACTTCTGACTTGTCCTTTTTTCAGGATGTCTCCAATCTGGTCAGAGAACGTTCTCCTAGGTCTTCCCCTTTGTCCTGTCCCATTCACACTAGCCTGATATATCTTCTTTGTCAGTCTATCGTCATCCATCCTCTCCATGTGCCCAAACCATCTTAACATGCCTTTCTCAATGCTTGTCACTACATCTTCTTTTACCCCACACCACTCTCGTATCACACAATTCTTTACTCTGTCGGTCAAAGACACACCACACATACTTCTCAGTGCTCTCATTTCTACAGCATTTATTCTACTTTCAAATCTCTTCTGCCATACCCAACTTTCACTACCATACATAAGGGTAGGCACTAACACACCTCTATGTACAGCCAAACGTGCCTTTTTGGACACGTTTTGACTGTTCATAAACGCCTTCAGAGCTCCATTCACACTATTACCTGCATTAACTCTCCTTTCAATATCTGCTTCATTCTTACCATCTCTTGTAAACAACGTACCTAAGTAAACAAACTCATTCACTTGTTCCACTCGCTGTCCATCGATCAAAACATTACAAGCCGTAACGCATTCCTCCTTTTCAAAAACCATAACTTTCGTTTTACTTACATTCACTTTCATTCCTTTCCTTTCTAACGCACGATGCATGATTGTTACCATCTCCTGCAACTCCTCCGTTGAAGATGCAAGTATAACCTGATCATCAGCATAAAGGAGGCATTTGACATCAGTGTCGGTTTGCTAGTTATGTATGCAAAAAGTGTCATGTAAAAGGTCATTTACGCCGGATGTGTAAAAAAAATAATTTTGTCGGTGTCGGCGGGTCAGATGAGAGTGACGGTCGTGATGATGACGGTAAAATACAAAATATACGTTCACATAAGGGCGAACCAATGACGTTGGTAGTTTTTGTTCAGGACATTCGGTTGAAATTCAAAGTTGATACAGGATCCGCAGTCACAGCGATATCGGAAATGACGTATAAAAAATATTTTAACCGACTTCAAAAAAAAGGAGGTTCTCAGTTTGACCTGTATGTATGTATGTATGTATGTATGTTTGTCCGCGATTATCTCACGTTTGGCTGAACCGATTTTGATGCGGTTTTCAGAAAAGTATTCGTTACACTTAGGAAAAGGTTTTAGGCCCTTAACCGACTTCAAAAAAAGAAGGTTCTGAGTTTGACCCGTATATATGTAAGTTTGCCCACGGTTAACTCGAGTTTGGCTGAAAAGTATTTATAACACTTAGGAGAAAGTTTTAGTATTTTAACCGACTTCAAAAAAGAAGGTTCTCAGTTTGACCCGTATACATAGGTATATTGGTTCTTATTATGTACGTGTGTACGTGTGTGCGCGCGCGCGCGCGCGTGCGTTTTTGTATTTGTATGTGTACGTGTGTGTGTGTGTGTGTGTGTGTGTGTGTGTGTGTGTGTACGAGTGTGTGTGTGTTTTTACGTGTCTATGTCTCTATGATTAAAAAAAAAGAAAGTTGGTGAAAGAATTAAGGCTCTGTTGTCGTGGGGATGGTTGAGTAATTTGTTCTAGACAATATCAATCACTTAAAGCCATGCCTTTTAGGGATTTAAACCGACTCAAGGCAACATAGCATTGGCCTTTAGCAAAGATTTTAGGCCCTAGGTCGATTACCGCGGCACTAAGTGTACATTTCATTTTCATTTTCATTATTCTCTCAGTGTCACCATCCTTTAAAGAGCCCACTTGTCTGGCTCAACACCAAGAAGTGGTATGTGTGGATGCTGATCCCTCGATACATCCTTGCAGAGAGAATGCGTCAACGTAACGATTAAAAAAGAATGTGTTGGACACTGTGACGTCAATCCTTGACGCATCACTCGGCCCGGTCGACCCCGCCGCCCGCGCCCTGCAACGGGCTATAAATATGGAAGCGCTGGCCGCGTTCACCACTTTTCATCTGGCGGCGAGACGAGTTAAGTGACCTCTCCTGGACGAACCGGCAGCGGGATTCTCAACATCAACCCCTCCCATCGCCGAATCACGCGACCCTGTGTAATTTTTTATTAATTCCTAATTTTTTCGCTTGCTAAATGATGTCTAAAATTAATTGAGAATTAAATCAATTTTTATTGTAACATTTAACCACGTTTCTCATTTAAACACACCCTAGTAGGGATAACGTAACAGTGGATACCTGAAAGGTCTTTTTTACGTTACAGTGGTGCCCACGGGATTCTCAACATCAACCCCTCCCATCGCCGAATCACGCGACCCTGTGTAATTTTTTATTAATTCCTAATTTTTTCGCTTGCTAAATGATGTCTAAAATTTATTGAGAATTAAATCAATTTTTATTGTAACATTTAACCACGTTTCTCATTTAAACACACCCTAGTAGGGATAACGTAACAGTGGACACCTGAAAGGTCTTTTTTACGTTACAACACATTCTTTCTCAATCGTTCATCTACTATTACAATATCAATCATACTTCTTCTAAATTTTTTTGTTTCACGCGTATACAAATGTATCCTTTTGTGATCAACTTATTTAGGCTCATTTAAGGACAATCACAGAATTTCTTGTAATGGCTTAATTGGGTATGTCATTGATCGATCAGCTGATTGAAGTAAAACCCGCCATTGTGCTACTCAGCAGCAGCAGTTGTTTAAATTTGACAGCTATTTGAACATCACTAAGTGGCTACTAAACGCTAAACAGGGTTTTTAGGTTAAGTTTTTGCTGATCGGCCTCTCAGCAGTTAATCAAAATTTTAAGTAACATTTATAAGTAAGGAGAACCATGTCAAAGTCAAAAGTGACAAATATCCATTGATCTCATTGGTAGATGGATAGATGCCATCTATCAATTAGATCAATGGATATTTGTCAACCTTTCTCGAAAAAACTACCGGGTAGATTTCAAGAAAACTTTGCTAAAATATAACTTATATATCAAAATAACACATGGTCTACCTTTTGTTGACACAACCGAGAAGCTAGCTATTTATTAATCAGAATATAAATCTGTAAAGCGTATCGAATTCACATATTATCTAGGTTGACTCTTTTACCTCCTCATCATCAACCCACGCCCTGACGTGACGCCCTGTAACGACTGTCAAAGATCTTCATGACAACCGGGACCGACGGCTTAACGTGCTCTCCGAGGCACGGGACAAGCGATAATTAACAATTCAATACGCACATAACTCCGAAAAGTCATTGGTGCGCGCCGTGGATTCAAAACCGAGGCCCTCTGCGTAGCAGTCTGTCGGTATATCCACTCGGCTATCGCTGTTCGTTTACCGCAACCATTCAAAATTAGGATAAAGGACCCTCCGTCCTCCCGAGTAACCGATCACACGATATAGGCTAATGATTTTTACTTACGACTTTTTTAATATCAGCGTGCAAGATAAACACCAGGGTAGGCTACATCCACACTAATAATATAAATGCAAAAATCTGTCTATTTGTCTCTCCGTTAGCCTGTCATGGTTTAACCTCAAACAAATATACAGAAGACGCGCAGAATTGTATCAAGTATTTATCCAACAACAACATCTATACTAAAATTGTAAAGGTATTTTCCTTCTACACTTAGAAATGGTACAGTGAAAACGTCTGTTAAGTTTCCAGTGTAAGAGCAAGTAAACCGGATAATATATACAGTAACATTAAACACTGTTATTTTATGTTTGAACGCCGTTATTCTATATTGACATTAGTTGGAATCGTTTGCAAACAGACGCCTAGGGAATTGACTTAGTTCAGTGAGATACGTGCATGTAAATGCTTTGATGTCATATTTGTATTTTAGTTTGGAAATTCTACGCTGCAAAAATTGGATGTCATAGAGTAAATAGGCTATGTAAATCTTTGAAGCGAAAATAAATCATGTAGGCTATGCTAGATAGTGTGACCTACATTATTTGCTTTCTCTATTTTATATGCTTTTATTTCTATTCTGTTCCATGTATTTTCTTTTATATGTTTTATAAACTATGTATAATAAAAACAAGCATGAATTAATCATCTATACATTTATTGAGCTGTGGAGAGGGCTATGCTCGAAGTTTCTCTGAAGGATCGAATTCGTGATGAAGTGATCCAACAGAAAACCAAGGTGCTCGACATAGCTCAAAGAATTAGTAAGCTGAAGTGACAGTGGGCTGGTCAACTTTGTCACAAAACCGATTACCTTTGGACAGGGCCGTTCCGACCCAATGCAGCGCCTGTGTGCGAAATCTATGAAGTGCCTGTGCAGTGGCGTAGGGCGGATGACCCTTTTTTTTAGTTGTTACTTAACAATTCCGGCCTAAATTTAATTTTATATTTGTCCTTCCTACGCCACTGCGCCTGTGTGCGAAATCTGTGAAGCGCCTTTTTTGGCATCCTTTTTCGAAAATAAGTGTTATAGTTAACGCATATCTCAGCGCGCGGCACCCCTGTCACCCTGGCGCCTGTGTGCGCCGCACACATTGCACATAGGGAAGGTTCGGCCCTGCCGTTGGAGCAGGGCGTATTTAAGAGTGGAGACTCAGGGGCCATTAGAGAGGGCTCAGTGGTGTGCCATTAGAGAGGCCTATATCCAGCAGTGGACTATGGCAAGCTGATGATAATGACAATCATTGTAATAATAAGTATATTCTACAACTGCAAATCAAAACACAATGCTTTATTGACTTTCAACTGTGTATAATCAAATTTTGCTCGCTTGCTCTAACAAACCAATCAATATAATCAATATAATTTTTATATATGAGCAAAATTTGCTCGTAAACAAGGTGTTTTCTAAGCATTATTAAGAGAAAATTTAAATATTACTAGCAATTTAAATGCTGTTTTGTTTAAAATTGTTGGTAGGTATCATCGAAATTTCAAAAAATCATAGATTTGCCAGATAGTTACCATTACCTTTAGAACCGTACCTAGTCACTTTTCGCTTGTTTGACAGAAAGAAACCATTTTTAAATTCTCATAAATGTAGTAGAACTAAATTACTATAAGACAAAGTAAATTTACGAGCGAATAATTAAATACTTGTTGAACATTTTCGTAATCAAATTACAGTAAGCATGAAGCTACGCTCCAAAGGGTTTGTAAGATAAGATAAAGATAAGATTAACATATTTATTTTGTAAAAACATGAGTAAGGTACATTTCAGTTGTTAACAGTAGTGAGAAGTAGCTGCATGCATAGTGGTGTACAAAATTTAAAGCTATGATACAGCCTCACTCTGTTTGTATTGATTCAGATTCATTAATGGTTAATATTCTTAGATAAAACGAGAGAAATCATCATATAGAAATAATAGTAACAATAAAATGTTAGTAATAATGTATGGATAATCAAAATAATTATTATAAATTAAAAATGTCATAGCAATAATTTTAAATAACAAAAAAATACAGAAATTATCATTAATAAATAAATAATAACAACATTATAATATTATAACTGAGGATGTGATGTCAACTTATAGCAAATATTCAACAAATAATATTATAATCAGATCTCGTGAATTTATTACATAGGCATGAAAAAGGAATGTCATTATTGTAGATCCAACAAAGAACCAGCAATAGTTAATTATTACTTATTATCAGTTAAATAATCATCTATTTATAATAACATTTATCAATAAGATATGTTTTTTTTTTAAAGAGTAAATTATTTAGGTTTTTAATTTGCTTGGGTATTTTATTATAAATTATCGGTGCCATACAAAATATGCTTTTATGCATTAACGCAGTCCTAGACTGTACTATACATAGTCGCTTTGTATTGCGCCGATTGCGATTATTGACTTCGGACCATTTCTGGAATCATTGAGGATTTGTTTTTACAAATAGTGCTGCCTCATATATGTATGTATAGCGAGGGTACAGTTAGTATTTTGTGCTGTATAAAATAGGGCTTACAGCTATCTCTCGGTCCTAGACCAAAAGATATCTACATAGATGCTCTCATGCATCTTTTCTGGGCTTTAAAGACGAATTCTTTGTTCGTTGAGTTTTCCCAGAATATAATGCCGAATCTCAAAATGGAGCTTATAGTACCATGGTACGCGGTGATAAGTGCGTCTTTGTTGATAATGGGTGCAAGTTTGTAAAGGGCATACGCCGATGAACTCAACCTTTTACTAAGTTGTTCAGTGTGCTCTTTTCCAATTAAGATTATGATCTACAATAAAACCCAAGAATTTAGTTGATTCTACATTAGTAATGTTTGTTGCCTTATAGTTGATATTAAATTTAGGTGGTGTAAGGCGCTAACTAAAAAAACATTATGTTAGTTTTAATTAGGTTTATTTTTAAATTATTTTTGTTCATCCAACCGACCACCGACTCTATCGTGTTATTGATGTCTTCCTCGTCTTGTGTACCGTTATCTTACGTTGATACGTAACATAGTTTCTAGCTTGCCGGGAACTTGCGAAATGTTTATTTTTCCTTGGTTATCAGGAGATAAGAATCCATACCGAGACATGCCAGCCCTGCTGTCACAAAGTAAAGAGAATGCTAATTCCATTTTGAAATACATTGCGTCTCATAACAGCAAAGATACATAGACATTATCTTCTCAGAAAGCAATATATTTGAAGGTTAGAAATAGGAAACGTTTTGAATGATTTTTTGGTATCTTGGCACTGTGATGGCTGCTCGAATTGAATTTCTTAGTAACTTTACATAATAGATTATTCCTATTACGCCTACATATTTTTAAGGTCGGAATATACAATTAGTGAAATAATTGATCGTTGGACGTTTTTCTTTTATATCTCTTTTTTTAATTAATTTAAATCAGCCTGATTCGCTGTCGTAAGCGAGAGCACTTGTGCATCGTTTAACTGAATTTACACTTTCAATGTTGAATATATCAGGATGACCGAGATATTTTTTAAGAAAATAAGGGTTACATAAGTTACATTTATGTTATACAATAAAGAAATTTGGATCTAGTCACGATTCTGCTGACTCACAGTTGTATAAGCTTAGCTTGTTTGGTCTACAAAAGGCACAGTAGTGGGATCATTGACAACGATCAATATGGGAACAGTACGATTCTCGAACAGAGATTTGTAATACAGTTTCTAGTAACTGCAGACATTGGTTCTTTTTTAATATACCTATATATCGTCACACCGGTAAGTATCCCCGAAGGGTAATATCGTCACACCCGTAAGTATCCCCGAAATGTAAGACAGAGGTGTAATATTACACCCACATTTTACCTTGTGAATTTTAGGCGCCACGTAACAGGGTGCCAGTCTATTGCCGTTACCGAGTACATTACCAGACTCCATGATGCTACTGAGAATTCGAAAAAACTCATTGGGACTTAAAATTTATAATATGGTTAAATGTGGAAATTCTCTACTTAGGTACTCCCTTCGGAAATACAGGCGTGAGTACATTTGGATAGATGACGCATTTATCATCAGCCTGACGTTGTCCACTGCTGGATATAGGCCTCTCCATGTAGGTACGACGAATTTATTATACCGTAACTTTATAATTTAAAAGTCAAAATATTAAATTAACATAGGTAACACCGAAAAAAACGTCAAACTGACAACGTCGAAATATTTTGGTCTATATTAAATATTTTTAGATAATTATAATAATCCCTGTTACAATAAGTAAAGTGTGATTTTGTGAAATATGTCTAGCATTAACAATAAAAGTGCCGGCTTCCACGCTACCAAAAAAAGCAATTTCAATTCTTCGAGTGTATTCAACAATAGCCAACCGGATTCTGAACCATCTGCCGTCTGCAATAAAACTGTAAGTTCAGACAAACAATCAAAATTGGGATGTACATTGTCCGAAGACACTTTACGTGGGCTCATTCACGTTGAGATTCAGACTGTATTCAAGACAACGATTGGTGAACTAGTGACTAAACACTTACAGGGTATTAATGACAAATTGTCATGTTTTGAGAAGTGCCTAGAATTCTATAATACACGCTACGAAGAAGTTAAAAATAGTTTAAATGAAAAGAAAACCGTACTGGATATGCTGGAAAAAGAGAATATTCAACTCTAAGCAACAGTAAAAGATCTTAATACGCGGCTCAATTCGGTAGAACAGCATAATATGCTGCTCTACCGAATTGCGGCAATGCAATTTAGAAATAAACGGCATACCAGAACACCAAACTGAGAATATATCCAACATAGTTCTTTAACTCGGCAATACAATGGGATGTCCTATACTATCTGAAAACAGGTTTTAAATAGATAAATAAACATACAAAATGTTACGAGAGTAGCCAAGCTCAGTAAGGAAAGCAACCGCCCCAGATCAGTTATAGTTAAACTGCAAACCCGTACATTGCGCGATAGCCTTTTAACAGCAGTTACAGAATACAATAGTAGTCACCGAGATGATAAACTATCCTCTAAGCATTAGGGTATAGGCAGCAAACGCGAACCCGTCTATGTTTCAGAACATCTCCGCCCTGCTTACAAGCACCTGAATGCGATAACAAGACTGAAGGCAAAAGAAGCCGATTACATTTTTTATGGATAAGAGATGGCAGAATCTTTGCTAGAAAGACGGAAGGAAGTCAAACCATACACAGCCGTAATTCTGATAGTCTATCATTGTTAAAGTAATCTTAGTAATCTGTCAATGTATTTTGAGAAAGAATCTGTGAGAGCCATTCCTCATTCATATCCCAGGCATAAAATCACGAAAAATGTTCATATACCTTTTTGTAGAATCAACTTGGGTCTACAATCACCAATGCATAGAATGCTCAATCAGTACAATACCATCCAAACTCGCGATGACAACATTGACATCTTTAATGACTCCTAAAGTAAATTTAAAGTTCAATTGTTAAAAGTGTTTAGGTACTTCAAGTTGAACTCAAAGACTATTAAGCATACTTTTATTCCATTTTTTTAAATTTTTTGGTTTCTGCTATTTTCGTAACTACAAAATAACTAAGTACAGTTAAAATAGTTTTACTACATACATTATTATTGTCAGTGCTATGCATACCGTAATTGTCATATATATCAGATGCAATGCCTTTTAAGTGTTTACCTTAACTGTATTAATATATATGATGGGGTTGTGCTAATAAATAAATAAATAAATAAGACCTATGTTACTGAATTGAATATTTTGACTTGACATACTTTTTTTTATAGACTCACGCCTGTATCCCCGAAGGGGTAGGCAGAGGTGTAATATTACACCCACATTTCGCCATGAATTTTTAGGTCCCACGTAATAGGTGGCGAGCCTATTGCCGTACCGGGCACATTAGCAGACTCCGTGATGGCACTGAGAATTTCATACATACATACATACATAACGTCACGCCTTTTATCCCCGAAGGGGTAGGCAGAGGTGTATTTCTACACCCACTTTTCGCCAGATATACTTTAGTCCCACGTAATAAATTACTGAGAATTTCCTAACGGAAAAACCCAATAACACTATGCCCGACCCGGGAATCGAACCCGAGACCGCCCAATCCCATGCGCACATTTATGCCGCGAGACCAACGAGGCAGTCAGACATACTTAAAGTGTGCTGTTTACACATTTTCAAACTAGCTTAGTTGTGTATATAGTCACCAACACCAATATAAGTTTGTAACGTACCCAAAATATCCGAATGACCGTCAACATTTATAAAGTGGCACCAAAAGTACAACTATTCAAGTCAATGTGAAAACTTCACATTCACTACAACTTTCAAGTGGCCAACGTTATACCTACTAACAACCGGCTGCAAATTGTTTCACAGCGACATTTTGTTTGCGCAACACTCGAGTTATCTCCAGGGGCGTGCTCAAAGTACCCACACTTGAGACCCCAGTACTTATTGTTTTATTTTTACTACTGCAAATGGATTTCTGTAGAGCTTTTATGCGATCTAGCTTATGTTTTGCGATGCGATGTCCATTTTAGTGCAGTTTTTTTATTTTGTTTAGATACAAAGATTAGATTTTACCGTCGTTCACGCTGTATAATTGGGGTCGGTAGGTCAAAAGGAGGAGACACAGGAGAGTGGCGATGAAGAGAGTTATTTTTAAAGGAATGAGAAAGTAACTCTGTAGTCTGTACTGCTTCCACAGCTGAACATCGAATTAATTTTAAAATATTTGGAAAAAGTAACTCTGCTAGAAGAAATAAACCACATTTTTTTAATTTCATCCTCGTGAAGCTACGGTTTCAGCTTGTCAATTAAAACGTAAAACGCGAAAATTACGTCATCAACGCAACAAGCCAAGTTAAATGGTATTTCTATTGAGTTCTGAACAATTTCATTATTATTTAAATGAAAATCAAAACATTGTACGAACAGAGCAATGTTTCATTTAAAAAGTGTACCAGAATATTTGTCGTTTCCGCGTATATTTTGTGGCGGTGACAGAATATGATGTAGTGTTTTTTGATATTTAGAATAAATCTATTTTTGCAGTGGAATAAAATTGTGTCCAATGTAGCATTCCTAATAGTAATGTTACTACTACTACTGTATACTTTAGTGACGTAGTGTATTGATAACAAAGCATATTTCCATAACAGATACAAAAATAAATTTGACCAAAACTGTTGTAGTAACTTATTTCTTTACCGAATTACAACTTGATATTCTATGGCGTAATTTACTTTCAAAGTTAACCTCCAAATCACTTCTAAGTAAGTATTAAAACTTTCAACAACGATCAAAATGTTTATTTTGAATTAAGATATAGGTAAGTACTATAATTATTAAGGGTTTCGACGTAAAGTATCAGTACTTAAACTGTTGCGTTTCGTTCGGTGAGTGAGAGTGCCGGAGGCCCTATCCCCTATTCCTTCGCCCTCAACCCAGTCTTCATCATATCCCTTTTCCCATCCACTGAGGGGCGGCAACGCACTTGTGACGTGGTGTTGTTGCTGTTGGTGTGTTGATGGTGTTGCTTGTGTCCATGGGCGGCGGGCATCAAGCGATCCGTCTGCCCGTTTGCCACCTATTACAATAAAAAAAAGTTTGTACAATACTAAGATTAACAATGTTCATTATACCACGGTTCCTATAAAGAAGCCGCAACGTCACATTACAATAAATAATGTAGTTTCTAGATCATCCTTTTTAAATGTAATCTTCGAAATCCGTAAACTTTAGTTTAATTTCAGTGTATAACAGTCGCGTAAAACCAAAAAATACTATGACTGTTCTAGCTATTTATCGCTGAAAGAAAAGTAAATGAGGATTTATTTAATACATCATGAAATTTTTTCATATGTTTACGGGTGGTGTAACCGCAATCTATATATTAAAAGAATTTGTGTTTTATAATACGAGTCGGCCAGCCCGTTCTACCTAACCGATTCGCATGATTTTTTAAATGAAAGCTCTCGCTGCATAGATTTTTCATCAAGCATTAGAAATTACCTAACGTGCACATTCATCAAGTTATATGCAAAAACAGTTTTCTCCCATAATTTTTTTACGTTTTCGTAGCCGTAGTCAATAGGTGGGTCCACACAGACCGAGCAGCCTCGCGCGGAAAATGCTTCGCGAGGCTGCTCGGTCTGTGTGGACGTGGCTCGGTCGAGGAAAATGCACGGCAGCCGCGGCCGGCCGCACGCGTGCGCCCGAGCTACCGAATTAGACACGTCCAAACAGAGCGCGAAGCCTCGCGAGGAATTGGCGCGCGAGGCTGCGCGCTCTGTGTGGACGTGCCCCGGCCGAGGCAAGCGCGTGTGCCGCCGCGGGCGAGCGACCGAGCGGCTGAGCCATCGAGTTTGGTTTTTTGTTTTGCCGCGGTCTGGACGCTGTTTCGTGCCTCGCTCAAACATACTAATCCCTACTAATAATATAAATTCGCAAGTGTGTTTGTATGTTGGACATTTTTTTTATAGACTCACGTCTGTATCCGCGTAAGGATAGGCAGAGTTGTAATATTATTACATCCACATTTCACCATGAACGGTCCCACGTAATACGGGACGAGCCTATTGCCGTTAACGGGCACATCAGCAGACTCCGTGCTGCTTCTGAGAATTTGAAAAACCCAGTAACACTTTTGCCCGACCCGGGTATCGAACCCGGGACCTCCGCTCAGCAGTCGCATACCCTATCCACTGGTCACTAAATGACGGAGGATACATTCATCATAACATTATCTTCTTTGACGCTTTTTATTATACCAATAATAATCATTTTGTCTGTGCTTCGGTTACAGTATCCTTGCCTACAGACATTCATGTCCTATAATTCATTCTATATTTTTGGTATGTCTACCTATTCCATCCTTTAGGTATAACAATAATCGATGACCGGTTGGCAAAGCGGGAGTATAAGTGTAAACATTTGTGTGCATGAACATGAATGTTTGTCTTGATCTGGGTGTTTCTATGTATATATTTACAAAAAAGTAAGTGTAACTAAATATGTATGTTATGGCCCATTATTACCATTGTCTAGTACCCAAAGTAGGTACAGCAATTGGCGTCAGTCAGGCAGCGGGCTAGTAAAAACACATGCCACAACCCTATTGCAGTATGACCGTTTCCAAGTACTATATTTATAAACAAAATTTAAAAATAAGAGAGAGGACAGACCAAAGATCTCACATTGATACGTAGACCGATGGATGTCAAATGTACTATTTCACTCTAATAAAAGGAACTCTGTGACTCTAATTCACAAGTCGACAATTTGATACATGCGCAATAATACAGAATAGATTTTCAACTATATTTTCATGTTCTGAATTCAAACTTTATGACAACTACAATTTTGTTTTTTCCTACGGTGCCGAGGCTGCCGCGCTCTAGGCCGCGTTCACATTTATCTGATGTAATCTGTCGTGACGGCGTCTGTCGTGTCGCGACAGACAATATCCCGGTCTGCGACAGAGAGGGGGAGGGGTGTGGGGACGATTCAGCGCGAATTAAGAGATTGGACTCAGATTAATTGTAAAAAAAATACTTTATTTAATTATAACAGATTAACAGTATATTTAAAATATAAAATAGTAATCGCTAATGTTAGATCTACAAAGGTATTTATAACAAATTAATGCAAAGATGAAAATAAGATTACTTAGATAATTTGATGGGGAGAGATGTGCTGACGAAGCTAACATTGTTGGGTTCCGTACAGTTAACTCGCGCGACACAACTCGTCAGACTAATGTGGACGCGCCACTGTCTGTCGTAAAGCGTCAGACGCGCGTATGCAATTGTGCGCAATGGACGACGAACTAATTGACTTCCTTTTTATAGTATTATTCTTATACTACAGTACCTATACATGAGCTAATTGAATACGAAATAATATAATCATATGTAAATAACTTATGGATACTCGTATAATTGGATATCTACTTAATCTGAATCGGATAATTCATCAAAAATATTTCGTGTGAACTCCACGAGAGTCAAGACATAACTGATTTAAAATTGCGTCAGATCGCGACAAACGGCGACAGACAAATGTGAACGGTAAGTAATTACGACAGAGACCGTCACGAGAGATCACGTCAGATAAATGTGAACGCAGCTTTATTCTATGGCCTCGCTCGTTCGGGGACCGTTTCCTCGCGCGGCAAATGCCTCGCGAGGCTGCTCGCTCTGTGTGGACCCACCTAATGACTTTCTGCTTCTATATATCTGGTTCTCATTGAGGTACGCGTTTCGTTATAGGCCTATAACACGCGTTGAAAAGAGCTCTTTCATTTGATGGTATGTTCATTTAAATTGGGTAAGTTTTAAGAAAGACAGGTGTGGACATTGAAATTATTATTCTATATTTTCCGATAAATTTCTTACGATTTCATTGCTTTCTCTCTACATGGACGGTTCTAAATTCAAAAATACTTTTATGGCATCTAATAAGTTCCTTGCGGTAACTGCCAGGAAGAATCGTTATGCCTCCTTGAGGTGACCTTGCCTTACTATCATACGGGTGTGAGTGTGGTGGTGTGTAAAATTATCACTATAGTGAATTATCGCTGATGGCAAGTAATATTCCCCGAATGTTACCAGTTAACCCCCGTGAACTGATCTCTGATGTTGAGGAATTTTCCCACTTTTTTTGTATCGCGATGAAATCCAGTTACGGACTGTCCCTCAAAGGGACCCCTCCGCCGGCTCTGTGCCGAGTTTGGGGCAGGTTGAGGGAGGATGTGTGGCGCGGCTCTCCCCCCTGGATGTTCGGGGTGGCATACCCACTAAAACACCGCGGTGTTCCTCTATCGACCCTCATGCCGGGGTCGCGGCAACGACGTCTGTATACCCGCGACCCGAGAATTTTTTCCCCAAATGTAGTGAAATTTTCGCCTAATGTTGGGAAAATCAACCCTACAGACGGGTAAATTACGTTTTATGTTAGGATTTTTTTTTGTTTTAAATTACAGACTTTCTTCGGCCATATTATATTTTTATGTGGATCATATTACAACGGTTCATAGTACTTTGTCATATAATTATATTACAAGTGGTAGTTATGGTAGAAATTGTAGCTTTGGTAAGAATAGAAGTTTTGAGAGATAAGGTACTTTTGACAGCACCGGTGGTATTGGTAGAAATAGTAGTTTTGAAAAAATGGTACTTATGATAGTGTTTATGCGAATAGTAGTTTTGGTACAAATTGTAGTTTTGATAGGAATAGTATTTTCGGTTTAGTACATGTCTTGAGGTAGTCAACCACAAAAATCTTTGATAATAATTTTATTATACGAATACGTAAAATAATAAATAAACATCGACATTATTACACAATTACTCAGTCGAAAATTAAACTTAAACTAGAGGACCCGTGCTGCTCCTCAGCATATTTTAATATTATAAAAAAGAGGTAGAAATGTTTGATGTTTAATGAGTTTTGGTAGCAATGCTACTTACAATTGCTACCAAATCTACCATTCCTACCAATACTCTTTTATAATATTAAAATATGCTGTGGAGCAGCACGGGTCCTCTCGTAGATATTGATGCTTCTATCTTTTCATGTAAACGTAGAAATGTTTAGAAATTATTTTCTCTACAGTCAATATATTACTACAAACCGCAATAAACACGATAGAGTTTCACACGGATCGCGTTGAGCCAAGGAGGAATGGTTTGAATAGTCGATTGGCTTGCTTTACAACTGGCACGAACTTGCCAAGAATTAAAACCAAAACCTTTGATAATGGTGGACTGAATTTTGAATTTGAATGGCACAATATTGAGATGAGGATCGGTTGAAAATTTAAATTTTGTGTTTGATATTTTTGTTGCGTAGTACGGAAATCAGCGCTTTTTTGTTAAAAGAATTTGCCGCTTTCTTAATTTTTGAACAGCGTTTGCCACTAGATGGTAAGATATATCTCTAGCTGAATACGCTGTGCAGTTTTGAAGCATATTTAAGTATTCATAAATCTGCTTATTATACTACGAGATCTACACATATTTTCTTTCTGTTAGAATCTATTATCAAGCAGAGATATAAATCTAAAAATGCTTGCTAAAAGGAGAGTAAAATTTTGTAAGGAAACCTGCACTATGATAACTTTACGGTTTTTTCTTTAGTTGCAGTTGAGTGGTGTGGAGAAATAAGGTCTAACTTTTCTCATAGTGAGACTTATAGGACCAGTGGTAGTTTAGTCTAAATTCAAGATTACTCTATATAAACAAAACCATAGTAGCCTGATAGTTGCCATTATAGTTAAGATTTAGAAATTACTTAAAGTGATATCTTGTTGGGTTTACGCTTATGTTATACATTGAACTACAGTTTACAGATTTTATCTATTTACTTTCAATCATTTATCACCTTAAATAAGATAAGCTCAATAATAACCCAACTTTACAATCCTAAGTACTAAAAACCATTGTAAAGAGGCTTAATGGACAGTGTTACTTATTTGTTATCCCATGCCATAAAACTCCCTTATATACAGAAAAAATATATTACACAAAATACACTGTTATTATAAAAAAAGTAAAATAAGTTTTAAATACGCGAACGCTCGTAAGTTTTAAAGAAACAGGAATGGGTAAATGCATAAAAGCACTTTGTGTAACGGCAAAACCAAATAGGGGCCTGATTATCCTGTCCGAGCTCAGGTTGCCTTAATTTTAATGTTGCTAATATTAATATTCTCCCGTTATGTGGGAAACCGAAGTAATAAGGGAGTAAAGGAAACATTTTGTTTTTGGATGTGATTGTTTTTCTGAATTAACCGGATCGTACATTTTATAATACACAAGTCTAACATGCAGAGGCTCTTTGAAGTTTTAATCTAAAATGTGATAGGATAACTACTGAGAGGTATCCATGACTGCAACCTCATGTATATCCTACAGTCACAGATTGTTTATCTTAATAGATGCTCCTTAAAGGACATCGTTGGTCTCACGGCATTAATGTGCGCGTGGGATTGGGAGGTCTCGGGTTCAATCCCCGGGTCGGGTAAAGTGTTATTGGGTTTTTCCGTTAGGAAATTCTCAGTAGCAGCACGGAGTCTGGTAATGTGCCCGGTACGGCAATAGGCTCGCCCCCTATTACGTGGGACTAAAATAAATCTGGCGAAAAGTGCGTGTAGTAATATACCTCTGCCTACCTCTTCGGGGATATAGGCGTGAGACTATGTATGTATGTATGTAAAGGACCAAAGTGAATAAAGAAATAAAAAGGTTAAGTTCTTTTCCGCCTTTATTTTCGTGGTTGTATTTTATTAATTTATAAAAATATCACGTGTTTAAATATTAAATACAATTTATGGAACTATTTCCAGAATTTACCATAATTTTAACCACTTTTATGAAACACCTTGCTTGGCTACTATAACAAACTCAAAACCACATGCTAAGGTTGTATACATCTTTATTAATATTATATAAAGCAGAGGGAGAAGAGTTTGTTTGTTTGTCTGCTTGAAGAACTACTGAGCCGGTTTAAATAATTATTTTTGTGTTGGATAGTCTATTTATCGAGAAAGGCAATAAGCTATATAATATAACGCTATGCGCCACAGGTGCAAGCAGCTCTAAACAATGCGGGTGTTACAGCGGGTTCACCTTGTCATAAAATATTTATACAACTCGGGTATATACAGGTATTTCGTAAAACATTTCAAAGTTGATCTCAATTACGCATGCTCAATAATAAGTAACGTAATTTCTTGTAAAGCCGTTAAGCCCGTGGAGGCTATATCGTCGAGATGAAACGCGTGTCAAAATATTATTGTAATTTTAAACGAATCGTCGATATAATTGCAACTGTTTCTCGTTTTAATATAATGACCTCGTGGAACTTCACTTTTTGGATTTCGTAACCTCATCCAAAAATAGTTAAGTTGCTCGCATAGTCTGACATTAGTTTTCATATTTTTAGATCTACTAGGTTAAGGAACGTTTGTAAAGTAAACCATTTGTATTAGTGACCGTTTGTAGTGACACGTACATAAAAGCTGTCGGTCCCGGTATTTGTCTCAGGATGGTAATTGTTAGGTGATATCGCTGGCCTCTGAGCGGTCTGAAAACCCTAACACCAGAATTGGCCACACACAAGAAAGATAAGAAATAATACCAAATTAAAATATTTTAAGATGATAATGATAATGATTAATGATAATGCCTCGCAAAGATCGCACAGCGATAAGGCCGAAACTTGTCCAAGCGGGAAATAATCCAAACAAAATGGTTGGAGACACTTTGAGTTCTGAGAATTTAAAACGAATCCAACAAAATACCCAATTGGAAAACACAAAAAACCACCTTTTTTAAGTAGGTTCAAAACAAAATAGGGTCTGGTGTTACAGCGACCTTGTATTAGTCCACGTGAAATTTCAAGATCTTCCAGTGAATTAATCACGTGCTCTTCACGTTGCCTGAGGTAAAATGGAATCCTTCATTGGATAACATTTATACCTACTACCTATCCAAGTAATAAGTTCGCTATAATTCGTCACGGTATTGAGCGTGTGTGCGTGGGTTTTGCGCGCGTTCAAACACGCGCCCATTATGTTGCGGCGAAGGAAGTATAGACGTCCCAAACCCGTCTCCTATAACTGTTCCCATAATATTAAACCTGGTGTCACTGCAAAAGCAAGTGCCGAACGATAGATCATCGTGTCGTTTTATATTAAACCTGTTTTTAATAAATATTATGTCATCCAACCACCAAGCGTTATCCCAGTTAGAACCCGGGGTCCGCTTTCTGGTGTAACCAGATTTGACTGAATATTCGCTTTTACACAGAGCGCTCTGCTTGCCTGACCTCCACAACCCAAAGGGATATAGCTATATACGATTTAGGGCCGATTTTCCAATCCCCAGTTAAACAACCAGATAGTATTTATTCTAAGGATAGCGTAATATTTCGTTTTTCAATGGTCAGATAGGGTTTATTCGTCGAATAACTCACCAAACTAAGGAATAAATTTAACAGTCCGATCCTCGGTCAGATAACCGCTCATTTGACTGGTAAGTTGACGTTGAGATACATTTGGTTGGATTTTGGGCGTGGTATATATTACGAAATATGGACAATATAGTCATTTTTCATATTTTTGACGACGCAACAATCGAAGAGGAGGCTATTATAAACGAATAGGTATATTAATCGACCTAGAACGTGATAAAGAATTGTAAGACCGCGGGGCGATCATTTTAATACCTATATTGGATTCAATGGAGAGCTGGTATTATGAAATAGTGAAACAAATCAGATAGCATGTATTTCAAACATTTATTATACCTACTACACACATTAATGGCATAAAAATACAGACTTATATTTTCAAAAACAAATAACAACTTAAATACCTAGGTACTAACTTACTATTTCACTAAAGACTAATTTACAATTTTATTATTCAACTACCAACATCATAATCCTGTTTAACAGTAAAATATTATTACGTTCATAAGTCTTGAATGGTACTTAAATATAAAGGTGTCCTGTTATGTTAAACAGATGCCCAAAATTCTTTCTTTGGTCATGCTGGGAGCGTTGGCTCGTTTTTGAAAAGACGATTTCTTAGACTCTCGTATTTAAGCTTTAATTTTTGGCACTAATGGTTATTTGTAGACACACCACACGAATTAGAAGCACTTTTTATCTTTCCACGCACATTCCTTGTCCTGATTAGTTACCGCATCAGTCGTTTCAATTTCTATAATATACTTGTATATTTATATTAAACTTACTAGTAGTTGAATGTCTTTAATCTCGCATTCAAATTTGAGGAACGCTGTCTTTTTAATAATGGCATTGTTATCTTAATATCTTAATATATAAAATCCTTGCGTTACTGACTGACTGACAGACACGCTACAGCCGAAACTATTGGCCGCAGGAAGCTAAAATTTGGCATGTATGTCCCTTGGGGACCGTAGGGGTGCACTAAGAAGGGATTTTCCGAAATTCCTACGGGATTGGCCAAAACGGCTAAATTAAAAAGAAATGCAGGCGTAGCTGCTGGCGTCCTCTAGTTATTTTTATTGAAAACAAACAGCACAACACTCACGAATTCCGCGAAAATACCACAGTCCAAACATACATAAACAAACATAACCCCAAAATAATGACAAACATCATTTTGACAGTTAGAGCAGGACAGGCAATAAAGCTTCTATTTCCTGTCCTGCTCTAATTTCCTTTTCAGCTCTTACATGCACTTTTCTGATTTATTTGTTTCACCTCTCTGAAGTTAGTGACGGGTACGCTGATGTTATTCGGTCAGATAGTTGCCCACGGCATTAAATACTCTTGAAAAATTTACACAAGTTTTACAGACTGTTATACAGCCCAATCAATTTATCAGTGGAATAGTTATTCATCTCTTTATTTGAGGATTGACAAATCTGCCCTAAGACTAGTGTCAGTTTATTCATAGGTACTGACACCGTAGAACAACTGTCAAAGGTCTTTATGACAGTCTGAATTAACGTGATCTTCGAGGCACAGGGCAAGCGATAATTTACAATTCAATACGCAGATAACTAAGAAAAGTCATTGGTGCCCAATCAAAATTGTGATATATTGAGAGATAGAAACCAATTTCCTTGTAGGAATTATTATTTTACCTAAAAGGTATTCCAACTTTATAACTATATTCTTTGGTAGAATATTATACGGTGAGTCTTATTTTTTTCTCTTACACTGCAAAACTATTGTCCCTGTTATATAGGCTTTAGCTATCCCTAATAAAACGTGTGATGGAAGCTCTCTCGCTTCGCACATTGGTATAAGGCGTATAAGCCATTGTCTGACGCGATTCTGAAATGCCATCGCCTTTTTCTGCGAGGCAAGTAAAGTAAGGAAATGGCGCAGCATACAAAGATAAATGAGATGATATTAAACATAATATAATTGTCATTTTGTCTTCACGCATTTTTTGTTTGACTTTAAATCCAATTGCTCACCTCAGTCATATTTCTGTATGTTTTTAAATAGTTTGGGCTACTCAAACGTGTCTTTATTAATTAAATATTTAATCAGATACTACTTTACAAAACGAAATACATTGTTGGTCTGCTACTGGCCAAGTAAACAAAATCAGGTCTGGCTTTTTTATAACTTTTACAGCAGGTGTTGTTCTCTCTAACTAATTTAAATCCCTGTACATTACAGTAATAAATAATATGGATAAATTGAAATCTGAAACTGAAATGATTAATATATCAAATTGGAAAGTTTTATAATTATGTCTTAAACAATTGGCGCTTAATATTTTATGCAATCGTCAGGCAAAATACTGAGAAAATTGTAAATCGACTCCAATACGGACGTAGCAATTTCTTTTAAAATTAATATTAAAATACCCCTCAAACACTTAATTGTCAAGGCATTGTCATAGAACAGCTTATTTATACGAACATTTACACATTCAAAACATAATATACTCTCAATTAGATACCTTCAGCATAATAGCCAATCTTGTAAAACATTTATATTGAGTTAATAGAAAACGAAGCTTGTGAACGAACTAATCTTGAACGAAAGTAGGACGGTTATTAAAAATCTGTCGGACAAGGCAAGATTGATAATGATAAGGAAATTTGCCTTTAAAACTGTCGTCGATGTTTCCCAAGATTGTTATCTTTATACGGCCAATGCAAAATGTTGATCAAAGTTTTAAGTTGCAATTGCTTTTTTAAATTTGTTGATATTTGAATTATTTTTTTTTTTCGAAACGATATTTAACATGTTAATATAAAAGAATTTTCTTTGATGGTTTCATTAGCAAACCAAAGTGATTATACGGCATTGGATCCATTTACGAAGCTACCACACTATTTAGATGTATCATTCTTTTCCATAGATCCTGGTTCCCGTTTTTCAGTGTCGACGGTTGTAACCTCCGTTCCGTTACCTTAACGATCTTTTTCCAACGGTTCTCTGCGACAGTTTTGCTTATACTTATTTTTCTATAGACATTTTCCAGCCATTTCATATGTAGATCAGGGTGTCAACTACTAAATAAAAGATAATTCCAAAGAAAACGAGCTTTTATCGTTTAATCGGCGGTTGTTTGCTTCATTTAAAATTATTATTAACAAGAATTGTTCCTTGATTATTAACATTAACCTACTTTTGTCAATTGGATAATGTTTTAAATTAGCGTTAGGCTATCGTTGCAAACAAACACATCTAAAATATTGTTCCAAAATTAAATTCCCGAAAGTTTCATTCAAATACCATTTGTCAACGCTCTATAGGTAAGCACAATGGAATCTTCCAATTATCGATGGCGCTTCGATAGCGAATATGCCGATTTCTATATAGGGTATTTGAGTGGGATACTCACCATACTACGCTTACAGAGCTCTAATTATGTTTTATTTT
The DNA here is from genome assembly GCA_944739405.2 of Euclidia mi. Taxonomy (NCBI): domain Eukaryota; kingdom Metazoa; phylum Arthropoda; class Insecta; order Lepidoptera; family Erebidae; genus Euclidia; species Euclidia mi. The sequence goes on along the minus strand of OX123191.2, from coordinate 24,386,338 downwards.
TACTTTATTTATAGCCGACATGATTAGATCAAGAAGTAAACAACTAACTTTGTTTACACGTCATTGTAGACGGGTACTGTATTGAGGTTGAACTTGACAGGGCATAAAATGTGTGCAAACCATGGAGTAGTTGTTCTTATTACAATATCATTTCGTCCACTATATGCAATATGATTTTTATATAACAAAATAAAAAAGTTAAAAATAATAAATAATAATAATTAATTTGATAACTAGGATTCTACTTATGCTTTCAATTTACTTTAAATATTTAACATAGTTTATCTAACCAGCAGTAGACATAAATCCATCATGATTCTATAAAACCCAAGCACCTAAGAAACACCCGCTGTCAACGCTCTATAAAATACCTATAACACATATTGCATCGATGCATATTGCCTACAAATAATGACTGTTTCTGCAAATAAAAATAGCAAACCATCCACGATCGATACTTTGTCAGGTCCACTGTCGCAGATGGCTGAGTGTGATTTGGCCTAGGCACCAGCCGAAGTGAGAACATAGCAGACAATCCGGGTTAAAATTACAAAAAAATTGTTGGACAAATTATTATTGTTTATAGGACTTTTAAAAGAAATTTCAGTGATATTGACAGTTTGTACATATTATTTATGATATAAAGTTTGTATATATTTTTATGGTGTTATTTTTGTAAATATTGTGTGTATGCAAGATTGCAATGACACTGACGATGCGGCAGTTAGTGTCAGTCAACCTACCACATCGCTGACTGGTCTGGTGCGCTGTCCGGACTGTTCTCAGTACCGTTTTTTCAAAGGTAAGCGGGGCCTGAAAGTACATTTTGGAAAAGTACATAAATCTCAAAATGTACTTTCTGGCCCTTCAATATCTTCACCACCAATATCAGGAGACTACAACCAAATTCCTTTTTGGCAAACTGTATCTAAATTAAAACATTCGGTTTCGATAGTTAAAAGAGTTCCCCGTGGGGCAAGACCAGCAGTGTCAAAAAAATTGGCTGAATGCATTGGTCTTGTCGTAAGGGAGAACTCAAAAGCGGCCTGGGAGCAATTATTGACTTCCCTTATTCTTTGACAACTCAAATTAAATATAATTGTCAAATTTTAGCCAACACCTTAGACCCTAAATTTAGTTCAAATAAACGTAATTCTCTGTATAAATATGTAGAATCCAAATTAAAGGAAGGCGACATACGGGGCGCGTCTAGACTTTTATTTAGCAGTGATGTGGTGGCGCCTTGCTCTCCAGATACGCTTGCGGGTCTGAAGAGCAAGCATCCAGCGCCAATTAATGATCTCTCCTTTCCTAAAGCTCCCGATATTGAATAAGAATATCTGATCGCCACGGCCAAGGACGTGTTAGCAGCAGTTTGCTCCTTCCGAAGTGGCTCGGCAGGCGGCATCGATGCGTTGACACCACAACATCTAAAAGATCTTGTGTGTGCAAGTGCTGGGGTGGCTGGCGATACACTTCTGAAGGAGTTGACTGCGCTAGTAAATATGATGCTCTCCGGTAATGTGGACGGTGCTATCATTGATATCTTGTATGGGGCGAACCTGTACGCCCTTAACAAGACAGATGGTGGCATTCGTCCCATTGCCGTGGGTTGCACATATCGGCGTATAGCAGCTAAGATATGCTGTACATTTTACAGCAGGGAGCTATTCGATAAATTTTAACCTCTCCAACTAGGTTTTGGTTCCAAGGGAGGTTGTGAGGCTGCTATACATGCTCTTTCGACGTATCTTGAAAGTGGTGATGGCTAGGTCATTCTGAAGGTTGACTTGAAGAACGCCTTCAATTCAGTGAATAGTATCTTATTTTGCCTGTGCCAACAAAGTGTCCCACTTTGTTGGCACAGGCAAAATAAGAAGCCCCTAAAATTTACAAATTTCTTTGGCAATGTTACAGGTATCCCACAAAATTACTATATCAGGACAACCTTTTGGAATCTGCAGTTGGATGCCAACAAGGTGACCCTCTTGGACCAGTCATTTTTAGCTTAGCTATACAACCTATTATTCGGCAAATAAATTCTAAATTTAATGTATGGTTCTTAAACGACGGGACCCTGGGAGGAGAAACAGACGTAGTATTGCAAGATTTAACCTTTCTTAAAAATAAATTCGCATCTAATGGTTTGGAACTAAATTATAGTAAATGTTAGCTGTTAATAAATACAACAGACTCCTCAAAAAAACATTCGATAATATCTAAATTTAATCATTTGGCTTCAGACATCAAAATTTTTGATAAGAGTTCTCTTCGCCTCCTAGTTTCTCCAGTATTTGAAGAATCTCTTGATTCTTTCGTAGAGGAAAAACTTCAAAATTTTTGTGCTATTTCAGATCGCCTATTCAAAATTAATGTACATTCGGCCTATACTATTATTCGATATTGCCTTTTGTCCCAAAATTTACTCATGCCTTAAGATCATCGCAACTTTGGAAAAAAATAACACAATTAGAACAAATTGATCAAATTATACAAAAAACTTAAAAAAAATATTAAATGTGGACTTGGACGACCGAGCCTGGCTACAAGCATCTTTACCCATACGTCTGGGTGGGCTCGGCGTTCGCAAAATTTCCAGTGTCAGTTTACCGGCGTTCCTGTCTTCGGTTCACAGCACGGAAGAGTTAACTAGGAAAATATTATTACCTACACTTGTAACTCAGAAGTGCTGTGCAAAACCGAAGTTATAAACGCCTAAAAATGGCTTGTCCAAACACTAATTTGCCCACCTATTCTCACAAAGACAGGGTGACGCGCCGCTTTGTAACATTCTGAGAAAAAATCTTTTTGATACATCTTTTAATGTTACAGAGCGAGCTCGCTTGAAAAATTTCCGATGTGAGCTTACCAGCATTCCTGTCCTCGGTCCACGGCACTGCAGAATTGACCAGGAAAATCTTAGCACCTACACTGGTCGATTCTGAGGTGCCGTATGTGATCGATGCCGTGAATGCTTGGAGAATGGTTTGTCCAAACACCGAGTTACCCCGAGACTTATCCTCTCAGAGGCAGTGGGACGGGCCGCTTTGCAGCGCAGTACGAGAAAATCTCCTTAGTACATCGTCCAATGCTGCAGAGCATGCCCGTTTGCTGGGTGTGGGGGAATGGGAATCCGGTCTATGGATTCCGGCACTACCATCGTCCAACACAGGAACTATGTTGGACGATGAGACGTTCCGCATCGCCACTTGTTTTCGTTTAGGTGTTCCGTGTGCCTCTCCGCATCGATGTCATTGTGGAGAAGACGTCGATAGCCTCGGACACCATGGGCTGTCTTGCAGCAGAAGCGCTGGTAGAATTTCTCGTCATGCTAACCTAAATGACAAAATCCGTCGTGCTCTTGTCACGTCTGGTGTACCAGCTGTACTTGAACCAAATGGTTTAATACGCGACGATGGGAAGGGACCTGACGGTATGTCATTATTGCCATGGAAAATGGGTAGGCCTTTGGTGTGGGACGCAACCTGCGTAGACACCCTCGCGCCATCCCATGTTCCAAGCACGGGAAGCATGCTGGCGCTGCTGCTGCATCTGCGGAAACCCTCAAACGGCGAAAATACAGTAATCTAGTAGCTAATTACATATTTGAGCCGTTTGGGGTGGAAACGCGAGGCTCATGGGGTCCGAGCGCTCGCTCTTTATTCCGAGATATATCTAAACGGTTAGTCGACGTCTCACGTGACCAGAAGGCTGGTTTATTCTTTGCTCAAAGAATCAGAATTGCCATCCAGCGTGGCAATGCTGCCAGCCTTCTGGGCACGTTACTCGATGATTTTGATGCGGAGGCATTCTACGACGCCTAAACACATCTGTACATATTTTTATGTACCTATATATATATATATATATATATATATATATTTATATATTATGATTATGTAAGATAGCACTGTATATAGTTAAAATTAATAATCTGGTATGTTATTTAATGCATTAAATTTGAATTTATGTAACCGAAAAAAAAAGTAAGCGTAGTTTTTAAGTTTGTTGAAAAAGAGAAGAAAAATAATTTAATTTTCCAATTCAATTTTATCACTCCTACCCTACCCGTACTCCATCTGAGCGAGCAGTCTGCGTTTCTCAATGCAGTAGCTTTGGTAAATATACCAACAATGCTCGTACTTCCAAAAATTCGCCAACAAAACTTGCTGCACCTTTTTTGCAACTGAAAACCTGAAAAGGATTAGGTACTGAAAATAAACTTTAAAAAATACTGCAGCATGGCGAGTCGATACCTGGCGTATAAGAATCTATATCTATAAAAATGAATCGCAAAATGTGTTGGTAAGCGCATAACTCAACAACGCCTGGACCAATTTGGCCAATTTTTTTTTAAATGTTCGTTGAAGTTCAAAGATGGTTTTTACGGCGAGAAAAATTCTAATAATTGCCGGAAAATGCCTAAAAATAGCGATTTTTCTATTTCCCATACAAACGTTTTGTAACTAAAACGTAGAGTCAATTAGAGCTTTATTGCTATTGCATAAAGTTCTTATTAAATTACAAGCACTCACTGTTGTTTAAACACTGTAGGTACATATGTTCCTAACGTCAAAGAGTCAATTTGCACTTTATTACCGCTATACAAAGTTCAAATTCAATCATATCTATCAAAACAGTGTGCGTTGGAGCACAGAATACATCGTTAGAGGATAAAAAAAAGAAAACGAAACTCAACAAAAATGTTTTATTATTTTATATCCCTATTATACATAGGTACATAAAACATTAGTATGGCTACATGGATTTGACTCCAACTCATATCAAATTAAAAAAAGTTGAAACAACAACAAACTGTCAATGTCAGTGTTGTTTTTCTTGGATTTTCGGTTACCTAATCTACTGAGTTTGCTTTTGTCAACTGATACAAAAAAATTCGTACCTTTATCGTGTTTTGTGCAGTGTTTAGTTACCTATGCTCACTAATTATTGCATATGACACAATAATCTATACTTAATATAATAAAGAGGAAAGATTGGTATTTTTGTATGTTTCTTACGAATAAACTAAAACAGCACTGAACCGATTTGAAAAATTCTTTCACCATTGTAATGCGACTTTATGCCTGAGTAACAAAGGCTATATTTATTTCTAGAAAATAATAAGGATCCCTACAAAAACATCAATAATGTAACCCAAGGCGTAAGACATTTTTCCAGAAAATGTCTTTTTCAATTCCTATATAACACTTTTTGAATTGTTTCAATCGAACATTCCATTAAAAAGAAAACACGTAATAAACGTCATTTAATATTTTGACCAAATTTTGACAGTTTTCATTTGACAATTTTCAAAGTAATTTTTTATTAGTTATGAAAGTATATAGTTATTTTCAGACGAACAAATTACGTATTTTGTTGAACCGAACAAATTGTAAAAGCGTAAGCATTTATCAAATATTCCTACGAGAGCTACATACCAAAACATTTCCTGATTTATTTTACTTATACTGTGTATTTTTAGGTTCTCTGATTAAAGCAGACCATCCCAGCAATATGCCTAGAAGAACAAGATCACAACTATCTTAACATCGTTCTCAAGCAAGATTAGTGAAAAGACGTCGCATTGGAGAATCTTCCTCTGAAAATTCAGATCGTCTCGCAGTCGCGTGCCAGAGAATCTAGCGCCAAATATTCGCAGCGCCTTGCTGAAAATAGAGACAGAAACACAGGAACACGGGCAAGGGAATCTAGCGCCGAACGTTCACTTCGTCTAGCTGAACAAAATGAAAGATAATCGCAGTTACACGAGAGACAGTCTAGCGCCGAGCGATCGAAACGCCTTGCTGATTTTGTTGCCTTCTACAAATACCACTCCTAACATAGTGTATAGTGAAGCTTTAAGGTAAACATTGTAAAACTTAAAGTAGAAACCTACAATATATAAAAATAAAGTGAAAATAACATGTAGAATTAGGATTATAAACACTTACTACCTATGTTTTGCGTTTCTTTTATCATAATACCTATTCAAATCCAACATTTACAGTTAAGACAGGACAACGTCTGTCGGGTCAGCTAGTTCTTTATATAAAACTTGCTACCTGAAGGCCAATTCTGGTAATTATGTTTGTTCAAATTCCAATATCAATCTAGTCTCGGCGTCATAAATGGTATTCTCGTAACTTAACTGACACTTGAATGAGATCGGGACTACATCGAAAGTTGAACCAAGTGTGAACTAGTGTGAACGGTATTCTGCTAATTATTAGTAGAGCAGGTAAGGTATTTCTAGTTTTTGCACAATGATACCATCGTACATAATATAACTGAACTATGTAGGTACTTAGTAGTAACTTTAAGCGACATCTCCAAAGTTGTTTCAAACTTTTAAAAATAAATAATAAACAAGTTTCGCGCAAATCAAAAATTCAAAAGCTTAGACTATATTACTACAAGCCCAACGCAAAATATAAGATTGACATTTTGACGTTTCGTTCGTTGCGTGATGCGTGGGATAATTTTGCGGCATAATCTAAACACCCATATTTTTATAATGTTCTATTTTCATCTAAAATTATTGAATGCCTATTGAAAATAATCCACACGATCTAAGTAACCAATATATTTACTTACCGAAATTTTATTACTTAGTTGTATATTAATTTTAATTTGGCATGAAAACGTATTGGCATCCAATTACCATTCCTATTAATGTATTTTCCCATACAATGGCAAAATTCATGTTTTTGTTTTTGGGTTTTTGACATTACCTCTGAGATCAACAAGAGATTATAAATTGATTATATCGAAATTATACTGTAAGGAGATTAAGCGTAGCAGAATACCAATTGTGAGTCAATTCAAAATTAAATCGCAGTTCAGTCAAAATTCAGTGTCAGTGTCTGTTAAATACGAGAATTGGCGTTCTGGTCGAATGTCAGCGATTGTAGCAAAAAAAAAAACGCATAAAATCAACGCACTAACTAAATATTTGAAAGATTTTGCTGGCACAGGCCTCTTCTCACTTTGAGAAGGTTTAACCCTTTGAGTGTCCTGGCATATTTCTAGAAATAGGCCGGTAGTATCCTATGGGCAGGGTGTGCCCAAAAGGATTTGGGTGATCTTCACTCCAGTGTTGTGTGATTGGTTACAATAATAAAAACGTACATCGACTAGTTACAGATTAGCCAACATAAAACCATAAATTTTTACCATATTTCCAAGCTTGTAACCGAGCAAAATAATAAAATTGCTGATTTAGGTACTCAGTTTTCTCCGTGCTGCCATATTGCGCTGTGACGATCAACTAAGTTGAAATTGTGATTTTTCAAAAATGTATTCTCAACGCAAAGGCTAAGTGATTGTATTAGTATTATACACCAAATTATTGACAATTTAGTGAAGTATATTTTTTAAATATTTTTTTAGCCAGGTATAAAAACATTAACAAAAAAGTGTTAGTAATTTTTGTGATGCAAGTTTCGGGCGTTGGCCGCTAGCCGTTCTCCATATTTAAAATGATTATATGTAAGTATTTATTAATAACTTTACTAAATATAGATAAGTTTTTCACAAAGATGTCTTAGAATACATTGTTAATTAGACATTTTGTATTGTTTTTGCTATAAATAGGTATAAATATGTTTTGTGAGTGAAAAACGTTTGCCGTCGGATCGACAAAATGGCGCAAAATTTTTGCTGCTATGAATAAATGGTTATTGTGAAGTAATATATATGACCTGTGCTAAATTAATGTATATAACCGTCGCGTCATCTACCCGTGTCAATATTAGCGCAAAAAGAAAGTGAATTTCGTGAATAATTTATGTGTATTGTGGAAAAATGTTTCACATGGTGTAAGAAATAACAAAGTGACCTGCATTTATCAATTATTTTCGACATGAAAATGTTAAAGGTAAGCTATTTTAATGTAATTCGCATATAGAGTAACTTCTGAACTGTAAACGGTTAAAAAAATACGTCATATAATTACACTAAACGCGAGAAAATAAAGTTTTATAACCTAGGACCTTATTAACATTACATCCTCAAAATCGCTGGACACTACCGGAGAAAATGCATTTTGGAGCGGAGCATGCGAGGGTTTAAGGCTATAGTCCACCACGCAGGCCAAGTGCATTTCTGACAGACTTCACATATCTTTCAAGAACATTATGGATACTCTCAGACATGCAGGTTTTCTCACGATGTTTTCCTTCACTGATAAGCAAGCGAAGTTTTCGAAGTTTAACGATTATTAAATTATGATTATAATTTAATAATCGTTAAACTTCGAAAAGTCATTGGTGCGTGCCGTGGATTTAATCCCGAGACCCTCTGCGTAGCAGTGTGTCGGTCTCTCTACTCGGCTATTGCTGCTATACTATTTTCCATAGTATTTTTAGTCTATAAATCTCAAATTACCTAAATATAAAGATCTTCTGAATATGAAAATTATGATTATGTAGCTGCAATATATAAACATCACTCCATCTATATTACTTTTCTATTTGAACATCATGTACGTCCGCACGTAATGGAGCCGGACCGCCAAATGCCGAGTATAATACGTCGTCTTCGAGTCGCTGGCCGCTAGTTGTACGCCGCTAACATTCATAGAGAGAGCCGCTCATGCTCCACGGGCAAGAGTGCTGTCCCAAATAAGAACAAAATTTTGTACCTTGCCCTGATTGGCTATCGCGATTTATATCGTAGTTACCACTCTTTGTTAATCTTATTTTCTACATATTACGGTTAAGTTAATTTTGTAAATATATTCTCTTAATATACACAACAAGATCGGACTTATTATTATACACCTTCACCAGCAGCTACAGACCATCAGATATTGCGATATCTTAGATATAGCACCGTAGGTAATCATTTTCATCATGCATTGACCTTCTCACTAAAAGACGAGCAAAAATAACTCTTACGCTGCCAATAAGCACAATTTTGACCAAGTTTGCCGACTGGACGGAAAAAATATCAAAAGTGTTACTAAGTAGCTGCCGGTTGAAAAAACAGAACACTAAGTAAAGCGAAAAGCAACATTCATATCCAAGTTCTCGTAGATTACAACTCAGATTACGACTTCGAAAATGCTTAGACGAGGCCTTAGTATATAAATGTTTATTACTATCTGAATAAGATTTGGTTTATGCAGTGTAGGCCTAACATTTGTATAAGATTATTAACTCGTTACGGAGAGACTTATATTTATCTTTTTAATAGACGCTCTAGGATAATTTTTTTTGTTGACACAGAAACACTCAAACAATGGACATCGGGTACACCAAGAGTCGGGACAACGATATTAATTAATGACACAAAGTATTCTCTTGTGTGTTACGCGAACTCATAACGTAAGGCGAGTTAGCCACGTAAACTTCAAATGTACGTAACGTAAACTCAATTTTCTGGAGAAAAATCACTCAGGCTTAAGCCTCTGCCCTGAGTGATTTTCCTCCAGAAAAAAAACATCCTCAAAACGAATCAGATGCAAATAATAATTACAATAAATAAACTGGTATTTTCTAAATTGTTCTTTCTGAACATGAAAACTAAATAGTACTTTTCACTTAACAAGCTACAAATACATCCTCGTAAAGCCCTGCTTAAAAAAAAAGAGCGTTTTTAAGACAAAGAAACTATCGCGTTTGTTGACAAGTAGGCTGCGTTTTTAGCTGAGATGAGTGCCGTAGTTGAACGGTGTGCTTAGAGGACATCTAGACATGTTAGATGTACTAACAGTTCTGCACCAAATGATAATCGTAAAAACTAATTTGTCGTAGAGTGTCAAGTCAGAGTGTGTGAAAACTAAACTTATTGGAAACAGCCATCGTTGAACTCAGTCATCTCGTGTTCATGGTTATTAAGGATTTCCGTAGTATTAGGTATTAATGTATCCTTACTTTATTTATTGAGACCTGTTTCAGAAATAAAACCTGTAAAAACACTGAACCAAAGTAGATATAACCTTTGCTGAAAGCCTTATCGGTGGTAGATGTAATATACAAATCTAACAAAAAAAGGCTAACACTTATAAAAGTTTATCTACATACCAATGATTCCACATTAGTAAAGCACAAAGTTACAAAGTGGCCGCTGACAAGGGATTCACTTAAAGGTAAATCGAAATAATCTAATGTTTTTCTACGCGTGACTGTCCAAGTCACGTCAACGCATAAGCCTCCTAAAGCCTGAGTGATTTTCCTCCAGAAAAAAATATCCTCAAACGAATCAGATACAAATAATAATTACAATTAATAAACTGGCATTTTCTAAATTGTTCTTTCTGAACTGGAAAATAAATAGTACTTTTCACTTAACAACTACAAATACATCCCCGTAAAGCCCTGCTTAACACAAATAAGATCGTTTTTAAGGCAAAGAGACTGTCGTGTTTGTTGACAAGTAGGCTGCGTTTCTGGCAAAGATGAGAGCCGTAGCTGAACGGTGTGCGGGAAAATCATTTAAACATGTTTGATATACCGATAGCTCTGAACTGAATGAGGTACTTTTTCGTGAAAACAAATTTGTGGTATAGAGCCAAAGCCCGAACATCTTGGAAACGGCCATTGCAGAAAACAGTCGTGACCACAGTTTTTAGGAATACCATTCCGTGGTATTAGGTATTAAGGTAAACTTACTTCATTTATTGAGACGTGTTACAGCAATGAAACCTGATAAGAAAACACCGAACCACAGTCAAGTGGGTATTAATCCTATGTTTCTTAATTTGCTAAAAGCCTTATTGGTGGTTCTTTTCACGCACCGCTCATCTGCCTCGTTCATTTCGCACAGAGCCAAGCGTTGTCATAAATTCACATACTCCAGTGCTTACCTAATTAAATGATACCCAACCCGCAATGCACTCAGCGGTTACCAATTTTTGGAGCGTCGCCAATGCTAGTTTACGCGATCGTAATAACTTTAAAAGTATATATAAAATATTGGAAATATTTCACATAAACTGCCTCGTTGGTCTCGTGGCATAAATGTACGCGTGGGATTGGGAGGTTTCGGGTTCGATTTCCGGGTTAGGCAAAGTGTTATTGGGTTTTTCCGTTAGGAAATTCTCTGTAGCAGCACGGAGACTTGTAATGTGCCCGGTACGGAACACGGTACGGCAATAGGCTTGCCCTCTATTACGTGGGACGTTAAAAAATCCTGGCGAAATGTGGGTGTAATATTACACCTCTGCCTACCCCTTCGGGGATAAAGGCGTGAGTCTATTAAAAAAAAATCTAATGAAATTTATATTTTGCTTCGTTTTGTTAATGGCTGGTAGGCAATGTTGCTTGAAAGAAAATATTCTCTCCAGCAGTATGTGCCCGCATAGTTCAAATAAAGAAGGCCATTTTGGCTAGTACTTTGATATCGCCTTGCATGATTGAACAAGGAAGATATCATCATCTTAGCGCTGTCCTGGTTGCGATCCAAGACCGCGTTAAAGCCCAGCGTCTTCACAAAAAGAAGGAGGTCACAATACTATTATTGGCTTTTTACGTCGCGTGTGCAGATCAGAAGGGCGTTAACTCCAAGCAAGCTCATGCAAAGGCTAAAACTTGTAGTATTGGTATTGGTATAAACTCAATTTATATTGGTCTCGCTATGACATGTGAATATATTATACTCATGCATTCGTACATACACTTACTAAATCGATTTGAATAGTTCATCATTTGTTGTAACCAGAAACGAAACCTCGGCGCATTAAGGTGTTCAAAATAATTTATCTATGAAGGTTTTAAATTATTGTGAGGACATACAAAATACTCATTGAACATATTACGATAAACTGCAAATTAAAACCATAAATGTAATAAACTGAACATTTTGAATACCTCCAACAGAAATAATTTACTTAATTTATACCCACCGCCATGGAAATAACGAAGTCCTATAACTTTGTAAAGCCTTTACAATGCTGTTCTTTTTTAAGCTCTGTATAACTTGTCAAACAGGAACTGAAAACTGACCAAAGGACTTTTTGACACACCGAATGTCTCGGCACTTATCCAAGCGTCTGCATGATTTTGACGTTGATAAATCTAGTTTTACTATAAAATGGATTTATTCCATATCACAGGATATTTTTTAAATTAATTCATCAGTTTAATTTATAAAAAAGTTTAAGTTTAAGACTAGAAACTGAATTAGGTATATTACTTGCAGCATGATTACAAATCCAATATGACCGAGCAGCGATACCCCAGTGGTGAAACTGACGGACTGCTGCGCAGAGGTCTCGGGTTCGAATCCACGGCGCGCACCAATGTCTTTTCGAAGTTATGTACGTATTCTATTGTTAATTATCGTTTGCTAAACGGTGAAGGAAAATATCGAGAGGAAACCTTTATGTCTGAGAGTTCTCCATAATGTTCTCGAAAGACATGTGAAGTCTGGCAGCCCGCACTTGGCCAGCGTGGTGGTCTACCCTTCTGATAGTGAGAAGAGGCCCGTACCCAGCAGTGGGACAGTTTATATACAGGGCCGATCATCATGACCGAGAAGTGAAGAATCTTACAATCGTAAATATCTTGTTGATTATGTTTATGTTTGATTTGTATAGACTGTACATGAATATATTGTCACGTATGAGTTGACTGATTCATAAAATAAGAGAACCTGATTGAGAAACTACGAGTTGCCCTCAAAACAGTATACAGTCATTGGAAGTTATTGTACTTTAGTGGAAGCACTAGACTCCGATTAGCCCGTCCAGTTTTCGGCTCCATCAAGCGGTCCACTGGTCACAAGCCCCAGTATGCAGTAAAAACAAACTTGCAACAGTAAATATTATCAGTGCTGTATTGAATCAGAGAGAATGCAGCGAAACAAATGTTTTTCCCAAAAATTCGCAGCGCTCTTACAAAAAATATCAGATTTTGTCCAAAGCATTCGTTAACGGTATAACGTATCAAAATAACTGTATTAAACCGTTGCACAAAATAAACTCAATTTGTATGAAATATAACAATAAAATGTACCTAACCATATAAAATCGTAAGACATACGATTTGACATTTTCACAAGCAATGAAAAAGTGAATTGACGGTATCAATATCTATCATGTGCCAAGTAGATTAAACTGCCGTAACGTTCAAAGCGATATCCCTAGGGACCGCCTCTGTCATCCCCTGTCTCTTCATTCAGCCGTTTTATTAAAACTGCAAAAATGGACAGTGGCAAACAAGGGTTAAGTACGAAATGATGGCTTTATGCGCTTCGGTCGTAGCGCTGTTACGGCTTGGCCACGGCGACCTGCGACGCAACCGGCAACACGGCAATTCGCGCGACGCGAAAAACATGCCATGGATACACGCGTTCGCCGCCGCAACCAGTGTAAACCAGGAGCGAGACGAGGTTAGCTGAGATCTTTGTATGAAATTCAGCTCGACATTGTTCGGACTTAGGTGCCAATTTCACTTTTGTTTCAACCCGGCAATCGAACCCGAGACCTCATGATCCGCTTACACGACCGCAAGATCACAGAGGCAGACTTTATATTGTGTACCTAATCACGGTAATGAAATCTATAGGTATGCATTCTGTAGGTACTGAATGCGTACTGAACTACTGAGCCGACGTTTGTTGGTATTGTAACTCGAGTTTTGAGTTAAAATACGGAAAAGGTGTCTCCGTGTTTGCGGGTACTACACAAACATACACAGAAACATGTACAGTAAACACACACAAACAAAACTTTTGCATCACAACAGCATAATTAGGCGTTTCACAAGCGCAAATTATACACAAAAAAAATTTAAGGGAACTTTGAAATGTTCTCATTTTTATAACGTATTTGTCTGTAAGTCACTTCATTAGACTGATTCAGCAGTCGTTGGCCAAGGTCTTGGCTGATTAGCATAAATCGACTTAAAAAACCTCATTTCAAAAAAGTTTAACAAGTTCCACTAACAAAACTATTAAATAGAAAATGGACGTCTGAATTTCAAACTGCTTTCAAAGTGATACTGTTTGTCAAAATTCTGCAGAGATTTTTGACCAGAAATTGCGAAGTTATATAATTCAGTCATGACACGTTATAAATATTCGCTGACTGCCCTTTAGCACAACATCTGCTTGTGTAATATCTTTCCATTACATTTTCGTTGCGGTTCCGAAAATAGTTGAAGTTTCGTTAACATTCCTCAATTAGCAGTTTTGGTTTGGTCCCCTAAATTCTGGTTACGGGGAAAATCTCTGGAAAGTTTCTATAGACGTAACTTCCCTCATTTATGAATTTTGGACTGGTAGTCATCTGACATTTGTTAGGACGACGAGTTTTACTTATGCAGGCTTTTTGTCTTCGTAAATCTTGTAAATCGTGGTATTTAGTGGCATGTCGAAGAATGACACGTTGAAACTCTTTATTAGCCATGTAATAATAATGACTATTTAAGTACTTATGGTTTTGGATTTATATCTCAATGACCTTTACCTTCTTTCAATATGTTTGACCACCTTTTTACGATTTTTACAAGTTATAGTTTTTGCGTAAATCCTGTCTTGGAATAAAAATAATCTTAGCAAATAGACCAATCCTGAGACAATTTAGGCTTATATCATCATCATTAACGTCTTAGCGTTATCCTGGTTGCATCCAAGACTTACACGCCTTGGAGCCTGAGGCCCTCTTACTGGTCTAACCACATATGGTAGAATATCAACTTTTCCACAGCGCCACTGCCGTCTGACCTCCTCAACTCAAAGGGATAGCGATATTCCATGGCTTAGACCAGTATCAGTTTATTTAGGTGTACTGACTTCCCGGAACGACTGCCAAAGATCTTCATCATAGCCGGGACCGACGATTTAACGTGCTCTCCGAGGTAAGGGGCAAGTGATAATTAACAATTTAATACGCACATTACTTCGAAAAGTCTATGGTTCGCGGCGTGGATTCGAAGCCCCTCTTCATGGCAGTCCTGGAACCTCCACTAATTCTAATTGATATTTGGATTTGGAGAAGAGAATGATGAAAGTTCAACTTCCAACGATGTCTTTCCATAGTCATAGCATATCCACCCTAACGCGTGCTCTTTCATAGTAATATCGCGAACAATGATCTGTTTTTCAAGATTTCCACCCTTTCCCCACCCCACATAATGTGGCCGAAATAGGTCAGTACGCGTTCCAAGCAATGCCTGGTCGGCAAAAATTTATAGAATAAAGCCATTCATTTTTACGATTTCAAATTCGCTCTCAGAGTTAAAGCTATCCAGTGGGATATGTGTTCTTTGTTTACGAGTTTAGGAAACTGGCTATATTCGTGAGGACAGCGTGGGTGGATCGTGTTATTCAGCTATGAGCCACGGGAGCGGAACAGTAGCCGTAAATAATGTGAACGTAACCTTGGTCGGTGTGGTCAGTCCACTTTTCAATGTCCCAACCCAAAAAAAACTTTGGTCAAGCCATTACTTATTCTGAATTTGAAAACTGTCATTCATCACTAAGTTGTAGGTGTAGTAAGTTACGCAGATAGTGAATTAGGATACAGCTTCATTTGGATAAGACGTTTAAATGCTGCAGTAAATGCTGAACCATAAGATCTTTTTGTTAATCATGAACCTGACGTGAGGCAATATTTATGAAGCAAAGTGACGCAGTACTCACTTCTCATAAAACAACAAACATTAACGAGCTAGAAAGGCAGTGAAAGGCCCCGCCCATAAGCTCGACAAAAGCTCTGAAACCCTGATTACACTAGTATGTACCCTTAGTGCCTTAGCAGGCGGGCAAATATATTTCTAAGTGCTTAAGCAACTACGTGGCCAGACAGCGCATTAGTCAGTTGGGAGTTAAAAGTTGTGTCGTAACGTCTCTTCAGCCATTAATACACAGAAATAGACTAAGATATTTCACATTGTGAAAAATGTTCCGTTTTGTGACCCAGAATGCATTACTCTTGGTTTGATTTTAAAAGTTTTCTTTTATAGCGTGTCTGTGTGTTTCTGTAGGGTTAAAAGGTTACTGTGTCACATAAATATGTGAACACAGTAACCAGTAATATGGACGTGCATAAATTATGTACGTCCATAGAGTTACTTGACCTTAACTTTGTAATAGAAAAACAAAGTTAAGATTTTGCGTTACTTTTTCTATGTGCTTTTGTATCATTAATTGATTTTTTTTTACTTCCTTTCATTAACTTTTCATTTTCCATTTAAAGTATACGCACACTATACGGAGTACATTGAATTGTTACAGAGAATTGAAGTTCTAATGCACTGCTGTTTAAAACTTACTCCTGAGCACACTATTTACGTTACAAAATATAGGAGTAATTAGATATCATCAAGGACTAAGTAACATGGATTACTGTAGATTACGGTTACAAAATAACAACAAGGTTACCATGGCGTTTGTAGGCCGTAGATAACACATAAAAAGGTTCAAGGAGACACGAGCTATCGCTGAAAACTGACCTAAAAGCTCACATTCCATACGAGAACACATTACTTACTTATCGTGTCGATGGCAACACATTATATAAATTTGGCCCAAAACTCGGCCACTCGAATGGCATTTGGCCTTGCCTCATATAGGTCATTGAGCTTACACGACCCCGGGCCTGTGGGGCACGAAAGCAAATGGTCCATCGTCTGTGGTGACGCGCCACACCCGCATTTATTCGTGCTTGGGTCTATGAATCCCCACCTTGACAGATTGTCCTTGGATCTACCAACCTGGGTACGCAGCCTGTTGAGCGCCTTCCAGGTTGGCCAAGGCAGTTTGTTTCCTGCAGGTAGTTTTTCTGCCAAAGGGACGAAGGTTGGGAGAGGGAATTTGTCACGCCAAATGTTTTCTCTGGCCTTAGGAGCATTGTTATCTCTGGCTGGGGTGGTACTGAGAAAACTTTTTCGGCTTTTTAATCTCTTCGTGGCTGGGCTTTGGCCATACAGTGGGTGTCTTGAGTCTGTCTCCTGTTTCCATTTTTATATAAAGGAGGCTACTTCTCTGCGGACGGATGGAGGTGCAATGCCTGCCGGGGGATATAGCATCTCTACCGGAGTCGGCTTCAAACATCCAGTAATTTGCCGGCACGTTTCGTTTAGAGCTATATCCACTTTCTTGGCGTGAGACGATCGGTGCCAAACTGGGCACGCGTATTCGCCCGCAGAGAAACACAATGCCAATCCTGTAGTACGGCAAAACTAAAGGCGCAGCGCCACACTTTGAGGATGTTAAGCGGAGTAAAAGGTTATTACGAGCAGAGACCTTTTATTTTAAATTGTCGCAGTTGGTTTTGTACGTTAATGTACGATCCAGGGTTACACCCAGGTATTTTGGATGGCTGCAATGAGAAACAGGAGTGCCTCGCCAGGAGATGTTAAGGGTACGATTCGCAGATCTGTTACGCAGGTGAAATGCACAGGATGGTGTTTTTGCCGGATTGGGTTTCAGACTGTTTTCGTCGTAGTAAGTACCTAGCTTGGACAATGCAGCTGATAGAGTAGTCTCCGCCTGCTCCAAGGTTTTGGTTCGTGTTGCGAGCGCTAAGTCATCTGCGTAAACGAATCGACTTGTATCCGGTGTGTTTGGTTGGTCGTTGGTATAAATATTAAAGAGAACTGGAGCCAGTACACTACCTTGGGGCAGTCCATTATTTTGGCAACGCCACCTGCTCTTATTCGAAAGCATATGAACTTGAAAGTGTCGATTACGCAAAAGCTCTCCAAGGATACGGACAAATTTCATGTCGCCAGTGATGTTCGCCACCTTCCACAGCAGTCTCCGTATGTTTACGGTGTCGTACGCGGCTGAGAGATCCACAAAGACGACACCCGAGACTTCACCAGCCTCAAAGCCGTTTTCTATGTACTGAGTCAGGTTCAGAACTTCGCCACAGCACGACTTTCCCGGTCTGAAGCCAGCTTGCTCAGGGATTAGTTTTGGGTCTATGGTATCACTCAGTCGGTTAAGAAGCATTCGTTCAAGTAACTTGTATGTGTGACAGAGGAGTGAAATAGGCCGAAAGTTTTTAGGATCATCTGGGTACTTACCAGGTTTCAGAACAGCTATTATCTTGGACTTTCTCCACAAGCTAGGTATTTTTTCTGTCTCCACACATGTGTTGAAAAAATTGAGAAGCCAAGAAACCGCACCTGGGCCAAGGTTTTTCAGTTGTTCTGTGGAAATGTCGTCCACTCCTGGCGCCTTTCCTAATTTCATATTTTTAATAGCCGAAGTGATTTCTGTGATGTTAAATGGGCTGCCTGTTACGTGATTTGGATTCGAAGAATTGCTGGGCGATTTAGGTGTCCTTTTTGGTCGCTGTGATGGCTTGCCGTTTAAAAGTAGTTGATGTGCGACTTGGTTTGCAGTAACTAGACACATTTGTAGAGCCTTTGGGCGCCCATTGGTCAGTTTATGGATAGTAGACCATGCCTTCTTACTGCTATGGGTTAGATCGATGGAATTAATTGTATTTAACCACTTTTCTCGTCTCTTTTCGGATATTTCGTCAAGCAGCTCTTCACTCATATGAAGCGTTTCTTCAGAGAAGGGGTCTTTGTTGTAGGAAGACTCATATCGATTCAGCATGTGGGCAGATTTTGGTGAAAGGCCTGGTATGTGTGAAGTACGGCAGCCCCTGGGTATATACCGTCGAGACGCTAAAGCAACCATCTTTACAAATTGGCTGTAATGTTGGGGGTCTGGTGTTATACTCATTAACGAGTCGACAATACATTTTGAATAATTATTCCAGTCCGCGAGAACACGTTCAAAAGTTTTTACTATCCCCAAAAGGCGAAACTTTACCACCATTTTAATTAATTGGAAGTCATCCCAACAGAAAATGAAGGTAGCCCATCAAAGCTACTCGTATCTTTTTAGTTTGTATATGTGATGTTATGTTCAAGTAATTAGGTAATATCTATATATATAAAAGAAAGTCGTGTTAGTTACACTATTTATAACTGAAGAACGGCTGAACCGATATGGCTGAAAATTGGTGGGGAGGTAGCTCAGAACCAGGAAAAACACATAGGATACAATTAGTTGCAAAAAATAATCTGGGAGGGATTTTAGGTAGGGTCGAAGTTTGTAGGGACAAACCTACTACCTATTGACAGTTATAACACATGCGCTGTAATAATTTAGAGCTGCGCGCGCATGTGCTATCGTGTATCTGTCAATACTGTCACATTATACATTGTCATATGGTGCACTGTCATTACTTCCTTCACTTACTTATAAAAACTAATCATTATTGTAACAGCCTTGGCTAATCCCTACTAATATTAGGTATAAATGTGTAAGTATGTATGTACCGATTTTACGCTAAACCGGCTGAACCAATATGCTCTACTCATAAAAGTGTGTATAGAGATATATCGGACCGTGGCTTTGACATTTGACTGTATGCAAAGTGATGTTGTTGAGCACCGTCAGGCAGATAATGTCATGAATACTGACCAAGTTACTTCGTACCCTATAGAGTTTCTGAACTCCTTACAATTAAATTAACAGGAGTACCTTCACGCAACTTGAGACTGAACGTTGGTGTTTCAGTCCTGTTAATGCGGAATTTTAATGCACCAAAGCTTTGTAATGGCAAACGGCTACAAGTTACACCTAGGACAAAACATTATAAAAGATATTCGCAATTACAAGTCAGACTCGCTCATAAAGGGTTCTGTAGTGGAGGTATCCACTTACCGTAGCCAGTATCTTCGACTTACTAATAATAGTATTTGTATAAACGACAAAGCTATATTTGCGGTTTTAAGATGTGCTTTATTTCAAAAACTGCTGACTTCATATTGTTCAAACATATATATTTTTTTAGATTTGCCCCTTTCTTCCTTAAAAAGTTAGAGGGATACACACACACACACCCATTTTACCACTTTGGAACCGTATATCTTTCAAACGATTGATGATGATTTTAGGAACCTCAAAGTAATTTTTAACGACCCATTTTCCACATCAGTTTCATGTATGAAGAGCCCCGCGTAGTATTCAATATTTTTTATTTTCTATAACGTCGTAAAGCAGTTCACAGAATACATCTACCTACCAAATTTCAATTATGTAAATTGAATAGTTTCGGCATAAAGTGGCTGTGACATACGGATATACTAACAGACATAGCGCGTCTATAAGGATTTAGTGTTTGGCAATTTTTGACTACGGAACTCTAAAATACTGTTTACAGAAATATTTTAAATACTTCTTGCGGTTATAGGTATTTCTTATTAGTCCCTAATTCCCTATGAACAGAATTAAAACGAAAATTACTATAGAACGATGAAGGAGTTTTGTGTTACCCCGAATTTACCGTGAGCGAAGCCGCGGGCAAAAGCTAGTAATAATAATAATATTAATTCTTTATTGTACACCAGGAAATAACATGAGTGCATTATAAAGAGTTTCTTATAAACTAGTGTTACAAGGGCGATCTTATCGCAAAATGCTATTTCTGCAAGACAACCGTGTACAGACATAATTAAATAAAAGGACAGGTAGTATACGGGTGCACTATAAAGGGTCAAAAAAATTAAAATAATTATAACTGTATACTTAAAACTAAAATGAGCTTATCTAAACCGATAAGAAAAACATATACATCCATAATCCATATACATAAATAAATATGTTAATAATATCAAATAAATCACAATCAGGTATATAAATAAATAAATACACATTTATACATACTAGCTTTTGCCTGCTGCTTCGCACGCGTAAATTTCGCTTCGATAAAAGGTCTTGAAGAAACTCACCTACTATCCTCAAGTAACATACAGGCGTCCAGTAGTTTCGGCTGTAGCGTGTCTGTCAGTCAGTCGGTAACGCAAGGATTTTATACAGACAGATTAATGTGATTCCATTGAAAAATGGTCAGACTTTGTGCAAAACCCTTGTTTTGCACAAAGTCTGACTCACTTTTCTACCTTTTGAGGGGAAGATTTTCCAAAATAAATAAACCTGTGTTCACTAACGTCATTTAAGGCAACAATATGCAACGTATGAAGTTAATCCCTTGAATTATACAAAAGATTTCATACAAATTTTGACTCCCCTTTTTATCCCCAGAGGGTAAGAATTTCCAAAAAGATTGCCTAAGTGTTCACTAACATTATTTGAGGAACCAACATACAAAGTTTGAAGTAAATCCGTTGAACGAATAAATAGTTTCATACAAACTCTGACAACATGTTTAACTCCCTTAGGCGAGGAACTGCCAAAGTGCGCCCCTACACACCTCAAAGCACATACATGCCAAATTTCACGTACTTGCGCCCAGTAGTTTCGGCTGTAGCGTGTCTGTCAGTCAGTAAGTAACGCAAGGATTTTATAAAATACAGAAGATAACAAAATATTTTGGAAAGGACTGAATTTACATTAGAATCCTTTTTAATATATTTTTTTAATATTTGATACAAATCTCCTTTATTGGGTGGATACTTCCATAATTGTATTGTCGTTTTATCTGTTTAAGAAATATAGGTGCAAAAAGTATTTACACATAGGCACAAACTATTTAGTACTAAGACTTGGTTGTTTGTAGCATACTCTTTGGTTTGTAGTACTCAACATGTTATACGGTATCTATGATATTTCGCTAGAGTGGCCAATATGGCGACTGTGAGTTGTCTGTCAAAACCATTAGCATTTAATAGAGTAAGATCCCAGAGCCGCCAGACCTACGTCATTTTAGCCAAGCTGAAATTTTGAGGATTATTAGTATACAATCTTGTTAAGAGGTATGCCGACCCACTAACTTGAATGCTGGGCCATTTCACAGATAGCGCGAAGTAAAGGTACAAATAAAACATACTTACTTACGTTAAAATATCAAAGCTGGTATTCAAATATGTGTTTAAAAATACTGTCTAAAATTGAAATTCATTATTGCCAGACACTTTCCGTGGGCCATTACTTCTGCCAGACGCCTTGAAAGTTACTTAAAAATTATGTAAACTACGTCATTTTAGCAAAGCTAAATTTGATATATGCTACTTTAGATACTATTTTAAGACCCTTTCTAAGCAGCCAGACCAAACCGAAGGGCCATTCGTCTAGCCACCCAAAAAATTACCACTTACCACTACAAATATATTTTTTGTGAAAAAATATATTTTATACTTTTATTCTTGTATTAATACCCAAAATAATATTCCTACAGTCTTTTGGGACAATGTAGTGTACTCACACGCATTCATGCGTATGAATGCGTATGAATAATGGCCGCACGCTCGCACTCACAGAGAAAGTTCTTTGGTGTCTGGCTAGACGAATGGCCCTTCGGATTGGTCTGGCTGCTAAGGAAGGGTCTTAAAATAGTATCTTAAGTAACATCATTATATCAAATTTAGCTTTGCTAAAATGACGTAGTTTACATAATTTTTAAGTAACTTTCAAGGCGTCTGGCAGAAGTAATGGCCCACGGAAAGTGTCTGGCAATAATGAATTTCAATTTTAGACAGTATTTTTAAACACATATTTGAATACCATACTGTCCGTGTGGTGACGGATTAAGAATACGAATTGTCACCACCCCATATCATCCCATGGGTGTCGTAAGAGCCGACAAAGGGAGCATATTATGCAGAGAACAGCACTGTAAGAGAAGGAAAACTTGATACAAACCCTATACCAACCCGCTTGGCCAGCGTGGTATAGTAGGCCAATTCCTCCTTGCAAAGGAGAGGCCTAGTCCAGTAGTGGACTATTAAAGGCTGATGATGATGATTTGAATACCAGCTTTGATACTTTAACGTAAGTAAGTATGTTTTTTTGGTACCTTTACTTCGCGCTACCTGTGAAATGGCCCGGCTTTCAAGCTAGTGGATCGGCATACTTCTTAACAAGATTTTATACTAATTATCCCCAAAATTTCAGCTTTGCTAAAATGACGTAGGTCTGGCGGCTCTGGGATCTTGGACTATAACAAAATACTCGACAATCCGAATTTTGCGGATATATGTTGTCGACTTGGAACCTTTATTTTTTAATGTTTTATTATTCAGGTAAGTTTTCGATGTACTCCTTGACGAAATTATAAATATAAGATTTGACACTGCGATAGCAGCGCTGTGCCTCGGTTCCAATTTGAAACATTCCAAAATCCACAACTACTTACAAATTAAAATTAAGTAAAAACACATTTTCCAGTGGACTAAATAGTGAATTTAAACCATTCTCAAGTCCCCTAGAACACACACAAAAAAATTCATCAAGATTGGTCCAGTCGTTTAGGAGGAGTTCAGTGACATACACACGCACACAAGAAATATATATATATATTAAGATATATATTTCTACATATATATTATGTAATATATATTATAATATACTATTATATAGAAGATATCACTGGAATGTTACTTATTATAGTGACAAGTAATGAGCTAACATCATCAAGAACTAACGGAAAACTTTTGTGACGCATCTGTCTCTATAGGTAATTAATGGGATTGCAAATGTCTATAAAGTCTATCTTTAACATAACGTAACGTAACTTCACGCCCTTATCCCCAAAGGGGTAGGCAAAAGTGCAAACACCCACACTTTGCCAGTTATGTTTGGCCCCAATGTTATAAGGGGCGAGCCTATTGCCATCTACCAAACAATGAAACGCTTAATAGCTTACGTCATAGACATGAAATCCGGTTCAGACCACATTAAAAAACGGTCTATAACAGGAACTTCTTAGGCATGGCAGTCCCAAAATATATAGGTAACAAATTACCAACATCTATTTAAGAAGGCAACAATATAAACATTATTTAAAAGGCAAGTAAATTATATACTGATAAACAAGACATACTACTCAATAAACGAGTCTTTAGATGACAGTAATATTACTAAGGTAATATTTTTTTGACATTTTGGTGAATTCCTCTTAAACTCAATTTAATTTATTTTTAATTTATGACACTGTATCATTTGTAACAAAAATCTTTGCATGCCTGATATGGTAGAACAGTGAACTGCGCATTCACTCAGCATCTCGTAATGTCAAGTAATTATGTACCTATGTTCAGCAATAAATATATGTCGAAGATTGGAGAACGGAACGTCAAATCTTAATAGATTTGGGCGTATTCGGATACGATGGTTGGCAGCACTGAGGTCGGCAGTTGACAGCTGTCAATGTCATTAAACGTTTTATAAGCGAACGTGGAGCTGTCAACGGGCACTTTTGGCGGCAGACACAGCGGAGGAAACAAGTGTGGCCTACCTACGTCCGACTTCGCCGCGTTTCCAAAAGTAATCCATTTTAATCCACGCTACGTCTGCATTTTTAGTTTGTGAAGTGAACTAATTAGTTCGAGTAAAACCTATTGAGTGTATACCGAGTCTTATTTTCCTGAAATGTACGATGGAGGAAGACCTGAGAAACGAAGAACGCCCACATTCTCCTACGTTACCTACGTAATATATTTGAATCTGAAATTTGAATTTACCGGGCACATTATGAAGAGAGCGATAATTAACATTTCTATCTTTAAATAAATCTAAATGAAGGACTATCCCATATTCCAGTTATAGGGGGCGAGTCTGTTGCCGTTAACGGGCACATTACCGTACTCCGTGCTGCTACTGAGAATTCGGCAAAAAAATATAACAATTTTGCTTGACCAGGGAATCGAACCCGAGACCTCTCGATCAGCAGACACATACGTTATCCATTGGGCCACAGAAGCATTTAGATAGGTATATTGACATCAGATCTACATATATAGTGCGTGCATTATTTATGTAATGATACCCCTTATAGTAATAGTCGAGGGGGATATTACGAAATTTCGCCAAAAAATCGCTGAACATGTGGTAAATAGGATCGCAAATGTTGGCCGTTAGGAAACATTACAATATTGTTGGCGCATACTTGATGAGGGATTGTCATATATTTACCATTATTATAGTTAGTGTCCGACCGAAACTGGTTTTTCAGCCGAAACCGAAACCGAAACCAAACTTTCGGCCTCGCTCTTAGTTTTGGCCGAAACCGAAAACAAAACTTACCTAAACATGTCACAAATTTCTGGTGTTACTGAAATCTACTGTAAAGTACACTAGATTTTAGTATCAATATTCTAAATATCCATTAATTTTCATAACTATCCGTAGAGGTACATACATACATACATAGGTAACTACTCGTGTTTAATGATTTTTTTATTAAAATGACATGCATCTTGAATAAGAAGAAGCCATTGAAGTGCAAAAGAGTCAATCGTGACATCGGAGGGACAGCTCCAGCGCTAGCAGGAGCGCTTTGATGAAATCTTCCGAGTTTCGAACGACACTGTCTTTCCGAACACTTCCGAAAGTCTACGACACCGAGGACACATACATCCACATTGATGTTTCTCCGCTCACTGAACTGAAGAGGAAGTAGTAAATACCATCAGATCACTTAAGCATGATAAAGCACTAGGAATCGACCTTATCACGGAAGAAATGCTAAAAGTGGACGTTTCTACCGCTACGAAGGCGCTGACACACTTATTGCGGAACGTCTGGTCAGCCGAGAAGTTACCCGACGATTGACGATTGGAACAAAGGTCTCCTCACACAGATTATCGAAGGCTGTTGAACCTCTCCTTCGCAAAGAGCAGGCTGGTTTCGGTTTTGGTTAGTTCGGTGCACGGACCAGATCAATACCTTGCGCATAATCCTATAGCAGGCATCAGAATGGCAGAGGAAAATGTATTTGACCTCAGTGGATTTCGAAAAAGTATCTGGGACCAGCTCCGTGATATCGGAGTACCCAAAAAGATTACAAAACTGAATTAAGCCATCTACAGGAAGTACTCTTGCAGAGTGACTTACGACAGTCTTGTTTGGGGGTCATCATACAAGTTCTCGTGGGTGTGCGCCAAGGGTGTGTTCTCTCATCTATCCTCTTCCTTGTCATCCACGATAGCGTCATGCTCTCATTCTCTTACTGAAGTCGGACGGAGGGGGGGCTGAAAATCAACACCAGGAAGACCTAGGAAATGAGGTGCGGCCCAACAAGCTCTTTGCCGTTGCTCATTGGAACAGTGGCAGTAGAAAGGGTCCACAAATTCATATATCTCGGTAGCGTAGTGTCAGACACTGGAATGACCGAATAGAGGACAGCCCCTCTAGAATCGCTAAAGCGAAAGCATCTTCACATGTGTTCGTACTGTGTGGCAATCGCGGAAATTGACTAGGAGAGTTAAGCTCAAGATATTCCGGTCCAAAGTTAGAACTGTGTTGCTGTACGGATGTGAGACGTGGAAGCTCACAAAAGACATCATCTTTAGGTCGTCGTCAACTGCCATTGCCGTATTTTTGGTGTTTACTGGCTCGAGAAAATGTCAAACATAGAGCTGTGGGAACGCTGCTGTGTGTCTTCGATCGATTAATGCAAGTGGAAGTTAATCGACCACGCGTTCCGAAGGTATCCTGAACATATACCAAAGCAAGCCCTAGACTGGAATCCCAAAAGAAAGCGAAAAGAAGAAAGTAGCCGCTCTAAAAAGAACTGGCAATCGTCGCAGAGGAGAAAAACATACGTAAGACCTGGATCAAAATGAAGCGAGAAGCTCAAGACCAAACGGGATGGCACTGGGGATGCTCTCTGCCCCATCTAGGGTACAAAGGATCTTAAGTCAAGTTGAAATCAATCATAGTATCTACTGAATTGCTTGGGGAGTAAAAAATATTTAAAATAAGGTGAAAGAATTGAAGCCAACGACTATTGCATACATTTTTGACGCTTAAAAATAAAACTTCATAACAATTTATTTCAATCATATTATATAAGTTATAGTCATTAAAATGAAATTATAAATATCATTAATAACAGAAGTACCTACAACTACTAATATTTAAAAAAAATCCACAACTTAATCCGTTAACAATAGACGGCGGAGCGGTCGGCGCGAGCGAGTGAGTACTAGTTAGTGGTAAAATTTACCGAACCACGCACAAAAATTCACGAATACAGGAGTTTCAGTGCGGCCGAAAGTTTCGGCCACTTTTTGGCCGAAACCGAAACTAAAACCGAAACTAGATTTTTGGCCGAAACTGGCCGAAACTGAAACCGAGACTTTCGGTCGGTCACTATATAGTTATACTAGAGGACGCCAGCAGCTACGCCAGCATTTTTTTTAAATTTACCCGTTTCAGCCTATCCCGTGGGAATTTCGGGAAATCCCTTCTTAATGCACCCCTTGGTAAAGGTCCCCAAGGAACATACATGCCAAATTTCAGCTTCCTGCGCCAAATAGTTTCGGCTGTAGCGTGTCTGTCAGTCAGTCAGTAACGCAAGGATTTTATTTATTAAGATAATGCATTATGCATTACGTAGTGATACTTTATATATTAAAGGACTCATGGTAAAGAGATTACAACAAGTACCTGTTGACTCGGGAGGATAAGCGCGTTAGACACGATTTATTTGATGGGTGGCATGCTAGCCTAGTCCTGAGACCAACACAGACTGCTAAGCAGAAGGTCTTTAGTTCCATCTACGGCATAGGCTTTTTGAAGTCAAGTGCGTATTTAATTGTCAATTATACGCTGGCTAAACGAAAGAAACACATCATGCGGCAAGGAGTATGTCTGACAAATCTTTATAAAGTATTTAGAAGATTTGTTGTTTTAGTTGATTTGAAGACTCACCCATCCCTTTGAGTATCTGTATCTATGCCGCTCCGTTTTAAAATTTATTTATGTGATAGACTAAATATATCCCTGAACAGGACCACATTTCAGTGAAACATATACGCGTATACAACTTTTTTATCCACGGAGTAAGGTATTGGTCGTTACTCGGTGAGTTTGAATGTAATTTATGTTTCAGCGAATAGTTTAAGGTATATTGATATAGGCTTTTATTTGATAGAACGTCACGGAATGTCGTATTAATGTACTGTTTATCTTGTCAGATCACGTGTATGGGTTTATATCAAACATGTACTAAGAGTTTTAATTATATTTTAATCTATTGTTATCCATAAGGCTCAACGTACGATTTCTATAAATATAAATAGGCAGCGATAGCCTAGTGGAGATACGAACAGACTGCCATGCGGAGGGTATCGGGCTTGGACCTGACGGAGTTACGAACCTATTGTTAATTATCACTTGTCAGTAAAGCATGTTAAGCCGTCGGTCCCGGCTGTCATGAAGATCGTTGACAGTACTTACAGGGTATGTCAGTACATATTGTTATAGATATTTTTATTGTCTTTGAGTTACGACAGTTAGACAGCCAGTCACTCTTTGGATAAGCTCCCGGAAAATCCCGTCAATTTAGTAAGCGGAACCCGGGTTGAAATTGTGATAACGCTAGGAGGATGATAAAGTCTAAATTCAAGTTTAATTTTTACTGAAGAGATTGTATTGATGATTAACTATCTGTGGAATCTTAACAGCATGCATGCTCGTTGGTTTCAAAATTTTCTAGACACTCTTGCGCCGTTAGCCTAGCTTTTGAATAAGATCCCCTGTTTACTGTCTTCCGTGTAGGAAACATGGGCGACAGAAAACAAGTCTCATACTAAGAAAACAGGTTTTATACTACGCTCCTATAATATAACCAAGTAAGAAAATACCTAGTTCAATAAAACAATTTGAGATAATGCCTTGTTTTGCGAATATAAAACTGGAGGAAATACAGAAGAGCACTTAAGTTAAAAAGAAACAGTTCACAGAATTTCTTGGAAAACGTCTAACATCTATATTTCTACATCAAATTTTTCACCTTACGTAGTGAGATGTCGTGTTGTTGGAAACGAATATACTGCCCTATTACCTCCCTAAAGGCCTCTAGAAAGTTCTACAGAATTTACCTAGTACCTATAAAATTAGTTAGGTGCGCTACTATTCCACGAGGATTGTTTATTAGAAGTGGGCTATGCGAGTACAGTTGTCTAGTCAACTCATTTATTGTCCAATTTCGGCGACATGGCTCACGTAATTGATGTTTTATTTACACTAATTGAAATATTCAGTCGTAAAAATAAAGTGGGATTGCTGCTGAATGTTCTATTGTCGCAGTATAATGTTGGTACAACTCTATATTTCATATTGTAGAGGGAAGGTCTATAATTGAGTTTTAGAACGAAATCTCAGCATATAATTATGAGAATTGTACAGCGCATTGTACAGCGCTCTGAGGCGGACGTGTAACGCGTAGAAATAATTATTTTTTATTGGTTAGCGCGGCGCAAGCCGACGCTCGCAAATTTTTATCACCATGAGTGACAAACTTGTGGCGAACGAGCTGCTGGCGTTCCTGCAACAGAAGCTGGATGTCTTGGACGAAGTCTCGGCTATTCAGATCTGTGCTTCAAACTTCAGCGCGGAAGAAATAGCGGCTGCCAAGCTGCTTGCATACATGTCGATAAACAAATGCGATCAGATGGTGTCCCGCAGACGTGACGGGACGAAGAAAATTCTGCAGGATATTATCACGCTGCTGAAGGAGACCGATCCTGATGACTTGCCAACGTTTGTGGTTAGGGACTTGAACAAGTTGCCTCCCGTCACCTTCGACCACGTCGATGTCACAAGCCTCTTGAGAGACATCGTATTTCTTAAGGCAAGTCTAGCGGATGTGACCAAAAAATTGGAAGCATCCCAGGAAACCGTCGCACACTTGCGCACGGAGGTGGACGACCTACGTAATGCAGTTGCAGCAACTGGGTCACCGGCGCGTAGTAACATCAACACGCGCCGAGGGGCGTGCGTTGATACGTCAGTACAAAGTTTCGCGTCAGCAGTTTTGTCGCCGCGGAATGTTGTGACTGCTGAGTGCGCTACCCGAGCGCCGCGCAGCCTTGCTCCCGCCCCCGCGGCTCCCACTATCGCCGCGCGACCTAAAAAAGAAGAGGCGGAGCGAGTAATTGCTAGCACCCCTGCTGCTACTAAGAAGTTTATGCCGGAGAAGGCATCGAGGAACGAGGTAGCTGATGATGGTTTTGTGACGGTGCAGAAAAAGAAGCGTCGTCAGAAAACCGTCAAGAACTGCTGCGCCACGGCTCCTGTGGAGCCTGGTGCAAACCTGCGCGCCGCCGCACCGAACACCCCCGTGTACATCTCTCGCCTGCACTACACCACGACGGCGGGGGACATCGCGGAGTACGTACGTCAAAAGGCCAAGTACATGCCGAGAGTGCAGTTGCTGGAGTCGCGCCGTTTTGTCAACTTCAAGGCGTTTGTGGTGCGGATCCCGACCTGCTATCTACATGTCGTCATGAAGGAGGACTTTTGGGCGAACGGTGTGGTGTTCCGTCGCTTCCGCGGACAAGTGCAACACCAACGCACAGCATCATCGTGCAAGTTTTTTTTAACATAGTTCATAAGTATACTTACTAACAAAAATTGTATATTGTATGTACGTTTATTCTGTAAGATATATATCATAATTAAAAATATGTATGTCAATCCATTGTCTAGTACCCATAGTACAAGCTCTGCTTAGTTTGGGACTAGATGGTGTTGCTTGTATTATATTGTGTCTATATTTATACTTATATAAATAAATTGATTGATTGATTGAATTGTAATTTTCTAAGTTCTAATATTTTTTGCACAAAGGAATTTCTATCTTGACGATTGTTGTATAATTAGATCTATTGCTTTCACGAAGGGTTAAAAATCAATAGGGAAGTTTCCTGCAAGTGAAATAAATAATACAAGTACTTTTATCTAGTGAAACATGTCAAAATTATGGTAGTTTCATTCATCAATTAATATTAAAACTTTATTTAACATTTTTTATCGACAATTTATTGACAATAAGTATTCAATTTGACAGCAAAAATTTATGACGTCACTATGTCCTATTTCGTACAAACGCCGTACAAAAGGTCATTTTTGACATTTCATTAAAAGTGTTTGGATTGACTAGTTGGAAACAACCCTATTGCATGGTGCGTACATCTCACTCCTTCTATTTGTTATTGACCAGACCTCGAACATAACGTGTAGTATCAAAGCTGATGGAACTGCTAAGCGTAACAATGGTTCAAATTCTTTTTATGACATAATAAGATTAAACAAATAATCTTTTGGGCTATTTGTTCAATTATTTTACAATTAAACCCAAAGTTGCCGTCGAAGGCTGCATGAATGAAACACGACGTAATTTTATTGAGATCATTCATAGCATATTCGACAAGCAATTAATTTTTAAAACACATTACCCCGAGTGCCCGATAGCGGGACCGCTAAAAGATTAACGTTCACCCAGGATTAAATATTGGCCTGAAGAAATTCTCGGCGATGATACTAGAACTTTATTTTTCACGACTTTAGACTAATCTTCTCAAATCGACCATTTCTCCCGTACCCTAGTTGTGAGGTCAAATAATAATAGTAATATTACGTTAAGGCTCTTCCAAATCTTCTATTAAAATTCCTCATACGACAGTAAGGACCCCTAGATATTAGCTACAGACACCTTATTTAGAACAGTATGTGAGCAAACACAACTAAATCTAACTGACCAAATCCAATATTAAATACCTTTATACATACCCCAATTTTCCTAAACACTATAAACCATGACCCGTATCAACCCGCATTACTGTGGTATTCAATATACAAATAACAAATTCAGCCGCTTTATATTTATTATTAAAAACAGGAGCTAAAATTGTCATAAGTTATTTATCGTTTAAATATTTTATATACTTATGTATATATTTTATATATGTATGATATTTATTAGAATTATAGAATACTAGAGGACGCCAGCAGCTACGCCTGCAATTTTTTTAAATTTACCCGTTTTGGACGATCCCGTGGGAATTTCGGGAAATCCCTTCTTAGCGCACCCCTGCGGCCCTCAAGGAACATACATGCCAAATTTCAGCTTCCTGCACCCAATAGTTTCGGCTGTAGCGTGTCTGTCAGTCAGTCAGTAACGCAAGGATTTTATATATTAAGATATGTTTATGCGTTTATTAATAAATATATAGTTATGGTATGTATGTATGTACGTATATTATTATTAGTTATATGTAGGTATATCATTTTATATTTTATAATTATTAATGAGTAAGTTTGTCTTTTGTTTTTCATTTTAATTTAAAAACTGCACCTATTACATGTTTCTCTACATCACCCAAAGGCTGACTGGTAGTTAATGCCTTCGGCATTAAGTCCGCCTTTGTACTATTATGTGCATAAAGATTTAAAATAAAATAAATAAATAAATAAATTGTATATAAAGTTTACGCCTTGCCGGTACACACGTGACGTAATATATTGCTTGAGTATAATGGGCTCTTACGTTTCACAACATTGCTGTGGAGTGACATCACATCATTTTAATAAACGTGGCAAGGCGTTTCAAGTCAAGGTTAGTTACGGAAGCAACAGCTGTTTTATAACCCAAGGAATAATATAACGTATAACAGTGTCGTTAGAGAATTAAAATTAATGCTTGATTATTTTGCTCACGTGTTACAATTTTCATGACACAATAATAATAATACTGTTGGATGTGGTTAACGGAAATGGATTCATTATTGACAGGCACCTGGAAAGCTTAATTGAATTTTGATGTTATATATTCTCAGTTTCTGGGCAGGCACAATATTGCACGTGGAATGCACAGTGCTGAGTAAAATATATTTTTGTTTATGAAGAAACAAGACACAAAAAACGTTAGTGCTGCCAAGAAAACTCTATAATTTAGGAGACAGAAATGAATTTGGAATAACAGAATCATTTAGAGATAAGATATTTTGCTTTGCTATGCGCACTAGTGACCCAAATTCCATTGACGGATTCAGTTCTGGAATAAAATTGCAATACACGGCCGTGCAATCAATGGCTGGTCTGATGAGGAAATGAAGTAATAACTGTATTTCTTGAATATTATGTCTACCAAGCAATGCGCAAACAATGAAAGTCTTGACTTTAAAGACGTTTCTTATGCGTATAAGGTTTGTTACGCTTATGGAAATAAATGATGATGCATTAATATGATGCTAGTTTACGCCACCTAAATGTACTTAGGTTTTGTTTTTATACACTAACGCCGGTTACGCCGAAGACAGAGGTGTAATATTACATCCACATTTCATATTATAATGAATTTGTAGGTACCACGTATATAGGGGGTGAGCCTATTGCCGTTACCGGACACATTTTCAGTCTCCGTGCGACTACTGAGAATTCGGAACACTCAGTAACACATTTTCCCGACCCAGGAATCGCACCCGGTACCTACGACCAGCAGAGGTATACGCTACACAGTGGACCGCGGAGGCACACCTTAGGTATCTTCATTGTTCGCTGATTTATAATTCACTTAGACTTATAAAAGCCGGGATCACCTTCTACTAAAATAAAGGTAAAAAATGGATAAATGATGCTTGCAGAACCCAAGTAAAGGCATATCATGAATTCACTTTGCGATCCTATACTTGATATGTGGCGGCAGTACTTTGTAGGTGTGTGGTTTTATATCAGGTCTCACAATTTTGCCACACAAAAATAGACCTTGAAACGTCTAGAATTTTATATCAAAGGCATTAAAGCTCAGGAACATAATACTTGACATAAGGCTTATTTACGTATCGAATGATGAGTTAATTTACGACGTATTACTATACTCCTACTAAAAATTAATGAATTGCTTCAGCTACTCCCAGGTAAAATCATGACTACTTAATTATATGGAACAGCAACAGAAAACGGTACACCGCAGGTGCTCTAAACAAATGATACCTCCGTGTTTGCGGGTACTACACAAACATACACAGAAACACGTACGGTAAACACACATAAACAAAAGTTTTGCATCACAGCAGCATCATTAGGCTTTTCGCAAGCACAAATTACCGCATCAATAATTTTAAGGGAACTTCGAAATGTTCTCATTTTTATAACGCTAAGTATTTTTCCTGTGAGTCACTTCATTAGAATGATTCAGCAGTCGTCGCTCAAGGTCTTGGCTGATTAGCATAAATTGACTTAATAAACCTCATTCCAAAAAGAATAACAAATTCCACTTACAAAACTATTAAATACAATATGGACGTCTGAATTTCAAACTGATTTCTAGGTGATATTGTTTATCAAAAAAATATGCAGCGATTTTTTCGACCAGAAATTGCGAATCTATATAGTCCAGTCATGACACGTTGGAAATATTCGCTGAATGTCCTTTTGCACAACATCTGCTTGTGTATTATCTTTCCATCCCGTTTTCGTTGCGGTTCCCAAAATAGTTGAACTTTTGTTAACATTCCTCGATTTGCGGTTTTGGTTTGGTGCCCTAAATTCTGGTTACGGGGCAAATCTCTGGAAAGTTTCTGTAGACGTAACTTCGCTCATTTGTAAGGACTGGTAGTTATTTGACATTTGTTGGATGACGAGTTTTACTTATGCCTTTTTTTCATCGCATGATGAGTTCAACTTCCACCGATGTCTCTCCATCGTCATATCATATCCACCATTTAGATGGGTCTTTTAACGTCACGTGCTCTTTCATAATAATACCGCGAACAATGATCTGTTTTTCAAGATTTCCACCCACTCCCCGCATAATGTGGCCGAAATAGGTCATGACACGTTCCAACCAATGCCTGCTCGGTAAAAAATTATAGAACAGAGACATTCATTTTTACGATTTCAAATTCGTACCTGTAGTTAAAGCTATCCAATTTGATGTGTGTTTTTTTACGAGTTTAGAAAAGTGACTATATTCGTGAGGACAGTGTGACTGGATCCACTATATAACAAGATCCAGCCACGATACGATAAGCCACAGCTTTAAAATGGGATTACCTGATTGTAAATTCGCTGGGTATAAAACGGAAGACAGAGCTTTATGATATAACAGCGCTATCCAGCCTTCATGTACCAATAGCTGAATGGAGGAACATACTAACAGACTGCGATACAGTGGGTATTAGGTTCAAACCAGTACAGAATATGGCAAATATGACTCTGGATTGCGGGTTCAGACGGTATTCGCTCCTTGTTATATATCGTTTTACTAGAAAGCGGACGTCGGGCTCCAAGGTGACAGACAGGTGTGCTACAAGGAAAACGATGGACGTCGATGATGACGATCTTGCCTGCACAAAGCACGAGTTGTGCCTTTCATCAAGCCAAACCTAATAGAACATTTTATTAGCTTTGTAGGAGGTTTTGTTTGTTGGTGGCAGCTAGGAGTCAGAGTGTTTGTAAGTGTGCATACTAGTATGTGCACACAGCGCTGCCAATCCTCGTAACACTGACGCTCTGAGACAAATTATGAATATTATATATAACTTTGTAAGCTAAGCACCGCCAAGTGTTATATGGGTTAGCTCCTATCTTAGGCTTAATTCTTTACAAACTCACAAAAATAAGACTAAGCACTCCACACGCAGTTGGAACAACATTATTTTGAATACATGTAATGTTTTTATTACTTTATCATACAAAAATTTTATGAAATAATGTCTGAATTATTTTAACCCTAGAGTACTAATCTTATTTTTTACTGCTTAATACTAATGATCGCTTGGGAGGCTACTTCATTAATGAAACAAGATTTTAGATAGATTTACTATTCAAATTTGTATTAAATGTTACAAAATAGTTAAGAAAGTCCTTGTTTCTTTAAATTTAATGGCATAATAATCCCTTGAAATAATAATTTCAGTTCTAAAATCAACCTTAAATCTAACATTGCCCTTGTTGAACAGTCTTTTGAAAAATAAAAATAAAAAAGACACATATAGCTTCTAATTTATTATCTAAATTAATTATTGTTAAAGTGTTTTATTACATAAAAGTAAAAATACCATTCTAATTTTAAGATATTTGGCTTGAGAGTAAATTAAAATCAGCCTTTATTTTACTATCACAATTACAGCAGTTTGGAGATCGAGGTTGGCTTTGTAGAGCAGCGCTAACTTGATGCTTGTGCTTGCTTGTATTTGAGATGTTCTAGTAGGTAAATAAAGATTGTTCGGAGCAATATTTTGGAGATCATCTTCAAGCTGACTCGAGGGTAAGAGAGTAGGATCAGCCACACTGTCGTCTGAATGGTAATCCTCAGTTTCACTCTCCAAATCTTCGTTTTCCAAATAGTTTGTTATCGGTTTCTCGTTGAGATTCATCTTTGATACAAAATGATCAACTCTCAGTTAGATCAAACTTATTGTTACAAATAAATAAAGAGATAATTGCAAAAAACTACAAAACGACATTAGTAAAAAACTTACCGTTAATACTAATGACCGCCTCCCAGGCGCACGTGAAGTCAATAACTGGATACCTGAGTATTCCCCGCTGAAACCATGACCACTCTCCACCGTGTCGTGGGGTGCCCTATTTGGCACGAACGCACGCCGCGATACATAGACGTAATTTAAAAACATTCTTAAAAATCAACCGAACGCGGCCTCACAGACGATGAATATTTAGTATTCTAGGGTTAAGAGCCGCCTCTCACGAAATTACCGGTAATTCCGAGGTTACTAATCTGACGCAGACAACGCACTGCCGAAACTATTGGGCGCAAGACGCTGAAATTTGACATATACATAATTATGATCCTCGAGGAGAATAGGGATGAAAGAAAGGATTTCTCTTAAATCCCACGGGATTGGAAAAATGTTAAAGTAAAAAAAGAAGTGCGAGCATAGCTGCAGTCACACACGATTTATCTATATGACTTTTAGTATTATAAAGACTACCTGAACTACGCATAAATTTAATTCACCAGGAACTTTGCACTCATCAGATACTCAAAGCAAAGAACCACCAAACTCAGAACAAAACTTTATGATTCACACAAACGCCACAAAAATCTTTAATAAATCCTACAATGCAGGGGACCTCAAAATAAATTGAATAGAATGAACATAAGTGTATTACTATATAATTGTAGTAGTAGCTCTAGGAAATTTAATACATATTTTATCCGACGACAGACTCGATATAAATGTTATACACATTTTATCTGTTATTTTTTTTATTATATTTTGAAGTGACCTCTTAGGCCAATCAGCTTAAAAAGTTGTATGATGTAAATAGATGATGTGTTGTGTATGCGGCAGGATATTATTATCATTGCAAATGCTGTTTAAATAATAATGTATAGCAAGTAACATGAATTTTTGTTTATCCTATTCAGAACGATGCAGTAAGATGTGTGATAGCTACAAAAGCGGAATACCACCTAGGTGATGTAGCTATCACCTAGGTGGTATTCCGCTTTTGTAGCTTTTGTAGAAAAGCGGAATAGATTTGTGAGCAATGTGTCTGATACCAAGCATTACACTGCGTTTGTGATTTGGTAACTAACTATATGCACTTGAAAAACATAGTTGTTTTGGCATCACAGACAGACAATTAAATTTTATTTATATGTATAGATAATATTGTAAATCCGTGTGCAAAAACAGCGCGTTTCAGGATCATCAATCGTAGTACCATTGGAGTCCAATAGATGTCGCCAATGTCGTCTTCGCTATTATACAATAACTGAAACAAGATACATATAGCTACCACTACATATGCACTAATTTATTAGAGAGACACGAAACTAGAGAAATGTAGGTATGTAATTAATTAAAGGCGATGTAGAAACATGACTTACATTTTGTGCGGCATTGTTAGAGCAAATGCTTTTGTTCTAATGCTATGAACATTATTTGAGAGAATTTTATTTAAAGTACATTTTGTGGTTGGACCGGCATATTTTTAATACTCTCATAAGAGTATTAAAAATACGCTGGTCCTACCGACTGAATAGCATCATAAAGCCTGTTGTTTTACACGGAGTCACAAGTGCGTTACGGCCTTGGATCGAGAGTAGAAAGAGGAGCGGAATGAAAGATAAGCCAAACGGGCTGAAGCCACCGGTTCTCTCACTTACTGAAAGAAACGCAACAGTATCTGTAGATATTGTTACTGATAGTCAATTTTCTATGAGAGGGTACAACTCCCGATCAAGCCCAGTCATACTGAAAATCTGAAATCAGCAAGGTCTACTACCTGCTACATACAATATGTTTATCTGCATTGGCAAAATATTGTAATAATGCAATATAGACAGTAGAGTATACTTATTCACCTAAAATTATTTCAAACAGTGTATAAGTGCCTAGCTCCAGTGATGTGATGCTGGTGGTCTAGGCTAATGAAAAGGCTTCGATATTTGGTATAAAAACTGTATTGCATAGGTCGTAAGTAGAATATAGATATATGGCCGTAGCGTGTGTGTGGTGCGGTGTATGACGAGTGAGTGGAGTGCGGCGCGCAGGCGGGGTCGGCCGAAGAACCGGTCCTCACTAGCCGGCGGCGGCCCGCCGCGATGGAACGCAGTAACAAACAGTGTGCAATATACACCACTATTTTTTAATTAGTACAAAAACTTTAAGGACATATTAGCGAAGACATTATTATCATATATGTGACGTAAGAATTTCATAATATCTATAAATAGCAAAGTTATAATCATTTGTTTTTTGTAGAAAATCTCACCTAAATCATAGACATATTTTACAATCCATTCACTATTTCATTGATAGTACTTACTTACCGTCCTACTCTTACGCATTCTTTCCGTCGCACTTATAATGTAGGTAGCCTTAGACAATGAAATGAAGCAAAATAATAAGTGTAGGTAGTTAATTTTTATTTTTTTTTATTCTACCCTCCTTCATACTTCATCCGGTCTTAGAACCGGCAAAATTTACCGTTTTACAAATAATTAAATACGGAGGTACGTATTTAGAAAGCAAACACATATCAAAATAAAAGAAGGTATTCTGTAATAAAAGAAAAGAGTAATTTTGGCGTATTTATGAAGTAAGAATCATCTGCTATTTACAAATATTATTTTATCATCATCATGTCAACCTAGAGACGTCGACTGCTGGACATAGGCCTTCCTCAAGGCGTATGGAGAACACAGACCGGTTTTTAGCCGCCCGCATCAAATTATTATTTACTTAAGTACCTATTATTTACTAAACTTACAAGTCTTTCCATTATACTTCGAAATGTCCACCACCGTTGTCAATACACAGACAAATTTTTAACGAGAGAAGTACGCTTGTCTTTTCACTTCGTCAAAAGCGACCAATATGCACTGTTTTAATTGTTTGACACTAAAGTAACTAAGGCTCACTTTTGTACTCACTCACAATAAGCTATCCATGGTTATACAGCTGCACTCGCGATTTTTCCACTCAAAAAGTACGCACGAAGAATAGCTACATACTCCCGTGATATGAACTGATATGATAGGCCATCGCGTCGGGCAAACGTAGACAAACAATTAACTTTTGCAACGAAATTAGATACGCTCACTTTCGCTAGCAATTTAGCACTGTTTGTCGCATCGTGAGGGCGCGGCGCAGGCGCAGAGGGCGGGGGGGGGATTTATCAATGGGTCAGTTTACTATGATAGTACGCAGGTCGGTCACAGTATTAGGTATGCATTTAACAATTATCACGTATTTTTGTGGACAGTTTCGTGACAGTTTTGGGACTTAGTGTTTTTATTTTAAACTACGTAAATATCATCAGTTAAAGATACTTAGTGCCCTGTTAAATTTTTTGTACTAATTAAAAAATAGTGGTGTATATACGACCCTAATTTCATACAATGTTACTAAGATAGTAAATCAGAATAAATTTTTTACTGGTGCAAAATAAGACTGCACGGTAGGTGCGTTTGCTTGTGTGTGTTAGGTACCTGCAAAGCAAGCTCACGGCGATAAGCTGAGCGGCGGCGGCGATCAATTCTCCGAGCAGATTTATGAAATGCATGATTACGAAATAATATTTTTAAGTTTTAGTGAGTTATTTTTTCATTTGTTTGTATTTAGTTATAGTAGTATATATACGCCTGAAAATATTTGCAAATGCATAATTATCAACACCTTCTATTTTTGAAGTAAATACTTTAAAAGTAGTTTAGATATGAACGCATGCTAAATTTTCGTTTGGTTATGATTTCACATCATTCTATTCTAGTAAAACTTTCAGTTTTTCGGAATATCGATTAAAATTTATGCTGCTGATAAAAAGGTTTTCATATAATCCTGTTGATTTGAAATTCTGATTCATTGATACGCTATCTGAGCATTGGACAAATTACTTCATATTTTTTAATATGTTTTTCAATTTCAAGTTATTATTTTCTTTTTTACATTATTTATAAAACACATATATTATGTGTGTTTTTGGTGAATATTTAACAGATTTGTACCAATTATATTTCTGTATAATAATAATTTTGTTTCTTAAAAATTGAAATTAAACTTAAAAACTAAACTAAAACTAAGTCGGTAACGAGAACTAGTCGGGTAATACAACCTACAGCGTTTTAGGTTCTGTTTATTGAAAAATAGTATTCTAAAATGAAATGTCTCTCAGTAAAAATAATTGTAACTTTTAAACACTCGCGTTGCATGTTTAAGAATATATATATAGACGGGAATTAACGCGAACATGCAAATTAGGTATTTACATACCTTATTTTGCTTGACGTTTCGAGAAGGTTGCACTTCCCGTGGTCGCAAGCTGACTGGTGTGGCGATGTATCATTTAACCCCACGGCCAGAGTAACGCTCAGAATATGAACACTGATACAAGACCACCAGGACCTGTTCACGGAAGACGAGTACAGCAAGTTATATGGTCCCAAGCCATACCAACCACCTAGGCTATATGGTCTGCCTAAGGTACATAAGCCCAAAGTGCCACTGCGGCCTATCGTAAGTCAGATTTCCTCGCCTACTTACGACCTTGCGAAGCACGCTGCATCGGTATTGCAGCCATTAGTCGGTATGACACCGTCTTTCGTAAAGAACTCACGTCATTTCGTCCAGATCGTACAAAGTATCCGATTAGAACCGGAAGATGTAATGGTAAGCTTTGACGTTGAGTCACTCTTTACCA
Source organism: Euclidia mi (assembly GCA_944739405.2). Classification (NCBI taxonomy): domain Eukaryota; kingdom Metazoa; phylum Arthropoda; class Insecta; order Lepidoptera; family Erebidae; genus Euclidia; species Euclidia mi. Next base: position 24,345,499 of record OX123191.2, on the reverse strand, counting down.
ATGTTCCAATAAGGGAATGTCTGGACGTAGTGAGGGACAGGCTGAGTGACAATGATATGCCTCACAACTATATTGATCTACTAAAACACTGCTTAGATGGCAACTACTTCCTCTTCCGAGGCCAATATTACCTCCAGATCGATGGTGTCGCAATGGGGAGTCCAGTAGCCCCAGTACTGGCTAATATCTGGATGGAACACTTTGAAGAAACCTAATTTGCATGTTCGCGTTAATTCCCGTCTATATATATATTCTTAAAAATAATTGTGTTAATATCGTTGTAAAACATAGAGTATAATGTTTTAAGGTACGTTGTATTCAATAATTGTAATACCATTTTAGTATATTGTCCATATTATATTGTGACGGAAGGCTTATCGAGATTGGAAGGCTAAGCTCAGGCGCTAAGACAACGTTTTATTGAAACCAAAAAAATCTCATACTCTGTAGCGACCGGCGCTCATATTAAACCGAAGCGCAGCGCACCATATTTTTCACCGTCAAACTAGTATCGACATTGTTCTCATTTGAAATAGTACAAAATCAATTATCATAATTATAATAGTTCTGTGCGTGTGTGTGCATGCTGCAATCATTGTTATTGATTTTTGACATTATGTAAATGAGAACAAAATTTATAGTACGAGATCCCGCGACCATCGATATATATGTACTAAAGTACTAGATGTAGCATTCAGAACATTTATTTTGTTCAAATGCTTTGCATGCATATCCCGGCAAAGCAATCAAGTGTCACTTTGACTTTCCTGTGGTGTGGGTCCGCTTCGTTTATTGACTGTGTGGCGACAATATATCGATTAATTTGAATCAAAACTTGTATCTATAGTAGCGTTAGTCAATATATTTTTATTATTTATGCAAATAAAAGAGTTAAATGTATCATAATACCACATTAAAATGTGTTTCTTTATTTTTATGTGACGTCATTTACGATCATAGACTAACTACTATGCAGAAATACATTGCAAGTGATTGTAGGTAAAAATATACGACTAAGGTCTAAGACCAGACTTCGTGAAGGTATTGGTTTTAAGAGTTTTTTAGTTTGATTAATGTTATAAAACCAATTTGATATTGTATAACACTAATTCTGTGTTCTCTTTATTTTTTGGTATATGATAGTAATAACTGTATTTACGAATATTTCATCACTTTATCATAGTACACATTTGCAGTAATAGAAAAATACGCAAAAATAATATTGAACCATGAGGCCAAAACAGATCTTTATTTCCATTACCCGACCAATAGATAAAAAAACACAAAATTAATTGTGTTTGGTGGCAATTGAATAGTTATTAAAATATATTTTTGAGCATTTCTTGCTAGTGTAAATTTAATTGCAATTTATATAAAGCTCTAAAAATAATATTTTGGGGCAGGACTTCAACCCGCGACCACCACTAACCGTGTCGATACTGTACCGTCTAAGCTACTCAGGCCACTTCGTCTTGACAAATTATTTTAATAGTTGGTTTCCGTATGGTAGCACATATTGCCATCTGCCACATGTATAGGTTTAGAACTCTGTGCTCAGCAAGGGAATTTTTACAGAATGACAAACAACCCTGCCTTATATATAAGGATATGTTTAAGCAATTGCAATGCAAAAAGTATTTACACATACAAACTATTTAGTACAAAGACTTAGTAGGTAGGGAGCACCAAAGAGCTGAGATATTTACATCTGTATTCATTGGTAGGTAGTCTTACTCAAAAAATGATATCCGCTAGGAGCAATTATTATAAGAATGGAGAGAACATTTCAAAAAGAGTAGAAATTGTATAATATGCATCTCTTTTCTCTCTAATAACAGAACTGCATAATATGTTCGAGTGAGATAGCCATAGAGTTTTTATACATGTTTTATACAGCCTTGAATGACATATGCCTAAAAAAATGTTATGACATGTCGATGTCTCAAGGTAGTAGAGCCTTGCTGATTTCAGCATGAATGGGCCGGCTCGACCGGGGAAGTACTACCCCCTCACAGAAAATCGACGTAAAGTAATAGTACCTAAACTTTTGCGTTTCGTTCGGTGAGTGAGAGTGCCGGAGGCCCTATCCCCTATTCCTTCTTCCGGATCCCACTCCTCATCCTATCCCTTTTGCTAACCCCAAGGGGCGGCAACGCACTTGTGACTCCTGTGGTGTTGCTTGTGTTCATGGGCGGCGGTAATTGCTTACCATCAGGCAATCCGTCTGCTCGTTTGCCACCTATTACCATAAAGAAAAAAAAATGTTCATCCAGCTGGAGTGAAAGCCGTGTCGAAGATAAACTGCAATTTCAATTGCTACAAAATATTTTTTGTGATTATTATTACTTTTAGACATCAAACGATTACAGTAGTTTGTAGTGCCGTCGGATGTAAAAGTCGAATGGGACTATTGACCGAAAATGGACAAAAAATATCTTTCCACCGGTAAGTCACAATAAGTAAAATTGTAGATATCTGTCGTAATAATTCTACAATGATATTTGTAAAGCTTATACTTAAAGATAAAGATAATGACCACCGTTGACACATATTTTTATTCCATTAGTCACAATGAAACAAATATAATAGAAATATTTTGATTAAAAATATGAGGATAGTGTTGTAATACAATTGTCAATGAGAAAACCAGTTTCTGAAAGATTATAATTTGAATAATTGAATATCTGAATTTAGTTCCTACAGGATAAAGAATAATAAAGTTATTCATTGTGATTTTAGATTGTAGATTTCTAAAGAATGAAGATTTGAAACGAAATTGGCTCCGAAATATGAGAAAGGAAGAATGGCAACCGTCTAATTCTTCTAAACTTTGTTCGCTTCATTTTGTGTCTGCTTGTTATCAAGAATGATTTCAAAAGAAAAGATTTGCATTCTTTCTTAATTATGCTGTGCCTATTATTTTTACTAACCAGATATCTAATACTGAGGTTTAAACTTCCACTTTATTATGATAAACTTATATTTTTGTCAATCAATATATACCAAAATTGCAACTGTAAAAATATGCTTAGTTATCATTATATATAAATATATGTATATCATAAACAGATTTGTGTCGTAATTTTCAGAAATGTCCGACATAACGAAAACTTATTTTTCAAGTGATAATTATTAAGCTTCAAGAGAGAACATGGCTTGCAGTTCTGGAACTCAGGATTAAAATATTGTTCGTAAATGTGAACGGTTTCCGCCCATGTACATACGATTTTGGTAATACATAGTGTATCACACCTGCCGGGCAGTTATCGTGTGCGTTACTTTGTGGAATAAATAAATGATTTTGACTATTTTGACTTTTTTCAATTATTTTCCAATACCAACCTCACAAAGAATGAGAACATAAAATAACTCGCTGATTGCCAATGCAATCAGCGAGTTATTTTCTGATCTGTACGGGACATAATAGATTTTTAAGTGTGTCTAACTGTCTAGTCGTTATTGCAACATTCAAATGGTTAATATTTATTTATTTCTAAGTGAATCTATATAAGTATCTTTATAAAATATTCACCGGTTTCTTCCACAAGACAACTTTTATTATAAAGATCGCGGAACAAAACACAACAATGGCGGACGCTTTCGCAACTGAGACACAGATAATTATATTTCAATATTTTTTGGCGCGTTTTGTTTTCCTCACCCTTCTAAAACGATTTAAATGCATAGAATATGAATTATTCTAATAGTTACTACTTTCGTCTTTTGGATTAAGTAAAACAAAACGTGAAAAAATCGCGACCAATAGAACGATTTTTAATTGAGCACGAGCGCCTTGCGTGTCTCAAACACTTCGGACCACCAAAATTAGAACACGACCGTGCGTGCTGTTATCACGTGGGGGGTTAACCCTTGAGGTGCGATCAAACTAAAGGCAAAGTGCCACAAGTGCGAAAGGTCACGTTGTTGCAAATTTTCATTGGCGTATGTTACCGGAAAAAAGTAATTATGACACCTTAATATAATTATATCACATAAATTGCATATCAATGTGTTGGTTATAAAATCAGCTATCATAATAATAACATGAATTACTACTAAATACTCACTTTGCCGGCAAAACAAGCTAACAAACTTAGAGGTTTGTTTTTTTCACTCGTTCACACAAACATTTCATCACATATTAATGAATTTCAATACTTGTTTGGTTCATAAACACAAAAACATTATCACATATACCTTTAGGTTTTCACACAATACATTATTAATTTGTAACAAACGAATCTAACGCCACTAAAAAGATTATAATCCGAACGCGTAACAAAAAGTTCGCCGTGCCAGGCAGCCATGTTACTGTTACGAACACTGTGGCTGTGAATTATTTATCATTTGAAACACGATAACAGTGAAAATGTACAACAATGCTTGTATTTAGTTGCTAAAATATGTTTTCAGATAAATAATCTGGGTACTTTTATGTCTTTCATAACTATTAAAAGAATATTTATCATAAAACACGAAAATAGCGAGTTTCAAGAGTAGAAATAGCCCTTCTAAAAAGTTTTTGCCTTTTATCACTGTATTTCTTGTCTTTGTCACGAATAATGTCACTTCACAATTAATCAAATGCTTATCTTGTCTATAAATACTGAATTATATACCAATACCAATCAAAGATAAACACATGAGTACATCACTATTGACAGTCATTTCTTCTTTAAAAAATATTGTGACATGAGTATTGCAAGAGGTAATTAATACAATACATCTGTCTCGGTTACACATATGACATTTTATACAAGTAAAAAGAAATAACGATAGGTTTCTTGTTTTCTTGGTTCTTGTCTTTCTCTCCATACTTAAAATAATTTCTCCTTGGATATCCGTTATTAGTGACGTTTCGCTAGAGTGGCCAATATGGCGACTGCGATTTGTCTGTCAGAACCATTAGAATTTAACAAAATATTCGACAGTCAGAATTTTTCAGATATATGTTGTCGATTCGAAATCTTTATTTTTTAATGTTTTATTATTCAGTTAGGGTTTCGATCGAGTCTACCGTACCCCTAGACGAAATTATTAATATCGATTTGACACTACGATGGTAGCGCAGTCGGTCGGTTCCAATGTGAAGCATTCCAAAATCTACAACTACTTACAAATTAAAAATAAACTATAAAATCATTTTCCAGTGGACTAAATTATGAATTTAAACCATTCCCAAGTTCCCTTGAATACACACAAAAAATCATCAAAATCGGCACAGTCACTTAGAAGGAGAGTGACATACACACGCACACAAGAAATATATATATATATATATATATGTAGGTACTAAAGTACGTTAGAATATATGTATTGTAAAACAATGTACACAGTTGGTAATGTAACGAGAATATTAAACGCCTGTTCTGGCAACATAATCTTTCATTTTCATGGACCGAAAACATTTAGTTAGTTTGGTCTGCGTGCTATAAGTTTCTTAAAAATTGCTTTGGCTTACATTATTTTTAGTTTCAATTTAATTTATATAAATATTCATTAACTATCCTTCAGAGAGTATGTCTGTCATAAGAAAGTGTGTCAATATTATAATTATGTGGCATATAAATAGTAACAAGCGACAAATTGAAATCCAATATATTCTTTCTAACAAAACGGCACAAATAAAAGCCTCAATAATTTTACAGATTCGAAGCAACAAATATAATATTAGTTCGTCACAATATCCATACATCGTAAAGACATGGAAACAGGTGTCCCTAATATAGAAATATACAACAACCATTCATTGATGATCTCCCCTGCACTTCTCCGCAAACACGATACCGATGGCATAGGGATTAGATACAGTAAAGTCAGGGGTCAAGTTATGGTTGATAGTGTAAAATTTACTCTAAAGGACGGAAAATAAAGGCCTACCCAAGGTTGAAGTGTGGAATTAGCAGAACACAGATTATTGGAATCGTTTGACTTTAAAGCCCTTTAGTTTTTGAATACTGTTAATTAAGATTTGTGCCTTTTTTATGTTAAACTTTAACGCTGAATTTTATTTTGTGTTTGAGAGGAATTTAATATGGTTGTGGGTTAGCTATCTTAGTATGGTTTACATCCGTACTTACTTATTTCGCTTCGAAAATAATTAATAGATGGTTTTACTGAGCATACCAATCTCTAATCTCTTAACGAAGTCAATATGTTCTGAGTATTCGCTATAGAGAGGTAACACGTGCCTAAGCTGAAAATGATACATACATACATACATAGACTCACGCCTGTTTCCTGGAAGGAGTAGGCAGAGGCCCATTAAACGCCCACTTTTTGCCAGTGTTTTGATCCCACGTAATAGGTGGCGAGCCTATTGCCGCTTATCGGGATATTTTGTTTGCCAGAGCCTCTTCCGTTGATCGGCAGGTGCACCACTTGCAGGTGAGGTTGGCTTGGGACCCTAAGTTCTTGCTGGGAACCCTATGCACCCAATATACTAAAAAGTGAAGAGAAAGAAAAATAATATACCGAAAGTTAAAGGTGAAGAAAAATCTACTACATTGCTCTTTCTGTAACAGTATACAGTTATTGTTATTGTTTTAGAATATGCACATAAGAATAGTAGAATTCTTAGATAAAAATAATATAATAAAAGAAGAACAAAATGGTTTTAGAAAAGGCAAGTCAACCACATTAGCAGCATACTCACTAGTAAAGTCCATCACTGAGCACATAGATAAAAAGCAGTTAGTTACAGTCCTTTTCCTAGACATGAGTAAAGCTTTTGATCTTGTAAATTTTGCAAAGCTATTGGACAAGTGCGAGCGTTATGGCATAAGAGGAATAGCATTGGAGTGGCTTCGCAGTTATATTTATGGCCGATCGCAATGTGTAGAAGTGACTCGAATGGACGATAAATTATTGTTAAATACATACAGATCTCTTTTTAAACATAATATGGCAGGAGTGCCACAGGGTAGCATCTTAGGGCCACTCCTCTTTCTAATATACATAAATGATGTACCGAGCGTCACTACATATAAATGCGTATTATTTGCCGATGACGTATCAGTGATTGTTCCGGTTGACAAAAATGAAAATCACGAGGAAACTTTAAAGCATACTATGAGCAATATAATAAATTGGCTGTCAGAAAATCACCTTAAGGTTAACCTAACGAAAACTAAATACGTACAGTTCCGCAACTATCAACAAAAACCACAAGACATAACTTGTTATTGACGATGAAACAATCAACAAGGACATTAACATTAAGTTTCTAGGGCTCACATTAGATGAAAACTGTAACTGGAAACAGCACATAGATTTAATATGTAAAAGACTAAATAGGTTTGTTTACGCTCTAAGTCAATTAAGAAGATCAACAAATAAGGAAACAGCACTAACAGCCTATCATGGTCATGTAGGATCCATTTTAAATTATGGCATACTGTTGTGGGGAAATTCAATGCACGTAACAAGACCATTTATTGTCCAAAAAAAATGTATCCGTGCTATTTCTAATGTAGGACCTTTAGATTCATGTCGACCACTTTTCAGGGAACTGCGTGTATTGACTTTGGCATCGATGTACATAATGAAGGTAGGCATGTTTGTTAGAAAACACCATCAATTATTTACGAAAGTTAGCGACTATTGTAAATACAGCGCTAGGGATCCTACAAAACGACAAATGGAATCATGTAGAAGCACCTTCCATTACCAAAATTGTAACATAATGTCAATTAAGATATATTATCATATCCCACGTCCATTTAGAGAATTGCCCTTTCGCCAAATCTTAGTTAAGACTTTGGCTGGTTGAGAGGTGTTTCTATACAATTAAAGAGTTTTTTGAATTCAGACATAACTCCAAATAATGTTTATAATAAACTAGAAGTGACATTTATAATTCAATTCATATTAGCTGCAATATTCATTATATTTTAAATAAGTACATAATTTCATTATTTTATTGTATTATTGATTTTGACATTGTTTGGTGTTAGAGATTAATGTTTTGGTGTATGACATTTGTTATTGTGTTTTCGGATTATTATTATATTTGTTTTAATTATATAGTTTTTAAATAGTGTTAAAGAATAATATAAATAATTGTAGTTAGTAAGAATTTTATCAATTAATAAGTTTTCGCATGCCTAACAAGTGCGAGATATGCCAAGTGACTGACATAAGTATTTACCACCAATTGTAAACCATGTCTCTTGCGAAAATAAATATTTCATTTCATTTCATTTCATTTCATTTCATTTCATAGAATATTATTGTGATGTGACAGAAAGAGAAATCTACGTATGACGTAGTACTTTAAGCGGCCGAATCGCTATACAACTGCATAGATTGTTGTGCGTTCGATTTCCACACGAAACAACACTTTGTATGATCCGAAAATTATTGTTTCAACTCTGGGTGCCTTCTTTGTATCCGTTAATTGAATGTTTCTAAAGTCATTCGCGATTGAGGTACCTTAGTGCAGAAGATGTCTTTAAAAATCCATGTGAAGTTCTCATTGTTAACATTTATCACAAAATACAAACAACAAACACCAAAACCGCATTACCATTACGTTGACAATGTCAAAAGGGCGGCACCTCCACACATCCTAACGTAGGGCATCAATTAACGCATTACTTCTCCATAATACGTGCGACGTACCTGAATTCCATTTTTGCAGTTCGCCGGAGCACTTTAAGGCGCCTTCGTGAAGTGCCATTAGACTTAGTGTAATCCTTTTTTGTTCAACCATGCCTTAGGCCCTAAATACACTTTCCTATTTCCACTTCGCTCGTGTTAGCAGCGTCTGTTTTCGCAGAAACTTGCAGGTTTCTTTCGTTTTTGGCCTTTGTTCAAGTTTTCTGTTTGATTGTGTTGGAATTGGACTTTGATTCTGTTTTCTTTAGGTTGGAATAACTGGGGTTGAATTCATGTTACCTTTATTACCTATAATAAAATGAATTTAATAATAATTAATTCATTGTGCTATTCTTGCGCTACTTACTGACGGACAACATATAACTAAAACTAGTGTCAAGGACACCGCAATAGCTTTAAATAGTGGACTGTCTTCAGGGAAGAGACATACATACTTCTTCTGCCTGTTCTGACCTTGATAAAAAGAGAGGCGAGGGACTCGGAACACAATGTTTCTTCAGCGAGAAAAAAAATTGTAGCTATACTATGAGATGTGCACATTAGTATGAATCCTGCTATGTACTATGATAAACGCGAATATTTGTGTCAAATATCCATCTATCTATCAATTGGATCGATGGATATTTGTCACCCCTTCTCGATAAAACTACTGGGTAGATTTCAAGAAAACTGTGCACAAATGTAACCGAATTGCACATGGTTTACCTTTTGTCGAGATAACCGAGACCCCTGAATAGTTATTTACTAAACAGAATAAAAATTTGTAAAGCTTATCTAATGTACTCGTAGATATTAATCTAGGTTGACTCTTTTACCCCAACCATCCTAAATTAGGATTAAGGAGGACTAAATGATCACATAAGGCTAATGATCTTAACTTGCAAGCTTTTAATATCGAAATGATACGCAGCCTGCATGATAAATAATAGTGTAGGCTACATCAACACTAATATTATAAATACAAAAGTCTGTCTATTTGTCTGTCCGTTAGCCTGTCATGGTTAAACCTCAAACAAATAGACAGAAGACGAACAGAATTTCATCAAGTATTTATCCAACAACAACATCGCAAGCAAAAATACTTGCAGCCTCTCTACTAAAATTGTAAAACTATTTTCCTTCTACACTTAGAAATTGTACAGTGAAAACGTCTGTTAAGTTGCCAGTGTAAGAGCAAGTAAACCGGATAATATATACAGTAACAATAAACACTGTTATTTTGTGTTTGAACGCCATTATTCTATATTGACATCAGTTGGAATCGGTTGCAAACAGACGCCTGGGGAATTGACTTACTTGAGTGTGAAACGTGCATTTAAATGCCTTGATGTCATATTTGTATATTTGTTTGGAAGCTCTACGCTGCAGAAATTGCATGTCATAGAGTAAATAGGCTATGTCCATATTTGAAGCGAAAATAAATCATGTAGGCTATGCTAGATAGCTTGGCCTATATTATTTGCTTTCTCCATTTCGTATGCTTTTATTTCTATTCAGTTTTATGTATTTTCTTTTACATGTTTAATAAACTATGTATAATAAAAACAAGCATGTATAAATGATCTATTCATTCATTGATCTGTGGAGAGGGCTATGCTATGAGGGAGATTCTCTGAAGAATTTAATTCATAATGATGTGATCCCACAGAAAACCAAGGTAATCGACATGGCGCAAAGAATTAGCAAGCCGAAGTGGCAGTAGGCCGGTCAAATTTGTAGCAGAACCGATAACCCTTGGAGAAGTCGTGTTCTAGAGTGGAGACTCAGGGGCCATTAGAGAGGCCTATATCCAGCAGTGGAATATGGCAGGTTGATGATAATGACATTCATTGTAATAATAAGTTCTCTGATCAGATTGGGAACATCATAAATAAACCGGTCAAGTGCGAGTCGGACTCGCGCACCGAGGGTTCCGTACAAAACTGTAGGTATACTTATATAATAATTTGAAAAATATGTGATTAAACTAAAAATTTAAGGTTTTTGAAATTTTTTCTCTGTGTTTTAAAACGTAAACGTTCTAGATCGACTGGAAATACCCTTTAGTTTTGACTTAAGCATTTGATATGAATTTCAATTTTATTTACCTTTAAAATTATTAAAAATATTTTAATGATATGATGTAACTAAAAATTAACGGTTTTGGCAATTTTTCCTTTATTTGCGCCAAAAGACGTTGCTTCGTGCCAAATTTGAAGATTCTGAGTTTATGGGAAGTACCCTTTTTTATGGTAATAGGCGGCAAACGAGCAGACGGATTGCCTGATGGTAAGCAATTACCGCCGCCCATGGACTCAAGCAACACCACAGGAGTCACAAGTGCGTTGCCTTCCCATTGGGTTGGGAAAAGGGATAGGATGAGGAGTGGGATGAGAGAGAAGGAATAGGGGGTAGGGCCTCCGGCACTCTCACTCACCGAACGAAACGCAACAGTTTAGGTACTGTTACTTTACGTCGATTTTCTGTGAGAGGGTAGTACTTCCCCGGTCGAGCCGACCCATTCATGCTGAAATCAGCAGGGCTCTACTACCTAAAGCCCTGTAGGTTTTTCTGAGTAAGGATTCCGCTGAGTTTGAAAATATGCTTAAATTGCTGTTTTTGTTGATTGCGTTGACATAAAAGTTTGATTTTATTACAGCTTAACGGTGTTATAGAGTTTTTCTTATCTGGTTGGAAAATCCTCATGGAATCCCTCCGGGGGGAAGGGCGAAGGGGACTCTCAGACTCTTACTGACTAAAATCCAACAACCCGTGTTCCATGTACCCGTGTGTCGGAGGGTCGGGTATCACCGAAGCATTCCTCGCTATCCCCCGACGGGTATTGGCCCGCCAGATGATCCGGCGGGCCTCAAACAAAACCCCCTTGGCGGCGGATGAAAATGTTCGGCTCCGCCGCCAAAACACCCAGCGGCCGCAGAGGATAGGGAGGACGGCAACCTGACAACACCGTATCTCCTCTTCCTCTGCGGCCCCACCGCAACGCAACAAATTGTGCGCCCCCATTTGGTCGCGGGCGATAGGGCGCGCGGCAACGCAACACCGACACACCTCTCCTCCCGCGACCGCGCCCGACTGCGAGGGACAGAAGAACTGTCCCTCGCACCCGCATCTTTGTGAGAGGCCCCAAGCCCACGCGGAGCGTCCACTCCCGGGATCTCTCTTAGCTTCACCGCGGTTACTGAGCCCCTCAACCACGACAAGTTGGAGATCCCACGGAGGGGGCGGTGTTATAGACCTGAGTATATAATATGAATTTCAATTTAATAACTCTACGCGTTCATGAGGAAAGAGGTAGTAATTTTGAATCTTTTTCTTCTTTTTTTTATTGACCAACAGTTATGTATATTACAGAATAGCAGATGAAACATGCATTACATTTTGTTGCTAATAGGTTTAAAAAATATTTCATGAACCCCTGACTCCTAAACTAGGTTATTACCTGTATTTTAGAAGTCAGTAGCTTCTACCGTACATAGAACTTTCGTGAAAACAAATAGACTGCTAAAAAAGGGAAAATGAACACAAGACCCATCACCAAGCTGAAGTCTACTCGTTGTGGACATCATGCCAAGTCATACTAACCAAAAAGAATACCTGGGAAACGAGGTTTTTTTAAGTTTTTACAATTTTTAAACCGCAATTAAAAGCACGCGCGTGCAATTCTCGAAATACCTACATATCCATGGGGTTAAAGGGCATCTAAAGAACATATTGGCAGGGTAAATGCATCGATTTTGTACCTAATTAGAAAAGTTCCATACTAACTTTGAGCCTCAATATCTCCTGAACCAGTAATTTCCCAGGTATGGTGCCGAAGTAAAAATGTTCGTAGTAATTGGTACAACATGGGATTTCAGTTTTCGTTAAGGGTCTTTTTACACCCTGTATGAATAAAATAAAAAGAATTAAAATATTAACACAGTGCTATTACCAGCGAGTTTTAAAACGATGGGTGCATGATTGTGTGTGTGTGTGTGTGTGTGTTTGAGAGAGGGTGTATGCGCGCGCGTGTGCATGTGTGTTTATTGTTTTCTAGTAATACGCTGTTATGACTTGATTTAAGCGAGAAGATTTTCTGTTTCCAAATAAGTTAAGTTTCTTAACCAGTATAATTTTTTTCTTAATCTGTGCTATAAGAAGTCGCCAAGTATCCAATTTCAAGATTCTGAGTTTACGGGAAGTACCCTGTAGGTTTTGATTCCCTTGTGAGTTTCGAAAATTTGCAAGAATTTGCGGCATAAACAGCTGTATCCTTTGCTTGCATTGGCTTAGAAGTTTCGTTTTGTTACAGCTTAATGATATTATAGACTTGAGTATTTAGTATGAATTTCAATTTAATACCTCTACGCGTTTATAAGAAAATGGCTAGTAACTTTAAATTTTTTTTATTATATGATGTAACAAAAAATTTCGCAATTTTTCCTTTGTCTGTGCTATAAGACGTTAGTTCGTATCGACTTTCAAGAATCTGAGTTTTAGGGAAATACCCTGTAGGTTTTGATTTCCTTGGCTGTAGTTGCTAGTTTGAAAATTAAGTACCATTGCTGTTTTTTTTGAGTGTGTTGAGATAGAAGTTTCATTTTGTTACAGTTTAAAGGTATTATAGACCCGAGTATTTGATATAATTTTCAACTTAATAACTTTTCGCGTTCATGCGGAAAGGGGTAGTAACTTTAAAATTAATACAAATATTTTTTATATGATTTAACAAAAAAATACGGTTTTCGCAATTTTTCCTTAATTTGTGCTATGAGACGTTATTTTGTACCAAATTCCAAGATTCTGAGTTCACGAGAAGTACCCTGTAGGTTTTGATTCCCTTGCGAGTAGTTGCGACAAAATATGCGGCTTAAATTGCTGTTTCTTTTTATTGCGTTGATATAGAAGTTTGATTTTGTTACAGCTTAAAGGTTATATAGATTTGAGTATTTGATATGAATTTCAATATTAAACCTTCAGGCGTTCCCGAGCAAATGGTAATAACTTTAAAATTATTAAAAATATTTTTATGATATGATGTAACTAAAAATGTACTGATTTCACAATTTATCCTTTATCTGTGCTATAAAACATTGTTTCGTACCAAATTTCAAGATTCTGACTTCATGGGAAGTACCCTGTAGGTTTTGATTCCCGTGCGAGTTTCACAAAATTATGGAAATTTCAGCATAAACGGCTGTATCTTTTGATTGCGTTGGCTTAGAAGTTTGATTTTTTCACAGCTTCAAGGGACAGTATACTTGACTATTTGATATAAATTTCAGTTTGATACCTCCACGCGTTTCTAAAAAAAAGGGTATTGACAGACGGACGGGCAACAAAGTGATCCTATAAGGGTTCCGTTTTTTCATTTCGAGGTACGGAACCCTAAAAAGGGCCAGGTTAGAAGTACACTTAATAGCATGCATGAGAAATTAGATGAGAGTGAATGAAGCAAGAGAGATATGTTAGGATCGTTGCAAATGGCGTTCCGTAGTCTCTGCCTTCCCTTCCGGGAAACAGGTGTGAATCTATGTATGTATGTAATAAGTATATTATACAACTGCAAATCAAAACACAATGCCATATTGACTGTCAACTGTGTATAATCCAAGCTCGCTTGCTCTAACAAACCAATCAGTATCATTTTTAGGGTTCCGTACCTAAAAGGTAAAAAACGGGACCCTATTACTAAGCCTCCGCTGTCTGTCTGTCTGTCCGTCTGTCTGTCTGTCACCAGGCTGTATCTCATAAACCGCGATAGCTACAAAGCTGAAATTTTCACAAATAATGTATTTCGGTTGCCGCTATAACAACAAATACTAAAAATAAAAAAATGAAAATATGAAGGGGGGGTCCCATACAAAAAACGTGCTTTTTTCGTATTTTTTGCTGAAAATTACTAACTGTAACAGGTAGACTAGTTTTCACAGAATATGTAGTTGTATATTACCTTTCAAAATAAATAATTAAATTTAAAAAAAAATAATAAAGGAGGGCTCCCATACAACAAACTTACTTTTCAAGCAATTTGTTACTCGATTTTAATTAACAGGTAGAAACTTAAAAAGTATTTAAGTATACATACAACGAACGTGATTTTCTTTTATAAATGATGGTATGGAACCCTTCGTGCGTGAGTCCGACTCGCACTTGCGCAACTTTTTTTATATATGATGAGCAATATTTGCTCATAAACAAGGTGTTTTCTTAGCATTATTAAGAGGCAATTTAATATTACTAGCAATTTAAATACTGTTTTGCTTAAAATTATATAATAGGTAGTTGTCATCGAAATTTCAAAAAAACATAGATTTGCCGGATAGCTACCATTACCTTTAGAACCGTACCTAGTAATTTTTGCCGGTTTGACAGACATAATACATACTAAGAAACCATTTTTAAATTATCGTCAATGTAGTAGAACCAAATTACTAGTAGATAAAGTAAATTTACGAGTGGTATCGCCACTACTATTCAAAACAATTAAATACTTGTTAAATATTTTCGTAATCAAATTACAGTAGGTAAGCAATGTGTCTAAACAATGTTTATCGCAAAGCCGCAATAAGTTTATTTTCGTTATCTTACGTCGATACGTAACATAGGTAGTTACTAGCTTCCCGTGAACTTTCGAAATGTTTATTTTTCCTTTTTTGTCAGGATATAAGAATCCATACCGAGACATCAAACGTAAAGAGAATGCAAATTCCATTTTGTAATATATTGCGTGTTATAAGTAAGTAGACATAGACATTTCCTTCTCAGAAAGTAATGTATTTGAAGGTAAGAAAAAGAAAACGTTCTGAATGATTTTTTGGTATGATGGCTGCTCGAATTGAATTTTAGTAGGTAACTTTACTTAATAGATTATTGCTATTACGCCTACAGATTTTAAAGGTCGTAATATACAATTATTGAAATGATCATCGCTAAACGTTTTTCTTTTATATCTCTTTCTTAAAATAAATTTCTCTAATTTATATCTCTTTCTTATTGTAAATCAGACTGATTCGCTTCCGTAAGCGAGAGCACTTATGCACCGTTTAATTGAATTAAATTTCAATGTTGAATAACCAAGATTATCGAAATAGAATATTATTTAAAGAAAATAAGGTTACATTTATGTTATACAATAAAGAACTTTGGATCTACTCACGATTCTGCTGACTCACAGTTTTTGAGCCTAGCTTGTTTGTTCTATCAAATGCACAACAGTGGAATCATTGACGCCGATTAATATGGGAACAGCAGTACAATTCTCGAAGAGCGATTTGTAATACAGATCAGGTACGACGAATGTATTATACCGTAACTTTATTATTTTAAATCCTATAGGTTAATGAATTGAATATTTTGACTTAACATATTTTAAGTGTGCCGTTTACACACTTTCAAACTAACTTAGTTGTGTACATAGTCACCAACACCAATATAAGTTAGTAACGTACGCAAAAACTCCAACTGACCGTCGACGCTTATAAAGTGGCACCAAAAGTACAAGTCGTCGAGTCAAAGTGAAAATTTCACATTCACTACACTTTGCAAGTGACCAACGTTATACCTACTAACAACCGGCTGCAAATTGTTTCACAGCGACATTTTGTTTGCGAAACACTCGAGTTATCTTCAGGCGTGCTCAAAGTACCATATTTGAGATTCCAGTACTTATTGTTTTATTTTTTACTACTGCAAATGGATTTATGTAGAGATTCTATGCCATCTACATATAGGCTATGTTTTGCGATGCGATGTCCATTTTAGTGCTGTATATTTGTAAATTTTTCATTAAGATAATAATATGATAGGTAATAACTTTGTCATTCACGGTATATAATAAGGATCGGTAGCTCAAGAAGAGGAGACACAGGAGAATGGATACGAAGAGAGCTCCTTTTAAAAGATGTTTATACTGGTAGATAGTACATTAAGAAAAATGTCTGGACATGTACCACGTACCGTTATTTCGAAGTTCCATATTTATGTGGTCAAATAATATGAGGAATCTACTACCGAGTACTTCCAACTCTAGGCATCTTCGCCCTCTATAACCCTCCAATATTAGAGTGTGAGGCCATAGTCTGCTGCGATAGACTACTAATTTTTATTTTATGTAGTACACCAGAGCATTGGGATATCGATTCGCTTCAATCTCTCGTGTCGGACTCTTTCTTCAGTCCACGCCTATGCAATATCATTTGTATTGTGTGATCACACCATATAAGTCTTAAATTATGATCATATTGGTGAATAAGAAAGTATTCCGTACTGCTACCACGACAGAACAAAATAATGAATTTTATAATATTTTGAAAAGTAAAGTAAAATAAACAACATTTTTTTATCCATACTCGTAAAGCTACGGTTTCAGCTAGTCAATTATAATGTGAAATGCGAAACTTACGTCATCAACGCAACAAGCCAAGCAAAATTATATTTTCATTAAATTCTGAACAATTTCATTATTATTTGAATCAGGATCAAAACATTGGACGAACAGAACAATGTTTTATTTAAAAAGTGTACTAAATATTTGTCGTTTCCGCTTATATTTTGTGGCGGTGACAGAATATGATGTAGTGTTTTTTGATATTTAGGATAAGTCTATTTTTTGCAGTGGAATAAAATTGTATCCAATGTAGCATGCCTAATAGTAATGTTATTTCGGTTATCTAACTTGTATACTTTAGTGACGTATTGTTTTGATAACAAAGCATATTTCCATAACAGATACAAAAATAAATTTAACCAAAACTGTTGTAATAACTTATTTCTTTACCGAATTACAACTTGATATATTGTGGCCTAATTGACTGTTTAACAACCTCCAAATCACTTCCAAGTCGTACGTATTAAAACCTTCAACAACGATCAAAGTGTTTATTTTGAATAAAGATAAAGGTAAGAACTAGGGAAGACCGGGTATGGTTATCACACTGGATGGTTGTCATAGAGGCCATAACAGACAAGTAAACGGCGTGGTAGGAGCGAGGGAATAGCACATCCATTTGTAGCTCATGTCAGCGTACTCTGACATGGCGTTTATTGGATTTATTCGACCACTCGATATTCTATTATGACCTCTGTGAGAACCAACCCGTGTGACAATCATACCTGGACTCCCATACAATTATTGAGGGTTTATGTAAAATATTATTTGGTGAATTTGTAGTTATATAATCCAGGAAATAATTATTTTACCACTTATATGTTTCAAGAAAAATATAAATGGGTAGAATTATTTCAAATCTTCTTCATGTTTTTATTTGATAAATTCTGAATGGAATATCTATGTGGACTTGTCGTAACTCCAAAAAATGTAAGAATATACATATTAACATTGAAATATAATATTAGTTACTCTAGTCACTTATATGTCAGTTGAAAAAAAGTATTCGTTTTTAGGCAGATTTCGTAACAGGGTAATAGTATGTACATGTAGACTTGGCGTTCGTTTAAATAAAACGAGATTGATGCTAAAAATGTATGAGCCTAACACACTGACTGTTTTTTTTAAGATTGAACTTCAGTAAATATGGAGCATTATAGTGTTCTTTGTCACGACACCTACACGGTTAAATTTATACAATTTGTTTAGTGTATGTGTGGATTAAACGTATCCATAATAGTACTTCATCATCATCATCATGGTCTTAGAGCTATGCCGGTTTCATCCAAGACTTACGGGCCTTGGACCTCGAGTTCTGCTCACGGGGCTAACCAGATATGACAGAAAATCAACTTTTCCACAGAGCGACTGCCGTCTGTCCTTTGCAACCCAAAGGGATAGCGATATTCTATGGCTTAGATCTGTATCAGTTTATTTTAGGGTACTGTCAAAGATCTTTATGATACCCGGTAACGACGATTTATATATATATATATACGAAGATACGCTATGCATGGCAGTCCGGTGGTATCTCCATTAGGCTATCGCTGCCCCAAGTACCCCAAGTACTAGAAATTAACACACCATTATTCCATCATCAGCCTTTAACAGTCCACTACTGGACTAGGCCTCTCCTTTGAAAGGAGGAATTGGCCTACTATTCCACGCTGGCCAAACGGGTTGGTATAGGGTTTGTATCAAGTTTTCCTCCTCTTACAGTGCTGTTCTCTGCATAATATGCTCCCTCTGTCGGCTCTTACGACACCCATGGGATGATATGGGATGGTGATATTCCGTATTCTTAATCCGTCACCACACGGAAGGTGGACTATAAATTTTACATATATGTAATCGTCAGTAACAGTCAGTATATATTCTAAATATCTACATGTAGTGTAAACATACCAGTCAGGCGGCAGTAAATTGGCTTGTTCCCGGTTGTGTACGAACTAAACAAGGCTAGACAAATTAGATTTAAACTAACTGTATTCCATACTGTAATACAGATAGACAATAGAGTGATGTGCGCGAAAACTAGCAGCTACATTTAAATCGGTTATAATTTTTTACGAGACGATTTTTTGCTGTCTAAATGACTAGCATTATTTTACCCTCACAGGGGAATTTTCTAAAATCGTCTCATAGCGTTCCCCAAGGATGATGCATGTCAAATTACAGCTTTTTAATTCTTAAATAATCATCATCATCAGCCCTTTATTTTATCCAACTGCTGGGCACGGGCCTCTTCTCTCTATGTGAAGGGTGTAACGCACTAGTCCACCACGCTGGCCAAGTGCCGTTTGGCAGACTTCGCATGTTTTTGAGAACAATAACTCTCAGATAGGTTTCCTCACGATATTTTCCTTCACCGATAAGCAAGCGGTAATTAACAACTTAATACCAACTCAACTTCGGAAAGTGATTGGAGCGTGCCGTGGATTCAAACTCGAGACCCTCTGCGTAGCAGTCTGTCGGTCTCTCCACTCGTCACTCATCGCTGCTTAAAGTAAATAATATGTACATAACCCAAAGATATTAAAAAGTCTGATAATCTATTATTAGATAATATTTAGCATTTACCTATTACGTATCTGAAATACGATGATAACGAGATATTTTCGGACAAGTCGTTAGCATTGTATTTTCATGTAAATAATTAAAACATTTAGTAATTTTATTTAGAGATATAAATTATTTATTTATACATATTGTCAACACAATTACTAGTAAAATATTAAATGTGGAAGTCCACATTTAATATTTTACTAGTAATACTAGTAATTAGGTAAAGATGCTTGTAGTCAGGCTCGGTCGTCCACTTGGACGACCGAGCCTGACTACAAGCATCTTCATCATCATACGTCTGGGTGGGCTTGGCGTTCGCAAAATTTCCAGTGTCAGTTTGCCGGCGTTCCTGTCTTTGGTTCACAGCACGGAAGAGTTAACTAGGAAAATATTATCATCTACACTAGTTATCTCAGAAGTGCTGTGCAAAACCGAAGCTATAAACGCCTGGAAAATGGCTTGTCCAAACACTGATTTGCCCACCAACCTATTCTCCCAAAGACAGTGGGACGCGCCGCTTTGTAACATTGTGAGAAAAACTCTTTTGGATACATCTTTTAATGTTACAGAGCGTGCTCGCTTGCTGGCTGTGGGGGAATGGGAATCCGGTCTATGGCTTCAGGCACTACCATCGTCCAACACAGGAACCATGTTGGACGATGAGACGTTCCGTATCGCCACTTGTCTCCGTTTAGGTGCTCCGTGTGTTTCTTCGCATCGATGTCATTGTGGAAAAGACGTCGATAGCCTCGGACACCATGGGCTATCCTGCAGCAGAAGCGCTGGTAGAATTCCTCGTCATGCTCACCTAAATGACATAATCCGACGTGCTCTTGTCGCGTCTGGTGTACCAGCTGTACTTGAACCAAATGGTTTGGTACGCGACGACGGGAAGAGACCTGACGGTATGTCACTGTTGCCATGGAAAATGGGTAGGCCTTTGGTGTAGGACGCAACCTGCGTAGACACCCTCGCGCCATCCCATGTTGCAAGCTCGGGAGGCCATGCTGGCGCTGCTGCTGCATCTGCGGAAACCCTCAAACGGCGCAAATACAGTAATCTAGTAGCTAATTACGTATTTGAGCCGTTTGGGGTGGAAAGGCTAGGCTCATGGGGTCCGAGCGCTCGTTCTTTATACCGAGAAATATCTAAACGGTTAGTTGACGTCTCACGTGACCAGAAGGCTGGTTTATTCTTTGCTCAAAGAATCAGCATTGCCATCCAGCGTGGCAATGCTGCCAGCTTTCTGGGCACGTTACCCGATGATATTGATGCGGAGGCATTCTACGACGCCTAAACACACCTGTACATATGTATGTATTTTTACTTTTTATTTTTAGTTTTATGTACATATATATTCTTAGACAGTATGATTATTTAAGATAGTAATGTATATAGTTATAATTAATCATCTGTAATGTAAGTACCTAATTATGAAAATTTAACTAAAATAATTAAGTCTTAAAATAATTAAACAAAAAGAAAAATAGTAAAATTAATTTTCAGAGTTTGACTGCAGATCGAATTATATTGCTTTCATATCGTAATCCAGCATCGTCAAAACTCGACTTAATTGGTTATTAAATTTTATCATTTTATAAAATATGCAGACCCACCTCCGGAGGAAATAAATATCAGATTTAATACAATATGAATTTTCTTAATTAAATTCATCCAAACGGGTTATTTATTCGTCGAAGCGCTCATAGCGAGACTTGGCTTGCCGTTCGTAACAGATCGACAAAGTTAAGCAACGCTTGCACAGGTCGCCACTTGGATGGGTGACCATGTGTGGCATTTTCATCTGAGCGTTACCGTGCTTCGGAGGGCACGTAAAGCTGTCGGTCCCGGCTCTTGTCTAGAGATAAGGGTCGTTAGGCCATGTCGGAGGCCTTCGGGCGGTCTGAAAACTCCGACACCAGAGTTGGCCACACACTCACACGAAAAACAAAAAAAAAACAAACAATTCGTCGAAGTGAGGCAACATTATATTTTCGTAGCGTTACGAAAGACTCTTTCGAAGACAGATCGGCAATTTTATTGTATGTGAACAAATCTCGAAAAGTAGTTTTAAATTCAAATTAAATTTTTTTTCAAATTCAAATTCAAAATCCTTTATTCATTTGGGTCACAATGTGACGCTTATAAACGTCAAAATAATAAATTTATAAAATAATTACTTATACTTAAATTTAAAACATTATTACTGTATGCTTCTACATTTACATTTACTGCCACGTTCGCAAAGCAATAAATAGCAATAAAATCCTTTATTCATTTGGGTCACAATGTGACGCGTATAAACGTCAAAATAATAAATTTATAAAATAATTACTTATACTTAAATTTAAAACATTATTACTGTATGCTTCTACATTAACATTTACTGCCACGTTCGCAAAGCAGTAGAACCATGAGAAAGAACGGGCAGTAAAACTCACGGTCACTCTTTTTCATCGCCAGGTTTTGGATAATACACAATTTACATTTTGTAAGAAGCTGCAACTGTTACACCTTCTATATCACTTGTATATATTTACTGTACATAACAATAATAATATCCGTGTGGTGATTGATTAAGAATACGGATTGTCACCACCCCATATCATCCCATGGGTGTCGTAAGAGCAGACAGAGGGAGCATATTATGCAGAGAACAGCACTGTAAGAGAAGGAAAACTTGATACAAACCCTATACCAACCCGTTTGGCCAGCGTGGTATAGTAGGCCAACTCCTCCTTTCAAAGGAGAGGCCTAGTCCACCAGAGGACTGTTAAAGGCTGATATGATGATGATAATAATACTCAAGCATAATAGTTTTGGTTAGCCTCCTCAGAATAGACATGGTGAAACAGGAGCATCCACTTACATTATATATACCTAATAATGCAGGCAATCCGCGAAAGTGATCAGAACCATGATGGAAATGATGCAGTTAAATATTAAAATCTAATACCAGCCCGCAAGACCGTCATCGACCAGTCATCGCAAGTAGCACCCGTTCACGAGTATGACGCATGTGCCAGCCATCATCCCTCTCGCCATATTAGAGGGACAGGGATGACCCGACACACGACGCCACCACAAGAAATGACATTTTAGTGAGCATGACGACAACGGTATACGAACCAGCAGTAAGAAACAATCTATTGGTATATTAATTAATCATGTCAAACTTGTATTTAAATATTGAATGTAAACATATCTATTTGCTGTATATAATGCAAAAGTATTATTAAGTTATTTAAATTTGATGGTTTGGAATTTTGAAACGGCTGGATGCAAGGAGATTTACGAAAGAATCGATTTTAAACTTTGGCGATTTTTATAAATCATACTATATTATTTAGCGGGTCTTAGTCGCGATAATTTGCTTATTTCAAGGCATAAATACCTCTGTTATTCTCCTACGTTTCTATCGGCTAGCAACGGTCGTGGTCGCAGATAGACTGATGTCAGCTCAGCGCGAAAGAAGTTTATCGAGTAAGAATGAATGAGATGTCGGTAGAGGACGCCCAAGATGGACTAACGCCGACCAAATTGGTGACGT
The DNA here is from genome assembly GCA_944739405.2 of Euclidia mi. Classification (NCBI taxonomy): domain Eukaryota; kingdom Metazoa; phylum Arthropoda; class Insecta; order Lepidoptera; family Erebidae; genus Euclidia; species Euclidia mi. The sequence continues at coordinate 24,322,397 of OX123191.2, read as the reverse complement.
ACTGCGGAAGGGCCAAATCAAAAGGGGTTAGGGTACAACTCGCCCGGTCGAAAACTCGCCCGCGGGCGAGTTGTCCCGTTTGAACAAATGTTGGGGCCGCACTTGCCCGAACGTATTTTTATGACTGGGCAAGTTATACCCCTGAAAAATAACTAGGTGTCAAGTGGCCCACTGATGTACATTCTTATATAGATTTGATAGATGCGTAATTTTTCGTTGTTCCAAATCGTCCGAAGTAAAAAAAAATAATTTTATTTCTAATTGTATACTATATTCCTAGTATGTAAATATGTATAAAAGAATAATAAGAAGGATTATAAATGATACGAATATAATAAAAACCTAATGTATATTTAATTTTAATAAGCAATAAAGATCTTGATGTATTTAACAAAACCAATATAATGCATTGTAACATTGTGTACATAAATGTCCTTTACTACTAATTAAAAATAAAATAACTTTAAATAAACAATTAAAAAAAACAACTTAAAAATAAACAATTTAATTTAAACTATTTACAAAATAAACAAATGAATTTAAACTATTTACATACTAAACAATTTAAATATAACTATGAAAAAAAAAAAGAAAAACGGCAATCAATGCGGACAACCACATTATTTTATATATATACCGAAGTACCGGTTCCTCATCGCCGCCCGCCAGCGGTCGCACGCCGCGCGCGCACCTAACTATCACAGGCAGTCCGTAGCCGAACCTCTCGAGGCACGAACGCTGTCGCCTTGACTAATTTTCTCACTGGTTAACCGTCATTACGAAATATCAATCTTGAACGTAAAGTTATTTACGAATATTTTAAAACTTTAATATCAACTTAAGAGTGGATTGCCTTTCTCCATATACTTAAAACTGTTGTAATTATTAATTTAGTGACCGTGATTCCCAAACTTGGGTAAGTTGTGCACATTTATTTATAAAGATTTCTAACGGCCGTTACCTACCTGTTGTATTATATTCTTTGTGTTAATTTTAGAGGTACGAGTCCGACTAAATATTGTAGCTTTATTCTATCCTGTGTGTAATGCTTATAGTTGCCTTTCTTCCACTATGTTATACTTAAACTTTCAAAGCTCAACGTTTGTAACCGTCTCTGCTTGCTTTTATTTACTATTAATTTAGATTTTTCACACTTAGAATTCTTCCGCCATTATAAGCCCTAAATTGCCAATCTAGTTCTTGCCATGCATCCTAGCGTTTCCCGTGCGCCCCTTATACCGGCAGCTTAATGATTCGGCCTTTGTTACTAGGAATTACGTCACGGTTCAACTGACGTAACTGGATTCCCAGTCTGATTCATCGCCTGAGTGGAGTGTCCGAGCTGACCTGGACTACGCCTGGAGGACGGGACCTCGCCAGGGAAGTGTGGAAGGCTAGACAAGTGCGCAAAGACCTAGGCCGAACCTTACAATTTTTTTTTAATATACCTTATTTTTTTTTTTTTAATTTCAAAACTTAGTTTTATTTCTTCCAAATTCTTTGTTCACGTCTTATATACGTGACAATGGCGCCCAAAAACGTGGTTTAAGGTCTTTCGCACTTGGTTTTGGTCTTTTTAGTGGTTTTATGAGGTGGTGGCTTTAGTAGTGTTTGTCTACTTGTCTTTAATTTCTTAGAACTTTAAGTAATTTCGTCATTTAAATAATAGGTTTATTTACATAGACTTTGTGTAGTTTACCGTTATTTCTATTATGTTAAACTGTAGTTATAAAATTTTGAGTCGCGTCGCTTAAATAAATGTAACTTAGTGTATTTCACCTGACTTCACCTGTCTCATTATTTTATGTTTGGTTTTTGTTCCCAAATAAATTGTAACAGAGCGGATTTTACTTGATTTATGTTTGTAAATTGTGCATAACCTACCCAGTTCTTTTACTTTATTTTCTTATTGAAATAACAATATGGCAATTCCAATAAAATATTTACAGCTTCAGAAATCTGAGCTCATGTATGAAGTTGCTATCCGTGGAGAACTTCCCTCTGACAACGTAGCGGGTTTAAGACGTCAAATCACTAAATTAACGCAATTATATTCGTCTGATGACATAATCGATTCGGTTTTCCAGTTTTCAGAGGATAGTAAAGGCTCTCAAGAGACGCTAGAGAAGGTTAAGGCTAATCTGGATGCCTTAAAACTTAACTTTGATGAATCTCTTTTTAATAGAACTAAGTCTCTTCTACATCATTTATATTATAGGCTTCAACGTATTGAAAAACCGCAGGCGGCTGATGATATATCGAAATTAGATAAAATAAAGAAAATTTACGAGGGGTATTATGAGATGCTTTTGAGCCTTGATAAGCCAAAGGTCAAAGACCAGAAGCAGTCCACGTCTTCAGTTATTTCTGAAGAGGATTTTTTAAATAAACCTAATTTATCCGGGATGAATATTGCAGTTTCGTGTGATCGCGGGTTAATAGGAGAACTGAATAAGTTAAAATATGACGGAAAATCTTGTGTCAGATCATTTATACAGAAAGTTGAAGAATTCCGTACGTCTAAAAATATAACTGAAAATAAAATGCTAAGTTCTGCTACCGATATTTTCATTGGTGATGCACTTCATTGGTACCGTAACATTAGGGGCAGTATCGGTAGTTGGAATGAGGTACTAATTGCGTTAAAGAATGATTTCGACGTCCTCGACTACGATTATCGCATGGTTTCAGAAATTCGTCAGCGTACGCAAGGCGAAGAAGAGAACATAACAATTTATTTATCTATAATGCAAGGCATGTTCTCCAGGCTAAGTAAACCTTTAGAGGAAGACGTTAAACTCGAAATCATTCTGCATAATATTCGTCCTTGCTACTCAACTATCATAACTGCTAGTACTAATATTAAATCACTGGAAGACTTAAAATTAATTTGCAAGAATTATGGACGCATAAAGGTTTGTGCAGATTTTTTTAAGGAACCACCTTTGGTTTCAGCTAATACATTGGCTCCGGAATTTGGCTACCAGTCTTCAAAGCGTAAGTCGACGACTAGTAGCCAAGGTAAGTTTTACGCTCGCAATAGGTACGACGGTGCTCACCATCAAGGGTCACAAAAAGTCTCTGAAATTCAGGCTCCTGAAGTCGTAACTTCGGCTATCTCCAAAGTTCCCTACTGTCACCGTTGCCGTGTTAATACGCACTCTATGAAAGACTGCACAGCTGAGCGTAAAGTCTTTTGCTTTAAGTGTGGCATGAAGGAAGTTCACACACCAGAGTGTCCAAACTGCAAACCAAAAAACTAGTTTCTGAAAATTGTAGGAAGCATGCGGTTAGTCATACAGATAGCTCGAACTGGAATGATTGGCTCATGTTTGTAAAAAACTTATTTTCTAGGAAACATATTTCTACAATTTTCAATGTCAAACCGAGTAATGACCCTAGGCCTTATGCGAAGGTAAGAATCAATAAGGATTTGTTTTTGTATGGTTTGTTGGATTCTGGTTCCGCCGTCACTATCCTAGGTAAGAACTCTCATGAACTTTTAATAAGATTAGGTCTGATTATATGCAACGATGAGAAAATAACTGTTACTGCAGCAGGAGGTCAAAGGATAACATCCCTTGGTTATATTCTTCTACCCTTGACCTTCGAAGATAAATTTTCTATTATTAAGGCGCACGTTATTCCAGCGATCGAAACCGTTTTAATCTTAGGAATCGATTTTTGGAACAAATTCAACCTGTGCCCTAAGTATTTATCAGAGAAAGAAAACTTATTCTTAACTGATCCCGGGCTCTCGGAAATTTCTTCGTCATCGAGTAGATGACGAAGAAATCATCTGTGTGGCTATGACACTTTGAACTCTTCTCAAAAACTGTTAGCTGACAATGTCGTTAATAATTTTAAGGACATTTCGTACGCAGAGAGAGGCTTAGATCGTACTCACGTCATAAAACATCGTATTGATACTGGTGATGCTGAACCTATTCGACAGCGATACTACCGCATGTCACCAGAAAAGCAACGTATTGTTGCTAGACGTTATTGAACCTTGTGAGAGCCCGTGGTCTTCTCTGGTGTTAGTGGTCGGCAAGAAGGATGGAAAGCCCCGCTTCTGCTTAGACAGTCATAAACTTAATGCTGTTACAAAGAAGGACGCATATAAGCTGCCATATGTGTCTGAAATATTGGATAATCTAAAAGATGCGCGTTATCTTACTAGCATTGATTTATCTAAAGCTCTTTGGCAGATATTAATCGATGAAAAGGACAGAGAGAAGACTGCGTTTTATGTTCCTGGTCGAGGAACTTTTATGTTCAAAGTCACAGCTTTTGGACTTACCAATGCCCCTGCTACGCAACAGAGACTTGTTGAGCTCTTATTCGGGCCTGAGATCGAGCTCAAAGTCTTTGCTTATTTAGATGATGTAATCATCATTAGCAGAACTTTCGAGGAACACGTAGAACTGCTTCAGAAGGTTTTCCAAAAATTACGTTCGGCTAATCTCACTGTCAACCTGGACAAGTTTCACTTCTTCCGAAGTCAATTACGTTATCTTGGCTACCTTGTGGATGCTCATGGCTTAAGGACTGACCCAGATAAGGTCAAAGCCATATTAGACTTTCCCACTCCTACTAATAGGAAGGAGGTTAAACGTTTTCTGGGTACAACGTCTTGGTATAGGCGTTTTATTCCACATTTCAGTACCGTAGCAGGTCCTCTAAATAAGCTAACTTCTAATAAAAAGAACGCCTCTGCGTTTCAATAGAACCCGGATGCTGACAAGGCTTTTCTTGAATTAAAATCCAAACTAGTTCAAGCACCTGTCCTTGCTTGTCCTGACTTTAACCTTCCTTTTGAGGTACACACTGATGCTAGCAATTTTGGTATCGGTGCAATGTTAGCTCAAACTATTGATGGTGTGGAACATCCAATTGCGTACATGAGCCGTTCTTTAAGTAAACCGGAGAGGAACTACAGCACAACAGAACGGGAGGCTCTTGCCGTTTTTACTGCTCTTGAATACTGGCGCTGTTACCTTGAGACCGACAAAACTTTCTTAGTCTACACTGACCATTCTTCGCTTAAATGGTTTATGTCTCTCACTAATCCAACTGGTCGGCTTGCAAGGTGGGGAGTTCGCCTTTCTTCTTTTAATTTTGAAATAAGACAAAGCCGTGGCAAGGAAAATATTATCCCGGACGCCCTTTCTAGATGTCTTCCAGTTGACGTTATTTCAAACGGCGATGTTTCCGCAGCTTTAGGCCCTGATTCTCAGGATTTATGGTATCTGAAGATCTTCCAGGGCTGCCAGTCTAATCCTATAAATTTCCCAAATTACAAGGTGGAAAATAATGAATTATATAGGTACATGAAAACTAAGGTTGACCTTACGGTTGAATTTGCTTGGAAGAAGGTTATTCCTAAAGAACAACAAGCAGACATTTTAATTCAGTGCCACTCTGAACCTATTTCTGGTCATTTCGGCGTGTTTAAGACATATAAGCGCTTAGCACTTCGTTTTTATTGGCATGGTAT